>JBAIZZ010000194.1:152044-245175 GCA_037355905.1 Heliconius aoede
TCAAAAGAAGGCGACGTGGACCGTATGAGGTCCGGGGGGCAGGGCGTATTGGTCCGGGTCATGCTCTCGAAGCGCTCCCTCATGGCGGCTACGTGGCCTGCCATCACGCTGTTCCTGTCGTCGCGCTCCCGCTCAAACTCCTCGCCTTGCACTCTGTCGAAGTAGTCCGTGTCGGAGAGCAGGGACACCTCGGAGGAGGCTGTGTAGTACATCTCGCTGACGGGCTCGCAGGGCGCGGGCTCGCTCCACCTCTCCGCCACGTAGGTCTCTACCTCGGTGACGACCACTTCCTCCGGGTCTACTAGGCCGCCGTCCGCCACGTAGGTCTCCACCTCGGTGACGACCACTTCCTCCGGGTCTACTAGGCCGCCGTCCGCCTCGTCGCAGTCGTAAGGCGTGTTCATGGTCTCGCACAGCTTGTTGATGGCGTCCACGACGTCGCGCAGGTCGCTCACGCCCTCGTCGGGCATGGTGAGCTCGTCGATGGGCAGTGCGGCCAGTGGGGTGGGGGGCGCGGGGCGGTCGCGCGCCACCGTGTCGGCAGGGCGCAGTAGCGCGTGTGCGACAGAGAGCAGCGCATGTGCGGGGTGCGCGTGCGGCGCGAGCGCGACGGCGAGGCGCGCGGGCGCCGCACGCGCTCGCTAGCAAGCCGACGACGTCCCCGACCAGCCCTCCAGCGGTACGCGTAGCGGGGGCGCCGGCGCGGGGGCCTTGCTCACTGCGCGCACAGTACACGGAGATCATGTATACATTGTTATATTATAGCGTACGGTGTAGCTGGAACTATAATTAATTATTTCCATTTTCTTGCTCTGGTAACAAAACAAAATGTTGACGATGCTTTATCATTGCCCCGTCCCGTTCCTTCTGCTTACCTTACTGTAAGCAGTATACATAGCGAGACTAAAAGGTGTTTCCGTGGCTGCTTCATTTACACATCATCATCATACTTGTTATCACATCTAAAGATGAAAACATTCGTTTTGTCATAATCCAATTTGAAACTTAACTAAGAAGATCATTTTAATGAAAGCTAAACTTATTTAATTTCTATTAAACTGAAGCGACAAAGATCTGTCTGTGTATTTACATTATTAATATTATTAGAAATGGAAAAAACCAAAATCTTCATATTACTGGTAAGTTAAAATTAATTTTTAAATGTCTGGCAATCAGTGTTCTCTGTGTGATACATGCAACATGAAATGCAAATAATATGTTAGTGCACAGCAGGCTTACATGCACATGTGTTTAATATAAGCTAGCTCATTCATGCAATAATCAGACTAATAACTAAACATAAACATGGGTTAATTATTAATCTATGATGGCATGCATCATGCCTTCAAACCAGATCATAATTTATGTGTATAATTAAAATAATACCTACCTATTAAGATTCCATAGTATGATTTGAAATATATCGTCGATTAACACCTTTTTGGATAACATTCATAAGAGACAAAACTGTGCTGGATTCGAAGTATTTGTGCAAAATTCCCATTATTTTGTTGAGAGATTTTGGAATATATAGATTTTAACTCCTTTTTGCTAACCCAAGATATAAATAATATTTTTTTAAATATTATTTATTAAATTTTTAATAACCACTCCATGATTCTAGTGAAAAAAAAATCTTTTATGAGTATATATGAAATGTAGGTCCAGAAGCGAATGCTGCAATGTGTGTAATGGGTATAATCAATGAAATATTTAATATCATAATAATTACTCTTTTATTTTGAAAAAATAATAATTTTCAATATTATGCATAATAATAACTCATTGTATCACAATACCAGTTGCAGTTATGTGCGAAGCGTATTCTAGCAGCCACTGCAAACTGGATATTTTCATCATTTTAATGAAAAAATAAATATTCTAAGGCACTGAGGCTTATTTTTTAAAATTAAGTATCATATGACTAAAATAAACAATTTGCAGTAGCGTTCCATTTTTGAACTTTATAAAAGAAATATTGAAAATAACGGCCACTATTTTATGTGTATCACTTAATGATTTTAAAGAAAGAATATCGTTTATACAGTTCAAAAATCGATTTATACGACTACAAAAATATTTAAATAACGTAACAGTAATTTCCAAGCACAACTGCAATAATGGCACCTCACTATAATAAACGATAAATCACAACGGGAATTTTACGAACACAAACATTATAGGTACAACACTTTCTACGTGCAAGGTTTTGGCGCAAATTATACGTTTAAAAAGTAAATAATAAAAAAAATAAGCAAATAATTGCCATATTTAAGGCAAATACACTAAAATATATTTAAAAGTATGTAAGTTTATACGTACAATGTACGCCCCAACCAATAAAAGTTACTACAACAATATAAATGTAACTACAACATATGATTATATAATATAATGACTCAACATACAACTACACTAACATAAGCTTACCATTTTAATTATTTTCTTTATTTTAACAATAGTTTGGTCTGAAGTGACTCTAAATCGAATGCTTTAAAAAAAAATAAACGACCAACCCAATTACATTTTGGTGAACCATGAAATATGGGTATGTTGTATGATTTTTATGAAAATGAATAAACACGTATTGCCATATGTCATTTTAACTAAATTTGGAATGATTCTCAAAATGCAATACCTCCATATAATTATTGAACGAAATATGAGCAACAAACCTTAAAAATTAAAACTACACTAAAAATAAACCTAACTCAAATCAAAGAAATGTATAAAATTAAACAATTACGTTCATACAGCTTATAGTAATCTATGATATTGAAAGAAAAAGATTTAAGTAGATCACACATGCATACACGTACAATCATGCACAATAACAGATGATTAAAATTCGTATAAACTAACATTCATCAGATTTGGTGCCCAATACTTATAATAGTGATTGTTCATAATTAAATAAACTTGTACTCAAATACTTAGAAGAAGCAAGTTATTATATATATTTTAGTTACCTATGTTTAATACATTATCAAATATCTTCCATAAATGACTAAAGAGCAAAAATTCTGTGCGTTTTGCTCGTAATTAAGCTAACTATAAAATTTAGAGATACTTAACAACAGTTTACATATTTTAATATAATTTTTAGGTAATCTCATTAGTATTGTGTGCATCATAAACTTTTGTTTTAATTGACAGTCAACATTTTTTTTATTTACTACAGATAATGTAAATACATAGATGTTTTCCATTATGACATATTTTTGTTTCTAGTAACATTGCTAGATATTATTTGTGCTGCCATAAAAACGAATGTAATACTTATTATTCATTTATATGTGGCAAAACAACAAAATATATCTCTTTACGTCGTAAAGGGGATTGAGCATTAATTTGTGAGAACATTATAATCCATCTCAATTTAATATAATACTTTATCCAAAAACATGATTTGACAAATTTTTATCAATATATTTTAATTGTAGTTTAATGCAAGGTACATTTAATAGAAATCATACCACCATCAATACTATTTCTGTAACTTTCACAAATATAAAGCTCAGCCGCCGCATAACCTACGACATAAAATTGTATCGCTTCCACAAAAAGTAAACTGACAACGCTATATCCGTCTCGTTCTCACAAACCTAATGCTCACTCGCACAACACCATTCTGTCTCTTCCAAAAACCATCTCTACAACAACCGACCTACATTACCAGGCTAACAATCAGCTATCTATCTCGCTAGCATGTTACTTACCGGCGACGGTGGTGCTGCTGTACGCCTTGGTGATGCGCATAAAGGGGTCCGGCAGGGGGAAGCTGTGGGGGGGATTGAACATGTCCGCGAACCGCGCCTCCAGGTCCGCGGCGCGCATCGACGAGCCGCGCACGGGCGGCGCGGGGGCGCTCGCGTCGTCCGTCGATATGTTCTGTTGTATGATTGGATTTTAATGTAAGTATGTATGTATGTCGTTTTGGACCGTAGTGGTGGTGCAGCGTGTGACTAAATGCGGCGTTTGTGGGTTCGATTCCCATTCGGAGATATGAATTATTTTAAATTCCTAGTTTACGTTAGGGCCAAATCGCGGCCATTACGTTTCGCCACGCAACGCAATATTTTAAAAATTAAACTGATAATTAAATTACAAAACTTGACTGATTGCAATAGTCATTATAAATAATAAATAAGTTTCACCATTTTCACTTCTTAAATTACTACTAATGTTATTCACTCACACAATTCATGTTCACTTCCAAGCAAAGAATACTTGACTGAATGGATTTGGATAAACCTATATATTAGATTATACATCAGTATAACACTAAGGCTATATATATGCAAGTAAGCTAACAACAACCACCGGGGTAGCATAACACAAAGAGCTAGTGCAATACTCACGTGCAGGCGGTGGTGCGGGGGCGGCGGCGGCGGCGGGTGAGCCATGGAGCGCGCGGGGGGCGGCGGCGGCGCTCCAGGGGGAGGGGGCGGACACACGCCCGGCGGACGCAGCCCACGAGACGCTCTTAGTGTGCCTAGTTATATTAACGCTGTTTAGTAAGCTTATAAGTTGCCCATTGAGTCCATGATGACTGTAAACGCGACAGTTCGATTCCTACTCTAGCTCTGACAAGGAGATAAAACGTAGCGTTGAGTTTCTTCACCCAACACGTAATTCCTCAAACATTAGGCGGTAACTGGGGATCAGAGTGATGTCAACACTAGATTCATTCTGGCTACTCTAATATATGGGATGGAATGGAAATACAGTGTGAAGCTTACGGAAATTCGAAAAATAATTGTTATCAATGGGACATGTAAAATGTAACTTATGTTATAATAACTAAATTATAATATAAACGCTTACCAAAATGCGATGCTGGATTTTTCGTTGCAACAGTTGGGTTGGTTAGAGGAGGAGGCCGAGATCCCGGGCCTGTTCCACCCGGGGACGGTGGAGATACGGGTGGCGATCTGGAAATATATTAAATTAAAAATATTTTTTTATTTAATGTATTTAATGCTTTTGCAATTTAAGAATATTTTTTAATTTATATTTCAAGATAACTGTTTGTATTTTTAACTTAAAATACACATTTGGTGTATACTCAAAAAGGAGTTAAACAAGTTCCAATTAATAAGAATATTCAATTCTTGTTTTCTAAATAAGTATATAATATATTTCTATGTATCGTAATAGATCACGATCTTTTACGATATTCTTAAAAAGTCAAACTATTTAACACTTACCTAGGCATTCTCATACTTTGCGCCCTTGCAGCCAACTTTCCATTTGTAATTAGCTTCTTGGCGGGGGGCGAAGGCCTATCCGGCCTGTCTGGCGCTGGGGTGAGAGCCGGGGGCTTCGGAGCCAAGTTGGGCTTGCCGTGGCTCACTCGAGGTCGTTCAGACAAGTCTGATGTCGAGAAGGACGCTGCTGGCGTGGGCGTGGGAGGCGCCGATGATAAAGATGTCATGGAACCCCCTTGAAGGTTTTATAAAAGACGTGTAAATTAAAAACTAATGTAAACAATTTTTTTTTTTAATTTTTGAAGTGTTATTCCACACTTAGGATGGAATAATATTTTTCTGAAAAACATATCAAAATTTGAACGAAGCGGTATTATAACCACACCTTTTGAAACCTGTCTAACAACTGTTATAATAGCGTAATGTACAATAAATTAATTGTAAAGCTTTTAAAACAAGTACAATACATCAATTCTAGAAATTATGCAAAAAATGAAATGATACTAGATCACAAGCTTATATGGTTAGCTTAGCAAATTGTTTTACAAAAAAAACTTTTTTAAAAACTGATATGATCGCATTTCTTTATTAGGAGATCATTACTTTGAATTGTTTTATTGTTGTGTCAGAACTGTCGTATTTTCTATTAATTCTTAATAGTATTAAACTGTGATTATATCTCAACGTGAATGATTAATGTGTTCTTTAGTAATTGCTGCAATATATAACTACACAATACATTCAATACAACACTTTATTTGCAAACTAACATAATTTTTAACAAAATAACCGACTTCAAACGGTCCACCACCGCTAATTTGTCATGGATCGTTTCCAATAAAAACTTTAAGACTTATGTGATTTCCTCATGGATAACATTGTGAGAACTGGACCAAATTAAAATGGACCACTCGGGAACCACCAGCATTCAAATATAAAAAGAATGATCGGTTCACCCAGCCTAAAAATACATTCTAATTGATGTTCTCCTTTTACAGGAGTCAGTTAAAAATTATTTATTCTATATAATTTAAACGTACCCAAAGAAGTTTGACTTCCGGAATGTAAAGTGCTCTTGTTTCGATGTAGCGTGGTGGCGACATGAGGCGGTAAAGTTTGTTCGGATGATTGTTGTAGATTTGAAACCCTGTCCGATACGGAGCCCGTCAGTAGAACGGAATCTGAAGAGCTCTGAAACAAGATGGACGACTATTTTATGTAATGCGTATGCGTTATATACACACAATACGTGGTAATGTCACACATTTCTAATTCGAAAAGGTGGTTAAATATCTCACAAGTAAACCTTTTAAAAAAAGTACATGATAAATTATAGATATTAGAAAAATATATAGATTATTTAAAAAAATTGTCATTATGAATTTTAGCTTTTGATAATGCCAGAAAGAAACCCCGTTATTTCTAATATACTTATAGCCCAAATTGAGAACACCTATAGTATGACACCTCTCTTATCTAATAGCAAAAGCATACAATAGTATAATAGTAAAATTCATTCATAAAAGTAATCACGAGAACCGGAATAGCTTCGTTGCGTTGTGTGCACACTACACTACAATTGTAGTAACAGTGTGATTGTAAACAAAAGTTTTATCAATCACCCACCGGGTGTGTAAGGTCAGTCTGATGTCGCATCTGCTGCGATACAACACGGACTGGCTTTGGATGACTCATCTTAAACATATGCCTATAGAACAGTCATGAATGAATAAATGAAAAGCATAAAATTAGATATTTTTTGTATATTATGTCTAAATTTGTGCGCGTTATGATTGTGAATTTGTGTCCCCATTTCTGGTTTGATTGATTTTCCGAAAACACTTCAAAATGTTAACCTAATCATATAATAACTGGTTCTATGTATCAAACTTCAAACACGACACTATCCAACTCTTTAGATATCTTACGAGGATTAATAGTACTTGAAAAGTATGTTAAAAGTTACGCATTAATATTATTTATTAGAAAATATCAATCAAAATTGTAACAAAAAGGGAAAATGTTCATAAAACACCGATTTGAAGGAACAAATCATTATAACATAACACCATATAGGGACGTCAGACAACAAAGTCACAGAGACCGAAGCCATAAACCGGAAAACACGTTCAACAAGATATAATTTACTTATGGGTTATTACTTAAGACCATATAAAATTTTAATACGAATTCATTTAATATATTAAGAAACGAAGCCTTATAGGAAATATATTGGTTTTGTGAATCAACGCAATTGACTCACTGATGACTCAAATCATCACTTTACGATGCAAGTCGTAAGGGCACTTGTCCTTTCTGTGGTCAGCATTGGGTTGATTCATAAAGCTGTAACACAGTAGGGAAACTTAGCAAATATGACGTCATAGCGTAAATACAGGGAAACACTAAACTGGTACGATCCGAGAAATAATTTATAAATGATATAAATATATAAATTAATTTCATAAGCGTTACATTGTGGGTACAACATCGTTATGTTCCTTATAATTTAAATGTTACTTATGTCCGCGTGTATACGGAATGTATTATAATTTACAATTATGGAAATCAACCAAAGTCAAAATTAGAATATTGAAGAAAACAATTATTTATTAATAATAATAATCATAATATTTATCACCCAGCTGTACCTGTAAAAGGTACACTATCTCATAATGAAATGGTATAAGAAATAAAAGTTTATATAATAAAATCACTTTATAATCCACAATCAACACTAAGCAAAATAATTTCAAGTGTTTCATGTGAAATACATGTTCAAATATCTCAAATGGAAGACACAAGGGGGTTGCCTTAAAAGCCGTTCCTTTCTTGGCAATGGGTACGCGTTCTGCAAGTTTGTTGGCAGGCGTTCAGCTACACTGCCGCCACACGGCGAATACTGGTCGAATGTTTTAATGAGGCTCGCCCACGCCTCGTTTTTATGTTATTTTATTTGAACAACTTGTTTATTTTTTTACCTTAAAGTGTGCTTAAGTGAAACCACTGACTGGTAGTAGAAGAGAAATCTATCTTGTTTGATTCATTTAAATATGACGAGGGCAAACCTCTTTGGTAATATATAAATAATGTAATTACCTTGTATCTAAACACTTCTTTCTACCTTTCCTTAAAATATTACATTAAAAATTCTAAGTGTTTCTTCTTTTGATATTGTATCTTTTCATTATAAAATAAATTAATATTTCAAGGCTAAATTACACTACATTCTTTCAATTATCAACTATACCTAACTTAGCTTCCTTTTGAAGCAAACGATTATAATAAGTATACTTACAACAATAGAACATCTAGGCAATAAAAACCCATGTTATTAATATTCAATGCCATGACTGCGGCGTCTCATGACTAATCTATAGAGGACGACGAGTGACAAATTTAATATTGTCAAGTATACAGTGTACCTGGTATTAAGTAATCTCTAATATTATATGTTAGATGACTAATACTAAACGTAGACTTATGGTATATATGGATATAATAGAGACGTAAGTTCACGTCAAATAAAGGTCGTGACAAAATTGGATATTATTCCATTACAATCCTAATGATTTAGAGACATAACGACATTATTAAGTAAAAGAATTCAACGTACAGATGTTTTATTTTCAATTTTCAATATAGACAAAAAAATATAGGTATTTTTAAAATTCAATAAATAATTGTAGAGCCACTTTCTATATGCCTGAGAAATAACTATAGATCAAACATATAGTTTGAAGCAATACATCTTTAGATGTAACGTTTACGTTGTAAACTAAAAAATATACAGGAACGTTCTACAAAACACAATGATAACGGGAAATTTCCACAAAATCAAGTGAGACTGAATTGTTAATGGCAGATAATGAAAGTGTTCTTGAGACAATCAATACATTGTGAAGTGATTTCATACGAACAAAGCAGGTGCTTAATATCACTTCCGCGTTATTATTAAGAGGCAATTAAAAAAAATGTCATTACTTATAATACAATACGTATTGGTAAAATATGCGAAAATCTGAAAACCACGTAATGTTTGTAAATTTCCTATTTGATTTTATTTAAAATATATTGATTGAGCAAATTGAGAGGATTCATTCAATCAAAAATTTTAACAAAAAGTGGAGTGAATTAGAAGAGATAGCAGGAATGGCGTTGCAAAGTAAAAAATATCGTTTACGTGAATTAACGGAAGAGCGGTAACTTTTTGAGAGAAAACAGATGTTTAAGCTGCTGACAGACTCCATGTGGCAAGCGTAGAATAAGAAACGAGACACTATAGTTTTTTTTTTCACACTATATCCCTGCTATAGGCAGAGTAACTTAAGAGCCTAGTGTTAAGACATTCCGTCCCTATTAAGACACTTCCGTTCTACATTTTCCGCCGAATTCTGGAGCCATTGCCTGTTCTGTGAATCGAACCCACAACCTATCACGTTTACGGTCACACGCTTGTGCCCCTGCGCCACAACTGACATCTATAGTCTTACACATTTAAATTCCAATGTATTATATTTCATTACGTTTCTAACACAAATATATACTGTCTAATGGAAAATATTTAGATCAAAGTGAAAAAAATAGGTTGAGTGCACTACCCTAGTTAACGATTTGTTAGCGACGTGAATTTTGCTTACAAATATAAGCTTTATATGTAAAATATCGTCGTATATGATGGAAATTATTGAATTAATATTATCACTTACTCTTTTATGATAAAAATGTTCCATAGCCGTTTGTTTCATGCAGAATATAGAAAAGTTTTGAGAACAACAGTTTCGTAAAAAGAAGAAGAGGAGCACGCAGAACACAAAAATTAAAAACTCACGCTTCTAATCCTCGATAATATTTGTAAAATAAAATAAAATATAATCACGAAAAATTCAGTAGCAAACATTAAGAACTTGGGTTGACTCGCTGATAATACGACGGCCATTTTATCTCTAAATTTTATATACTTTATCTTTTTCATGTGCTTTGATTGTGTATCTTTTTTATGTACTAATAAAATCTTGAAAAAAAAAATATCTCTGTAGAGAATTAAAATTGAATACCTATATTTATAGAATATATTTTTTATAGAAATTCATTTAACAGATTATTATAGCAGAACGACATTGTAGAATCGCATTTCCATATGCCTCGTGTATGGGGACGGGGTCAAATGGTCGCATCCTGAAAGGCAATCATCCAAATTGCTCCATTAAAAGATATGCGATCCTATTATGCGACGGCAAAACGCATTCATAATAAAAATTTTCATTTAATGTTAAAAGCATATTTAAGATTTTTATTGTCAGTATAAAATCTAATATTGTTATACTTTCTTTTTGTGTCTGGCAATATATTTGTTGTTTTTAAAACGTACCTAACAGCTCTGAGTCACAATTGATAAGATATGTCGTTATCATTAGTTAGTCTCTACTAACACATGAGATTGGGGTGTATAATATAACAACTAATTGTTTTGAATTTCATACAATTTTTTTAGGAATCACAAAAAAAATTTTTTTAAGTTCAAACTGTGTCCCACACAGAGCAGGCGGATGGAGCCTAGTGTTAAGATACTCCGTTCCCCATTTTCCGCTGAATTTTGGTGGCATTGTTTATTGAGTGGTAGAACTCAATGATGCGTTTTACTTCGACACCGGAGCCTAGAAATATTAAGCATTTCATTTCTTCTAGTGGAAATCGAACGCCCAACCTATCGCGTTTAGTCACTCTATGTGCCCTTGTGCCACGACAAGTGAAATATATATACAAAATAACAACAGATAAGAATTTAAGTTTCCTTATATTTCACAACTCTGCTTCACATGGCTGATATTGTAACATAAAACAATAAGTTGTATTCGGTTCAGTTTAACATCTAGTCGACATTATTGATTATAATACGACGTAGGTGCAATACCGCTGTTAAGATATTTATTTAAAATATATTTTAGTAATATTATTTCTAATTAGAAACGTTTTTAAAATAAATATATGAAGCAGATGAAATAACTCTATAGACTCATTGGCTTATTCTCATTGGTTTTTGCAAACACACAATTATAGCTTGTATTGGTCTACAACTGTTTCGTATTAACTGTTAATTAAATAAATAAAGTTATGAGAGTTTGCATAGACATAGATGTATATTATTACAATACTATACTTTATGCGTAATATAGTTTATATTTATAGTTGAGAAAAAAGAAGTGAAAAATTACACGCGAAAAGAGTCTTTCACTTTTAAAATGTAAGCAACGAAACAGGACACCCGAGCCCGCGGGCGCTCTCCTTAGAAACCTTACATTCGCAATTTATGCTCAAGTAAAATACATACATACATCATACATGTTATAAAGTAAAGATGGTTTTAAATGAGGAAAACAAACCTATTAAATATTTATATTATTATGATGAATCCCGATTCTGTACTTTCCGTCTAAATTAGAGACATAACTTGTGGAACAACAAGGGAACTGGACACTGGAGATATGTCTTACCAGATCAAGGAAAAGAAAAATTAATTCTCAAAACGCGAATCGAACCCACAACCATCGCGTTTACAGCCACACGCTTCACTGCGATCAACACCTCACCTTTACATGAATCTCAAAGTGAAAGAAAACTAAATTTAAATAAATATGATATACGGTATAACAAAAAATAAATAATATTTTGAATTTTCCACTTGATATTCAGCACCACGTTTCCATCTCTGCCAGACCGTGACAGACAGATAATATTCACAGGTATATTCAGGAGATAATTGCGCGACTATCAACCCTGCGACCTCTGACGCAGCAGCGTCGATTAAACATAACTTGCCATAAATATTATATAACTGCATAAAGATTTTAAAAACATTGTTTTCTTTTAAATTAATAATTTAAATGACAATAATTGTACACTTGAGGCCGTCACGGCGCAGGGGCACGAGGGTGTGACTGTAACGTGACGGTTGTGGGTTCGATGGCCACTCGAACTGATTAATTGTTTACTTATAAGTGATCAACTGAAAATAATTTAACCACAATTTTTCTGAGAAAGGAGCCAACATTATGAGTGACATAGACATTATCTATATATATAAAAGGACATGTTCCCACTGAGGTAAGACGCACGCACAGGCGTAACCGCTGATGATAGAAACATGAAACTTGGACAGATGTTTATTTTCATAATGTGGACACCCGCTAAGAAGGGATTTTGGCAAATTTTAAACCTGAAGGGGTGAAATAGAGGTTGAAAGTTTGAATGGATAAATCTATAAATCGCCATCGATTTTAATAAAATTATAAATTTATACTTTTAAAAATATTAAGGTTTTTTAGAATACAACCCCAACTGAAAATCATTTCATAAATATGTTTATAGTATAAGCGGGCGAAGCCGTCCAGGTCGGTAAGAAGTGATCGTAGATAAAATATATTACACGACGTGCATTGTGGAAACGTTGTTGATTCATTAAATAATGCACTTTTATATATAATATAACCACAATAGATATGGCATGCAACCATTTATTGTTCATATGAATCATTTAAATATAAAGCCGTTGTGGCATAGTACCAGAGTGTCAGACTGGAAACGCGATGGTGGTTTCAACTAAGAGGAATGATTTTTCCCCCAGTGGTACACAGAGCTCCGCTGCATTAATTCCACCATTTACCACGCATTGTTTTAATAATTTGGCGAAAAGTGGAATGTTGAGTGTCTTGTTAAGACACTCAACTAAGTTCCCTTTTGTTCCTCCTAGCTATGCGGAAAAAATCATGATACTTCTCGCTAAAAATAGCATAAGAAACGAAACCTAACCTAGTTTAGATAATAAATGACAAGTCCACTCAACAGTAAAAAGTCATCGATAATAGCAAATTTATATGTAAACCAAACACTGAGTACGTGTGGAAGTTGCGAAAAGGATTGCACCGACCGTCCGTGGACGTCGGCGTCGGCGTCGTCGGCGGCAAGGTGAACTATTCCGAATATAAAACGCGTTACCAAATCGACCCCACCTACGGGCGCTATTTAGTTTGATCACCCGCTGTGTCTATTTTTACCTTTGCCAGAAACAGTGTGGGCAGCAGAAAATATATATATTTCATTAAGTACAATGTTTTCTAATTATGTTTCTTTGAGGTGGTATATCCTATTATTAGGTTAAAATATGTGTTATTGTTTACTTTAGACATAATAGAAATAATCTTTGCGTTGGTAGTTTTCTTTGATAAATTCAATTTTAAGCTACTTTTGTTTAGACTAAATTTATTTCCTCATTAAATATATTAACATATATGTTACGTTATAATATGTTAGACAAGTAGTGTTTCTACTTTTAAGACCCCCAAACATAATCTAATTGAAGCAACTGCGCTTAATCACGTGCTGCGAGGAACGTGAAATGACTGCATTTTTAGATTCGATAAAAAATTGCGACAAGGTCGTACTTGACCAAACTGTTACTTTTTTAATGTTTAAATATAAATATTTCAATACGCAAAGTTAAACAATAAATGTTAATATATTCATTGGTATGTAATTTATTTAAATATATTATATTTCTTTTAATTTTACCAGTTAATTCTTTTTACGTTAACCCCATTTTAGATATAATTATATGTATAAAAGGAAGGAAATATTATAAAAATGTTTCATCTTTATTATGTTTATTTTAGTTTCACGCTGTACAGCACATTGCAGGCTAGGTGTACGGAACACGAGAACCTATTTAAGATACCCCGTTCCCGTTAAGACACTTCTGTTTCCCACTTTCCATTAAATTCTGGAGGCGCTGCGTGTGGAGGGTCAGATTTCAACGCTTCGCTTTGCCTTGTTACCAGGGCGATGAAATGAAATTATTTCATTTTCACGAGTCGAATCGAACCCACAACATGTCACGCGCCTGTCTTCAGTCTCTCGCTTGTGCCCCAGCGCGACGACTGATCTCTTCGTTCCTTATTAGCACATAAAATATTCCTTTAAATACATTTTATAATTTAAGCCCTACATTTTTGCTTGAAATAAATATATATATATATATAGTACATATATTTTACTATAGCAGTCATGTCTACCAAGATTACGACTTTTTCACGCAGTAATATCTTTTAAACGCAGGTTTCTTTATTATCCTTCCACGAACACAAAATCTAGCTAAAGATAATGACTTAAGCGATTAGGACCTAATGAACAAAATCATTTAACGCAATCATTTATGTCTGCGTGAATCACGCAACTTTATTTGTTAAAATTCAATGAATTATAGAACTTATTTAATAAAAGTATATCTATAATGAAGGCACTCGTTGCGCAGGGGCACCTAGTGTGACTGTTTACGCGACTGGTTATGGGTTCGATCCCTACTCAAGGAAATGAAATATTTTTGACCTCCCGGACGCACAAGGTAGCGCTGATTGTATGTCATGATGCAGGATATGAGAGCCAATGGTCTAACCACGGAGGACGCTCAGGACCGTGTAAAATGGAGTAAATTGTGTAGGAATGCAGACCCTGGCAATAACCGGGATTAATGCCAGGAAGAAAAAGTAGTTTATATTTAATGCTCAAATCTATGACATTATTTTGAACATTTTTTACCGACCATAATGTACCAAAAATCATGCAATTTTATTATAATTAAAGGATATTTATTTTTTCGTAAAATGTAACTTTCGAGGAATTCCATTTAATCGCCTTACGACGCTTATCAACTGGTATAATAGTATGGTGGAGGCATGTATGCGGTGCCTGATTAATGGATAAGCCACTATCGATAGTGCCGCGGACACGATGGCCTAGTAAGTTTTCTATTGAAATAAATGGTTGTAATATTCTAATTAATGTTATTAATGATAAATCTATTTATCCTCTTAAAGATGTAATTTTTTATAACAGTTCTAGTTCAGTTAGTTTCCTTGAATAATGCTTAACATTCTTATGCTTAGTGTTCTCGATTTTACAATAAATAAAAAGAACAAATTCCTTCTGTCTTCCTTCTTTTTAAAATCAAAAAGATTAACAAGAAAGAACATGGTGATAGCATATCTTATGTAAGCATATATTTATAAATTGCACAACTAATTTACAAGAAATGAATATTGATGCCAATGTTTCTTGTAATTTTATAGTTTGAATTGGTTATAGCACACAATTTCTCACAGTCTTATTTCCATGACACAAGAATGATCACAATATTTATGAACTATACTGTAGGTAACATAGCTACAGTGTAAATATTTAAATAAACACAAATAACTTATAGACAGAACTAATATCATTATAACCAGATGGGTTCATGGTGTTTATGGTAGATACAGTAGCCAGAGAGAATCTACTGTAAAGGCACTTGATGCTCCGAACACCATTCAATTTTTAGAGATATTGCATGTTAAGTTACATAATGAGTTCTGTCTCGTGCTTTGCCTTCTTACTAAAGCGAGAAAAAGAAAATAAACAATTCTCACTGGAAATTGAAAGGAAACAAACAAAGACAGCCCCAATTATTAAAAAAAAGTAAAGCATATCAAAACAAAAATCTTATTGTATATTACTTACACTCACCAAAGGCATGTGTTTTGGTACTGGAGGTTCAGGAGGCGGGCCTCTCGCTTTAGCTTCACTAGGTTGCCGTCTTATCATTGGCCTTGCTGGTGGTGGTTCTTTGGGCGCCTCCCTTGGAGAGACTCTAGGTGACTCACTAGGGCTCTCTCTGGCTGCTAACACTTTAGAAATTGCAGCTGCAATATTTCCATCTGTTCTATGTTGTCTGATTTTTTCAGGGGAGGTTTGTATTGGCAGTCTTGGTACATGTTGAGGTAATTGACCATTTGGTGTAGTACCTATGATCATTTGTAGAATTAAGTGACAAGCATGAAATTGTGTGTAGGTTCTACTAAAAGTTAGAAATTTTAAGCAAAATCTCAGCAAATTATCGATTCATTTATTAATTATGGTTAAGTATATAAACATCCACCTAAGTTGCAGACTTTGTGGCACAGTAGAGCAGTATATGATTGGTTGTGACTTCAATCCCTGCTCAAGGAAAAGAATTACTTTAATTTCTAATTTGGGATAGTAAAGAATGAAGACTTAAATTTCTAAAATTAAAATTCAAAAATTATCCAAATTGTGCCTTAATTCAAACATGTTATATTCATTAATAACATTCAGTTTTTTCAAAATTTATTGAATAAGTTTCTTATACAAATATTAATAATTCAAATTTTGATAACATTAGATAAAACCTAATGTAAAGATAAGTGAACATTTTATCATAAATTTTTTTAAATATAATAATGTATTGTTCACAGTTTGTAAACTATATTTTTAGATTAGTAGTTATCCCCAAAATTATAGGGAAGGAGAGGGACCACCAACTGATATGACACCCTAGTTTCCTACTGTGCTTTATTCTATATGCAGCATTAAGCTAAAAAAAAATATTTTACCAGCTAATTTTCCAGTAGGCCTTAGTTTAGGCATGCCTCCAGCAAAGAGGCCTCCTAACCCTGGCATTGCACCACCTCCGTTTGGCATAGGATTAGCAGTTTTTACTCCATTTCCTAATGGAGAACCACTGTTTGGCACATTAGATACCTTTCCTGGTATATATGGTCCACTTTTGTCCACTGTAACAGTCTTTTTTAATTTTGCTCCTTGTCTAATGGAGCTTAATAAAGCATTGCGATTGTCTGATGAACCACCTTTCGAATTGCCGAACACAGGCGGAGGTGGTGGTCCAGGAGGAGGTGGAGGTCCAGGAGGCGGTGGCGGTCTCGGAGCCATGGTTGTACAATAAATAAATTTATTACACACAATACGCCATAGAAACCGAGAACCCTAAACTATTTAAGTGTGTACACTCGCTGTCCTCACAACACGAATGCACGGTGATACTGACGCGTAATAATAACATTCAATCGTCTATACGTCGTTCCACACAGACCCATGCTAATTTACATAAAATATTAAGAGCCTTGCCCTAAAAGATAAATCATTATAGGAAATACGTAGGCACGAGAAACTGTTTTTAACTGGTATCACCTCATTTTCGATAACTACTTAAAAGTTAAAATAACACCATTAGTAATGGTGAATGTTATCTTTCCTAATCTTAATGTAAATATTGCTAGCTTTACAATCTCTTAACATAAAACGGTCTCGTAACTAAAAGACTGAATGAATAAAATTCATCAAATTCACAAATTGCAATATGGCCGAATACAGCTGTCAATGGTAATGTTGCCATAGTAGAAAAATAAATATTATTAGTAAATTAATGAATAGGAATTACCTGTATTAATATTTTGTAAAAAAATATTCTTCTTTTCTTTCAGCTTCACGCTGTCTCCTGCTTGTAGCAGGTTAGGCAGAAGGAGTTTAGTGTTAAGAACCTCACACTCCCGACGATTTTTGGAGGTATTTCGTTTTTCGTGTAAAGTGACGAAATTCTATGCAGCACTATGTCTCGACATCAGGCAGAAGAAATGAAAATATTAGTGAGGAACCCTCTGCATACCCTGCTGTGTGCGTGATATAGGTTGAAGCTGAAGCTGACAATTCATATTTATTAAAAATATAATTATGTAACAATGTTTATGTAATGATATTTTATGAAGAATATTTTATATTTATTAAAATAAAATAATACACCTCTAACAATTATTATAATAATAAGAAATTATTTTTAAAGAATCTTCAAATAAAAAATATTAAATTTATGTTGTTAATGTAAGGTGCTGGCAGTTGCAGATACTGTATCATCAGCACGCATAGAAGTGTATTTTATTAGATTTGAATCATAACTAGCTTCACTTCCACCCTGGGCAAAAAGTGCAGCTTTCAAAGCGGCTTCACGTTCGGCTTCTTCTCTCTCTTCACTCATTTTTATTTCTCTTTCAATGTCTAATTCTTCTTTCTCTTGAGCTAATTTATTTTTAAATTCCATATTTTCCCTGTATTTAACTAAGCAGGCCGATAAATATTTGATGGGATCTGCAGGTTGATACAAAATAACATCAGCAATACATTCTCGCAACGCTTTTCCTACAGTTACTTTTATATACTTAAAATCTTCCGTGACGGGAACATCACCCGGACATGGTTCAAATATATCTAGATGGCTCCGAATGCGTACAAGATTACCTAAGCCATCATTTTCATATTCACTAACTGAATCACTTTCACGATAAATATGTTTTCCTTCATCGTTAATATAGTAGCGACCATAATTATCATAATAATAAATGATACCATCTACTTCTTCTTTTGTTTTTAAAAGAATGCCAGAACTATCCATCATGTACTCACTGTCGGTTTTATGAGCCTTATAAATTCTTTGACGTGTCTTTGAGTCTAAAAAGTACCTTCCACATTCGTCATAAAAATATATATGTCCCTCATCATCAGTTAAAGGAACTAAGACATTGAGCTCATTTGGTTGATATAGAATTTCATCATCAGGAATCTTGTAAATTTTTCGGCTATATTCATCTACATAAAATGTGCCCAATTCATCACTATATTCTTCTTTTATATCTGCTGCACTGAGAATGGAAATAATAGATTTGTGGCTACGCTCGCCATAGACAGCTGTGTCCCAAATACAACAAAGTTCTGTTACTAAGCGCTCACGTTCCTCATGTGGCAAAGCGTGATTAAATATACGTAGTTGATAAAAATCTTCACATATGCAGATCTCATCCTCATCTAGCTGTTCTAATTGTGTATCGGTCAATTCTTGTAATTTTTTCAAAGTAGTTTTTAAATTTTCAAGAGCCGTCAGTCTGTTTTCTAAAAATTCCTTTTTTCGTTGCAATGCTGCTAAAGCTGCTGAAGCTGGTTCATTTTCAAATGTAGAAATTCGATCTTCTAATATATTTATTTTTTCTTCTATTTTACGTATTTCCAAATTATGAACCGTGGTACATCTGATCATTGTGCTTAATTCTCTTCCCTTTTCTTTTAAGTTTCCCAACAATGCTAAAGCTGAAGGAGCTTTAGAAGTTTGTAAATCTTCAACTATGTGTTGCAATGTCTTGGTTAAATCACCAGTTAATTGCGGAATATTTACTGTTATATATTTGGTTAAATACATTGAAAGTTCATCGTAAATTATATCAATCCAATGCAACAGTTCGTCAGTAGAATCTATTAACTTTATTTTAAATACATCATTACTGTCAAAGTTTCTAAAACATTTTAATTTTTCTAAGAGTATCTGTGTTACTTCTTTATGCATTTCTTCAACAATTTCTATATCGGCAGTAAGGTTGGCTTGATTTTCATTGGATAGAGATTTCCTATGACTCGCCATATATTTCTGATAATAATGTAAGCGATTCGATATAGCGTCTATAGTAAAACTAATAGCTTGAAAAACGTCTTCCCTTGCAATATCACTCATAGTCTTAGAGAATTGTTCTACCTCCCGGATTACATGAAGCCAATTTAAATGAAAGTCAACTATTACGTTCATTATTTCAGATTTGGATTCTTCTTGAAGAGCTGACCGCATTGAGCACATTGTATTAAAAATGTTATCTGAATAATCATTTTTTGTTAGAAAAATTACTGGAGTTTCGTAAAAATGTTTAACCTCTTGTGTAATATCAAAAAGAAAATTAACTATTACTTCTTTATTCATTGTTATTTTCTCTGCGTGCGTATCCATTTTAATTATCGGTTAGCAAAATTGAAACTGAATTAATAAGAAAACTATACATTGTTTTGTCATGTTATGTTTTTTTAAGCAATTAAAAATTTTGTTAAGAAGTTCCAATACAAAATTATAAAATAAAATTGACTTTTAGTAGAATTTTTATACTGTATTGGTAGAAAAAGGATTTATTTTAATTTTTGAAAACGGTAACCCTGTACGCGTCTACGATTTGTTTCCGAAAAGGTCGTCGATGACTTTGCGATTATACAAAATTACAAAGAAAGTGCAGCTGTTGTTGTGTCATTTAATATACACTTTTTAAATAGTTAACATATACAGTATGGCTGGTGCAATGTTATTTGAGAGATCACGAGTTTCATCGTCAAACAGGGACGAAGACGTCCGCATGACTGACAAAATGGTTAGCACTGGAGAGCTCCCTGAAGATGACGAGGAAAATATCAGAGCTAAAGAGCAAGGAATATTAAACCTCGGCGAAAAGTACAAGAAAGAAGGTAAAGCTAAAGAGCTTGCTGAATTAATTAAAGCAACTAGACCGTTCCTTAGTCTGATAAGTAAGGCTAAGGCTGCGAAATTGGTCCGATCCCTCGTAGACTTCTTCTTGGATTTGGAAGCTGGCATTGGAATTGAGGTTCAGCTGTGCAAAGAATGTATAGAATGGGCCAAAGAAGAGAGGCGCACGTTCTTAAGACAGTCTCTCGAGGCAAGACTCATCGCACTGTACTTCGACACCGGTATGTACACAGAGGCCTTAGATTTAGCCACCGCACTGTTGAAAGAGTTAAAGAAGTTAGATGATAAAAATTTATTAGTTGAAGTACTGCTTTTAGAGAGTAAAACTTATCATGCGCTTAGTAATTTACCGAAGGCCCGTGCATCGTTGACGTCAGCAAGAACTACAGCGAATGCTATCTACTGTCCTCCTAAAATGCAAGCGGCTCTCGATTTGCAGTCTGGCATCCTTCATGCTGCAGATGAGAGAGATTTCAAAACAGCTTATTCTTACTTTTATGAAGCCTTTGAAGGTTATGATGGAGCAGACAGTCCTAAAGCTCTCACTGCACTTAAATATATGTTGTTGTCTAAAATAATGCTTAATCAAGCTGAGGAAGTAGGTACAGTTTGTAGTAGTAAAGCAGCTCTCAAATATGCAGGCAAAGAATTAGAAGCAATGAGAGCCGTTGCAACCGCATCACACAAAAGATCCCTGGCCGATTTTCAGGCAGCATTAAAAACTTTTAAACCTGAACTCGAAGAAGATGCAGTGGTCAGAGCTCATTTGGGAGCATTATATGACACCATGTTGGAACAAAATTTATGTCGTATTGTAGAGCCTTATATGCGTGTTCAAGTTGACCATGTAGCTAAATGTATCCGTCTGCCAGTTGTTCAAGTTGAGAAAAAATTATCACAAATGATTCTTGATAAGAAGCTCAATGGAATCCTAGACCAGGGTGAAGGTGTTTTGATTGTCTTTGATGAATCCCCTCTTGACAAGACCTACGAGACAGTTCTAGAAACTATCCACCATATGAGCAAAGTTGTTGATACCCTCTATCAGAAAGCTAAGAAACTTTCATAGGCCCCTGTAAATTTGTTGTAGCATTAAAAATAAAATATATATCAGATAACCATAAAGTTTCAGTTCAAATAATGTAAATTAATGCTATTTTTTATGCTAAATTTCATTGACATAATTTTTTAAAGCTAAACAAGTTGACACTACTATAGACTAGTAACAGAGAAAATATATACATTTTTCCTTTTATCATATTGTATTAAATCTTAAAATGTTAATCAGTTAATATACTAATTTCATTTCAATGTTTAATTTTTAACTTAAGCTAGTGAAAAATTGTAATATTCTGTTTTTTTGAGAATAAAAGGTGTTCTTCAAATATTGTTGTTTACTTTGTTTAAATTTTCAGTGTTATTCCACAAAAAGAATAGAAAAATATTGAAGAAAACATATGTTATTTAGATGCACTGTGTTTTGAACCCATATACCTCTTTGATTTGATTGTTTATTGGCTTAAGTTGTGCTACATTATTGTTTTTTGTTTTCTTAAAATATTGATGTTTACCCACACTATATTTTGCAAGTCATTTTATTTTAGGTGTTGGCACATGTGCTACATCCTATTCAAATGTCTGATTCATCAGTACACTGAACTTGAAACATTATGACCTTAATCTTACTTATTTTATATATAATACATATAAGAATGTTAAGTGAGGAATGGGCGTGAGCCCGGAACCATCGCGTCTACTACATCGCCACGACGGCGTTACAATTTAAACATTTCTCTTTACATTAATTAATTTACTAGTTCATTATTTTTTAAAAAATATTAATTTTAACTTCAAAAATGATAGAATATATAAGAAAAATGATGATATATCAAAAAAACATTTGACAATTTAATAACATTTATTTAAATTTAATTACATTGTATACAATTTTTAAAATAATATTTAATAAAATTTATTTAAATTAATTATATTGTATATAATATTGAAAATCGACTTGAGACATATGATAATATAAAAAAATATACTTAATAAAAAATTACCTTCTTTGTAAAGTTCACCTATTGAGTAAGATGTAATGAGAGTTATATGTTAATTAAACATTTTAAAAATGACAAAAGTATGGTACATCTAATACAATACGAAAGACTTAATAAAATTGTACATTTTCAGTCCACTGTTCATATTACTTACATATTTAAGAAATATATAAAAACCGGTCTAGTGCGAGTCAGACTTACACATGAAGGGTTCCGTATCATTCCATATAGTATTTGTGCATATATGAAAAAGAGTATAAAAATAATAACTGTTGTACAGGAAGCCCCGAAAATAATAATTGTTTTTTAATATTTGTTGTTACAACGGCGACAGAAATACATCTTCTGGAAATATTTCAATTATCTAACTATCACGGTTCATGAGATACTTAAAGACCGGCAATGCACCTGTAGCTGCTCTGGTGTTACACGGGGTCATGCGCGGCGGTGTTCACTTACCATCAATCAGATGACCCATACGCTCATATGCCTTGTTTTTTCCATTAAATAAATTATAGCTTGGTGATAGGAGAACAGACAGAAAGAGACAGAGAGAAGCACCCACCCCATCCCTTCCTTTCATAATTTATGCTCGGAACCCTAATAAAAATATACGTTTGTTCATTTATATCAAGTTTTAAAAACGGCTCAACTATAAGTAATAAATTTTACTTTTAAGTTTATAGTTTTTTATAACTATAATATGTATCGCACTATTAATTAATTATTAATTACATCGTTCTAAAATATTCGTTAATCAAGGTATGATATTGTGCAAATTTTTTGTCATTGTTTAAAAACCTAGTCTTTTCTAAGTATATTGAGGAGGTATAAAAATCCTGTATTGATAAGAATGTACTACATTTTGTTCCCAGACTATCACATGTAATATCAATGGCCTATTCCTTAAATAACTATAAAACCATGTTACATTTTTTTATAATATCACAACCATATAAGGCACAATAACAATACAGTCTACGGGTTTATGACGCCCTGAAGATAAGTTTCGAACGTTAGCACATTGCTCACTTGGAAAAAAAATAAGAAAAAAGTAGGAAAAATTCAAGAGTAAGAAAAATTCTAAAATCAAATCTGAGCACAGCATCAAATCTGACTCATCAACCGTATTGTGTATCTAAACATCATTCCGTCTATTGAATTCTTCTGTGTCATGAGGTACATCCCACCTCGGGTTCCAAAAACCTTCGGGCGTTTTGGGCCTCACAGGGTTGGAACGGCCGCGGTGTTTTGAACATTCTTCTATTTTCTTTGCTAACATCTCTGGGTTGTCCTTATAGAGGTCTGTCAGGAACTGTTGAGTTAATGATTATTATTTATTTAAAAAAATGGATTATTAACACTAAAATAATCAATGTAAATATTTTGTCAAATAGACAACATTTTTAAAAATACTGAATTATTCTATATTAAATTGCAATTACATTGACAATTTTGTAATTATATAATATCTTTATTTTCTTCAAGACTCAATTCAACAAAAGAAACATACACACAGTAACATTTTGTAATTATGTGACATTGTTATAAAGTGGGCAAGTGGGATTCAAAGTATCTGTATGACAGGCTCCTTAGTACCAAATATAGATTAGGGCTACTTAAAATATCCAAAAAAAAATTTTTGGCGACAAAAAATATGTGTGTTAATATAAATGACAAAGTTATTATTACGTTTTTCATTTGATAACGTTCATTGAGATATTGAGCACTTTTAACAACTTTAGTAACTTACAGGCATACAATCGTCACAACACCACCCTGGTAAAGCTTTTTTTTCCGCTTTTCTCCGAACTGCCAGTTCTTTATTCTGCGGTTCTATATCAGCTCTAATTCTGTAATGTATAAAAAGTACATGTTTTTGAATCGCTTAAAATACTTTATATTAAAAATACCTAGCCCAGTAAAATAAATAATGATTTAAATTCCGCCAGCACGTATTAACTTGCTTTAATAAAGTATTAAATAAGTATTGGCATATTATTTAAATATTAAGACTGAATATTTATTTTTATATTATATTATTTTATAAACCTTTTAACATTATCATTTAGTTTGATAACACCTTCCTTTTGTAGTATTGACATACTGGATTTTGTTTCTTGCGAATTGACTATATTTAAATTCTCTGCTAGTGGATGTTTGGTGGGGCTGAAACATAAAGAAAATTAAAAGTACACAAAGAACATGATTGTTTCTGCATGCCCCTGGTGCTAGGTCCCCTCTGCGAACTCTGCTGTGTGCGGGAACAGCGTGAAGCTCTGAGCTTCTTCCCCTAGCCGTTCACACGCACTCTACTTTTAAAAACGAGGAGTTCTCATACCATTATTTAATCGTTATACACTGTTTCCGTGGATGGAAATGACACGTAATCAATTATATAATTCAATTCAGCAGTTCCTGAAATCGACGTGTTTAACCAAACAAACTGAAGAGTTATTAGTCATAATAATAGGATAGAAATATAAGTTGACGAATTATAACACAGTCTTTTCTATATCACTGTTGATATAAACAATAAAAATCTTTACCTGGCTGGTATTATACTCTCATCAGGCCTGTGGGTTTCATCATTTGATTTACTTTGTTTGTCGAACGTGTTAAATCTTAAAATATTATGAACCATATTATTTTAATGTAATATAAAATTAAACATTTTACATTAAAGTAATAAAAAACAGTTTAAATCATGGCGGAGTGTCTGTATTTCATTATAATTTTGTTCTATTTTCTCCATTCTCTACTTCCTCAGCCTAGTCTGAATTGGACGCAACGCGTGTGAGTGCCGAAACGTAAGCTCGGGGGTTGAGGGGGATATAAAAAAATATAATATATATCTAAAGGTTATTTTAAAAAATATATAAATTGTCTGCTTAACAAAATATGTTATAATGTAATCACAAATATGGCAAATGAGAAAGTATTGTAAGACTATAATATACAAGCCAATTACATAGTCATTTAATCATAGAATCTAGTGAATAGAAGCCATTATAAAACTTTAATTTAATGTATCATTTAAAATTGTCATTATAATAAAAAATATAAATAAATAAATCAGCACAGGGAACCTAATGCTAAGACACTCCGTGCCCCGAAAATGGCGTTGAAAGTTTGTTTAAATCGGCACCGATTTTTGTAAAATTTGAAATTTAGACTCTTAAAACATTTTATTGAACACGTATTACATGGTTTTCTAGAATCCACACTCTAAACTGAAAACATTTTCATAAACATATTTAATAAATATTCGTATATTTCAAGCGGGTGAAGGTGAGGTGAGCTAGTTACTATAAAACTAAAGAGAAAATTCAAACTAACCTTTGAGGATACTGTTGTAAAATTTTAATAGAATCTTCCATTTGTTTTATGTCAATATCAATCACTGCCGGGTCGTTTTCGTCGTTGCTGTTATCCCTATCCAATCTTAGTTTCATTGCTAAGGGTGTTTTAAATTTTCTAGGACTGTCTTTTGTGAGGGATTTACTTCTACAAACATAATAAAGTATAGCTTAGATAGTTAAATGATTTTGTAGGGGTGTAGAAGGAACATTGTGAAGATAAATTAATTAAAAAAACAATGAAAGCACCTTACCGCCTTATAAAAGTATATTATACTCTTGGACCACTAAAACTGGCAAAACTACCTTGTATTATTTCTTTTTTGATATTTCAACCAAATTACTGTGTATGTAATTATTGATTTGATTATTGAATAAAGCAATTGATATTTACTAAACTTCGCTGTTATCTATACATTCAGTTTCTCTTTACGTTAGCGACTTGGGCCTCGTAGACAAATAACTGTTTTAATTATTTCTATTTGTCCACACATAGTATATTATACATTATAATATCCCGGGGTAACTGTGATTGTGGGTACAGTGGCTTATATAGAAACGATTAACATCATGTAATATTATAGCTCTTTCTTTCTACAGATTATCAAACAATTTTTTTTTCAAATCAGTCCAGTACTTCTTGAGTTTAGGTAGTTCAACCAAACAAACTCTTCAACTTTATAATATAACAGAAGTTATAAATTTATTAGTACCGAAATATATCTAAATATAAATAAAAAATCACTCACATAGTTTGGAAAACAGGATCACTTGTAGGTGACGGTTGTATTGTATCATCTGTATCTAAAATTTCATTTTTTATGTTTTGCTGCAAATAGCAAATACGATTTCGGTTAATTATTTATTTTTTAAATATATATATATATTCATCATTTGTGGACCAATCTTTTTATATATATTTCCCCATTGGTCCCATTGCTACCAAGTCAGATCTCAAGGAAATCGGAGGGAAGCCCACGAATTTTATAGGCATTATATGATTCATATAAATTCTTACAATAATAATATATAACCGTCTTGTAGTATAATCTGATAACATTACTGATGATGATGACGATGATAGAATAGACAAAACTCCTCAACGATTAGGAAATTATATTTTAAATATCATAGGGACTTACAGACAAATAGTTTGTTTGCTAGTGGATGTGATATAGTGGATCACATGTGTGGGGATGTGAGATCCCATACGTGGATGTAAGACATGTGGATGAGGGATCACATATTTATTTATTATATATATTTTAAGAGAGGGGAATATACATATGTTTTTAATATTATAATTTTTGCAAGAAAATTGCTTGAATGTACACACTTGAATGCACATATGAGGGGTGACTTCACATGTGTGGAATGAGATCACATGTATTGATGCAAAATCATGTGTGGATGTGAAACCACATGTGTGGATATCGGACCACATATTATGTGGATGTGAGATGGAATAATGTAAGATCACAAGTGTGGATTTGTTTCATGGCTCTGGAAACAAGAAGCGCGACATTGAGCTCTACAACTCATGCTCTGCTTTTCACGTATAAAACAATAAAATTAAATAAACCTGTAAATCATTTTCCATATAATTTCTTCCTAACATTTCTGGGGAGCATGTAAGATCTACAATATTTGATGTTTTCACTTTGATCAAGTTCAATCTTGCCTGTTTCAATCTGCTCGAAGGTTTATTTCTATTTGGAGTGGGAAATGATAACTTGATATTTTTTTTTCCTGGCATTGACCTGAAAAAGATTTTTTTTATATTAGTAATTTTGAATACATATAAAATTGAAAATTTCTACTCATTTTGCATTCAAAATAATATTTATAGAGTATTAGAGTAAATTCTCAGCAATTGTCATACTCCTAATGATTTGTTAGGTGCCACAGTTTTGTTGTCCATGCCATTTTTGTTTTTAAAGGATTATTAAAACTGCTGTTTTTTTCTTTTTAAAATGTGAAGTGGACATTAACTGTATTTTGAATAGTCTGCATTTCCTAGTGTTAGACCACTCCACTACACCTAGTTCTAGGACCACTCCACTACACCTAGTTCTAGGACCACTTCACTACACCTAGTTCTAGGACCACTCCACTACACCTAGTTCTAGGACCACTCCATTCATCACTCGTTGCCCAATTTTCGAGACAATGAGTGTTGTTTAGTAACTTATTGCAATTTAAAAGCAGTGGGATATAAGCCACAGCTCTTGGAAATTGTCTAACATCTAACTTGACATTTTCTGCAAGGAAACAAATATAACTATAAGATTTTGCATTTTTTTGAGAGGGAATTGAACCCATAAGTTCAAGTACCATCACTTACAGTCACATGATAATGCCCTTTAGCTACTACCCATAGTGTGTCTAAGACACATTTAATTTATATTATAACTAGTAAAAACTAAAAATTCAATTCCATGACGGTGCTGTGGAATATTATCTAACAGCAATGATGTGACATATATATATATGTAAAGGGGAATAAATTATTTTCGTAACTTTGCTCCTTTAGTAACTTTCGTAACTTTGTGTGAATGAAGCAAGAACTACATAACAAATTAAATTCTTAAATCAAGAAAGTTAGGTGCATGGAAACCCTTCTATATGTATACTGCATATAGTGTAAACTTAAATAAATTAAATTCTATTCAGAACTTACCAAGACTCGGGACATTTCTTTTTATCTTTTAAACTTAAGGAAGGAGTGTTAGTTTTCTTTTTAGTATATATTATTGGACTCCTTCTACCCAATGGAGTTGTTTCTATTTCTGATATAGATTCATCTTTGTTCTCTAAAGTTTCTTTAATTGGACTTTCAAAATTTACTTGTGGTTCTAATTTTTCCTTTTTTTTAGGCAATTGTATATTCAAAATGTTATAGATTGTGTCTAAAATTTTAAAGTCTTGTGTTTCATTTAACTTATTAAAAGCTGAAACTGAGATAAACATATTTTCATTTAAAATTGAATAAAAAAAGAAATATGGCAGAATATATAAATCAATCACTTTCTTTTCAGCTTCACGCTGTATCCCACACACAGCAGGGTAGGCAGAGGGAATATCGGTGTTAAAACACTCTGTTCCCCACTTTCTGCCGAATTCTGGAGGCATTGCGTGTTGAGTGGCAGAAACTCAAAGCATCTCAAAGCTGCGTTTTGACTCGACACCAGGGCGAAGAAAAATGGAAATATTAACATAAAGAAATATTTCACTTCCTCGAGTGGGAATCAAACCCAAAACCGTCGCGTTTCCGGGTGGCACCATTGTGCCACTGCGCCACAACGGCCTCTAATCAATCAAAGTTGTATTTATTATTATTATAAGATGTATATCCTGTTAGTGTAATAAACCATTAATTAAAATAAGAAAAAAATGTATGTAAATAGGCCAATGTGGTACAGCATCTGAATATGCAACACTTGTAAGCTCAGTTTCTTCTCCACAATGAATTATTTTTATTTTGGTAAGTTTGGCAAGTAGCATCTCTTAATGAGTAATTTTTCTAAAATTGGGAAGTCCACAGTGAATTGAGTGTTTATATTCTAGGTTCTCTGCTTACATAAAGTACAACAAGAAGCTAAACAATAAATGTATATAAACAATAGACTTTTCAGCCTTAACCTTAGCCTCAACTTTAACCTTACCAATAGATTTAAATAAATTTTCCTTGTTGATTACCTCCTTTTTTAAATTTTCACAATTATTACAAATGTACCTGTAAAATGCATTAATAATTAGTAATATGATTGATTATGAAGTTTAATGAAATTATGAGAATAGAGAAAAGTGTATTAGATCAAATATTCACCCATTTTGCTCTTTCTGTGATAAGAAAGTTCTATAATTTTCGTTTTCTAAATGTAATACTTCAAAATGACTAACTAGATCTAAAATATAGAACATTTATTATTGAAAGAATTTACTTGAATAATGAGTAACTAATAAGAGAAGAAATCAACCTTTAAATTTTAAAATAGTTTGTTGAAGTGTCGATTCCACTGCTATAATTTTAGTTATGGGAAAAGTTTTTGGATCTTTAAAAAGCAAGCAATCATTTTCATCTGTAAGGCTCATTCTAGAAAATTTATTATATTTTATTAGTTTATTCCTTTTAATATTCACGCTATATCCCGCAAACAGCAGGGCAGGCAGAGGTAATCCAGTGTTAAGATACTCCGTTCCTAGTTAAAATTCCTCTTAAATAGTATCGTAAATTATTAATTTAAGTTTAGTTCGATTCTTTATTTAGTTAATAGTAAACTTTCAGTATTTGGCGCGCCACTACACTAATAAGCTCTGTTCTAATAAACTTACGAATGTCATTGACGTTTGATCTTTATTTTTAACAATTGTCAATGTAATTTATTAACCTCGTTTTCTAATATTGCAAGAATTAATAGTGTTTCTAAGATTTTTCTTATATAATAACAATAATTTCTTTTTTCCATTATGTTTTCATTTATGTTTCATTATTTTTAAATTTATTACATCTGTGGTTATGTTGTCACAACTTTCACTTAACAACTATAAATATTCTGTGATAACCAGGCAAAGAACAAAACACAAATGCCAAAAAATATTTTAATTTTTCTGTTTAATTATTAAAGAACTCAACAACTACATATTTTTCAGTATAACACTTCATATTACTTACTTCATATCAGGTTTTTAGTAGTATTTATTAGTAATTGTTTAAATACAAGCAATCTAAAATCGTAAGCTCGTTTTCTATGGCCTTTGCCAGTTGCCTAATGATTATAAAGAAAAAATAAGCCGTATGTCTTTTACAAAAAGTATTAATTAAAAGTGTTAATTAATAAAATATTTAAAAATTAAAAAAAATTAAGTATTTTAAGATTACTTAATTTTTACAAAGACAATTTCGAAAATTATTTCCATAGTGAGATGTATAGTTTAAAGCTTTTGCCTTTTTAAAGCGCTCGTAAAGAAAATTTTTCATATTTTATATTTAAAAACATTGTCTCCTGCTGAAAACGTAAACCAACTTAAAGTATTAAATTGTTTTATAAATTTGCAATAATAATTGACATATAATGAAAAACTTATTATCTTTCAGGTCTTTAGTGGTCGTTCATATGGAAGCCGATGACGATACATTTATTATAGTTGTTGGAGATGATGGTGAGGGTTCATTGGTTTTGGCGCCAAATCAAATAAAAGAAGAAATAAATGATGTACTTAAAGATTCTGTTTGTGAAAAAATTAATATATCTATAGAAGATGAGTTTCAAGATTACTACAAAAGATGTGAAGATGATAATAATAACAGTTACTTAGATACAGACAAATTTGAAGATTTTTGTGATGACAATCTGGAATATGTGCCGGATGTCCTAGAAGAGTCATTGGATAAGCTTAGTTACAGTAGTTCAGAGGAAAATAGTAACATTATAAAAATAAGAAAAGACAAACAAAGAACCAAAATGCTAAAGCCATCTGAAAGAAAATCTTACGTTAAAGAATTGAAGAGTATATTCCCTGAATTGCGGGAGGATAATAAATTACTAATAAGTTGCTTAGTAGAAATTATGAAGACTACACAGCCTCCTAATCCCCCACAAGACTATTATGTTATGAACGGAATTATGCTTGAGTATGAAAATATTTCAATATAGCTTTGTTTTGAAAATATAACATTCTGATTTTATATGTATAGTAAAGGAAACCTATTTTAAAAAACTCCATTCCTTATTTTGCACCCAGTGTAAGTTTCAGAAATCAACACTGTGCTCAGTATTGTTTCAAAGTAAGGAAATGAGAATAATTTGATCCCCTGAGTGTGAATTGATCCCACAAATATTGTATTTATGGTCTGATGCTGTGCTCAACAGCTTTATTCTTTCTTATAATTTCAGTTTTTTTACAGGTGTGTATTTTGTGGTCGACAGTCAAATTCAATACCAGCAGCGGGTCGCCATTTCCAAGAAAAACATGGAAAGAGATATTTGTTTTGCTATGCTTGTGGAGTAAACTTTAGAAGGTTTTTTAAATAAATTATTTATATGTAAAATAGATTGCTAATTCCAAAAGTATAGAATGAACATGCACCATAAATAGAATAATTTTCTATTTAAATCTATTGTATAATTTTTTTGTTGTTTTAATACAATTATTTCAATATTTTTTTGTCCCATTAGTTTTTATATGTACATTTCAGTACAACAAACTTGTATAAGCATGAAAAACGTTGCTCTGCGCCCTACATCAAACTAGTACTGAAGGCTCGGGCAATCTTACTTGGAAAGAAGGGCCGATCTAGACCATTTATACCAAAAATAATTCACGAAGTCCCCAAAAGGTAAATAATACTCAATAAATAATTAATGTCTAGAATCTTCGCCAAGTGAATATGAATTATGCATAAACATTCAGAAAACCTAACTTAATTTTTAAAAGTATAAGAAACATTTGAAATTGTAATTTGTTTTTAGTAAATTCCAGAGCCCCCTTTCTTTTCTAAATGTAACAAACAAATTCTATATACAAAGTACAATCTGTCCCCAGATTCAACTGCCCCTTGTGTTCCGCGTCATTCAGGAGCAAGTACACGCTGCAGTCGCACATCCTCCTGCACCGCGGGGAGCGCCCCTACCGCTGCAACCAGTGCACCGCCGCCTACACCTCGTACACTGGGTTGACTGTTAGTATTTTAATTGAGTGTTTTATTTAGTATAGTTGTAGGTTTCCATATTTCATACCTCAAAACGAAATCATTTTAAGATCATTTTGTTGTTTTTCTGTGAAGATTTTCTTACAAGATCTAGTGGAAGTGTCAAGCTCAATGTAATATAAAATATGCAAGATCCCCTTGCAGCTCAGAAATATATTGAACTTCTATTGCCTGCTTTGTATAAATGAAAAAAACTTTTAGCATACTCTCTGTGGACCTACAATTACGGAATTAAGCAGGAAGCGAGAAATTACACTACAAATAAAGATAATATTCAAATTATATGTACATCATGTTAGAATTTATATTAATTACATATAATGTTATAGACATTATGTTCATATACTTGTCAATACTTGTAGGTTCAGTTTGTCATGTTGGTACTTATCTACCCCCACCTTTATATTTTATCGGCCCCACTTTTATGAAGTGTTCGATTGGGAAAGGCAGTCTTGTTTGAGACATAGCAGTGGATGCACGAATAAAGCTTTGTTTTAAATTATACTTTCATTCTGAGCCCATTCATAATCATAGACAAAAAAAATTAATTAGTTAATCAATTTTCTATAAAAATTGTAGCGACACAAAAAGAAGCACAATGAGGAACAGTATATTTGTGACCACTGTCAACGCAGCTTCAAACAGAAACAAGCGCTCGTTACACACATGGATACGCATAGACGTGAGATATATTTTTACTTCTTTTACGTGGGGTGTGTTACGTGTAAGAATGTGATTTATGTGAGACTGTCGTTGCCCCATGATGCAACGTGCATGCAAATATGATTTAAACCTTCTTTTTCTGGTAACCAGTAAAAGTGTGACATTGCGTTTCGCCGCTCAACATGCAATGTTTCGAAACATTGGCTACGTGTATGGAACGGAGTGTTTTAGCACTAGGTTCTTACCTTCTCTCCTTACCCTATTGTATACAGATTGGATACAGTGTGAAGTTAAAAAAAATTGACTTATAACTCACCGAGTCTGACAGTTACGCTCTTGCGTTTTGGTTATGAATATTTATTTCATACATTTCTGAAAATTATACCTTCCCTTAACAGATTTGTGATAAAATTAAGAAAATTGTAAAGTAAAATAAAAATAAATGAAGGACTAGCTTTAATACAAATTTTGAAGCTTTTACAGTTGTTGGAGATGTGTATTTATAATTTTACTTACGCAGCTGTAAAGAAATTTGGGTGTGAGCTATGTCCAAAACGCTATGCTCAAAAGGCAGCATTAGTTCTACACATTAATCGGGTGCATAAGAATCTGCCACCGCCGTGTGCCTGTCAAATATGTTCTAAGAGGTAAATATTGTTGTTCGCGACGTGCGGTAGTGTTGCGAGTTGTGTGCCGTGACGGTACACAACTCACAATATGACGGAATACAGTAGTATAGTGGTCAATAGTCAATCTAGTTAAAACAGTATAGTTAGATATCGTGGTCCAATCAAAACGTCGTCATATAGTTAGAGCAGCATAATCGGATAGCTGCACCGTTCAAGCACACTGACCGTCATTAGGAAACAACGTCGTGTTTCATTCGTCACACTTCGGCAATCTCCGTGTGCCCCAAGATCTTTATTTATTTTCATTGCTAATTTATACTCTAAATATTAAAAAGCTGTATAAAAAAGTAACTTTGGTTGACCGCACTGATCTCCGTAACTACTAGTTTGAATTCAAAAATTCTTTTTGTGTTGTATAAATTAGATTATCTATTCAAGAATGTTTGTTAATGAATGCTATTTTACATTAGAAGGTTGTAAGCTTAACTTGCACAAATTTTCTAAAAATATACAGTCATATTTTGTACTTCAATTTAAAACATACTGATAGTAAAACATAGAATGATTTTTCATAAGGTTTTTTTATCAATGAATAATATATGTATATATAAAAATTTAGACATTAATAAAAAATATGTATAAAATCCTTTAATTTTCAGATATCCACGAATGTCGTTACTGAAAGATCATATGAAGAACGTGCACGGAATGATCATTATGACTCGAAAGGTATTTATAATACTAATTTAGTATTAATGAAATATATTCAAGAGTGTAATTTGTGTGTTAATCCTTTAATAATATTTGAATCGTACATATCCAACGATTGAGTAACAATTTTTTTTAATTGTGGACTTTACATGATGGACCTTTAATAAATATGTTTGCAATGTTAGTTATAGTTGCACAGAATAAAAATCATAGATATATAAATACAGATTATATATACAAAGGTAATCTGGAAAGTGATTAAATAAAAAAATACCATAGATAATTTATAATACTTTATTTAACAATTTTTATGTTTTTATTAAATTTACAGATGTTTTTTAAGAAATTACCAACCATGTCTGTTACGCAAGTGGAGCAAGCGAAAGTGGTTTTTAAAAGCGAAGTGGAGGACCCTCACTATGACCTATCAAACTTTAATGTATAAATTGCAAATGTGTTTATGATATTGTAGAGATTTTTGTTGTTAAATTTTTTTTCTTGGATAATATATAATAAAGAATTTGATGTGGTAAAAATGGATTCAAAAACAGGGATTCTCACTAGTGTTTCTGGATACTAACCGAATGAAGTAATTTAATATTTGTATATTGGAAATATGATTTTTAAAATTTTTTTAATTGTCCATTGCTTTACTTATTAAATTCTTGGTAGAGAACTAATTTAATTCACTTAGTTAATTTATTTTAGATTTTCTAATTTAAGACAATTAATTGAAAATTAACATTATTTTTAGTAATTAAATTATTTTATAAGGTTATAGCAATTTAAAACTAATATAATTTTCAACTAAAATTATACTTTAATTTTATATTTAGACAGAGAAGATGCTTTACTTATTAAACTCTTAGTAAAGAACTAATTAAATTCACTTAATTAATTTATTTTAGATTTTTTTAATTTAAGACAATTAATTGAAAATGAATTTCATTAAAAAAACACTAAAAATAAACTATAGATAGCTATAAAATTATTTTAAAAGTTTATGACAATTACAACTTTAATATAATTTTCAACTAAAATTATACCTTAATTTTATATTTAGACAGAGAAGGCATATGTGTGTATAATATTGCATACTGTATGTATTGATAAGCTGATTGTAGGATTGAATCTGCTTCTCGTAAGAACAAAGAGTTTTTAAGTTTTGTTTTGTTTGTAAGTAAACAATATATATATTTTCTTTATAAAACCTTTTTTTACTTTTATCCTATAATTCCTCACTTTGAGTTCTTTATTTTTACACAACGTGAGTAAAGGTTATAGACATATTAAAGGATGAGTATAATTGCTATTTTCTCAGCTTCACACTGTACACTAAATTATAACGTTTTTTTAAATAAAAATGCTTGTTTACAGTGTTACAACATTGATTTGTGATTAAAACATAAATAAAAATATTTTTATCGTCATTGGCATTCTAGTTAGAGGCCGTCGTGGCGCAGGGGCAAAGTGTGACTGGAAACATCAGATTTCTGCACTTGAGAGCTCGTGTAGTCGCTCGTAGCAAAATAAAGTTGATACAGTAGTTTTGATTTAAACTCACAATCCAATGTTGATTTAATAATGCCGTCAAAAGGGAAAGGTTTAAAATAAACACAAGTTTAATACGAAAGTGTTTTATTACGCACTTATTATTTCAACCAAATGTTTACGAAATGCTCTCTATAGCATAATGCATACACATCATAGAAGACACCACGTAATTTTATAATGCTTCGTTACATACTAGGAAAATACAAAAATATTAAGCGGTATTGGATCTACCGGATCACCTTCGTTATATGCGACAGTACATACATACATGCACCGCCATCTTGGTCAGCTAACACTCCGAGACCGGGACTTGGTATTTCTACAAGGCTGGTGATACATTTGCAAACGATATGTCTAATTGAACTCATGAAAGGTGATGAGGTGGAACATGAGAGGTGAAGAAATGTGATTCAATAAAAATATTTTTAATGGTAATCGTCGAAATTGTGTACGAAAAGTGATTCTATCATTGCACGATGTCAATACCTTGTAGAAATACCAGTTTTAACAATTATTTGGGTGCACATTTGATAGATAGATGGAAAAGCGCATATTTGTTTCTTATCTCAAAAAACCGAAATCGGCCAACATTCACGAAAATTATTATATTTTTTTTTTCTCTCACCAATACTGATCGCAATCTTAACAATGGTCCAAAAATATCTAATAGCATCCCTAAACGACCGAGTAGAAAAATACTTTATGTTATGCCTCACAGAATTCTAGCGTTTTAATTTCTCACTTTAAACGTCACCATGATATTTTTTTCGTCGAACGGCAAAGATCGAAATATAAATATATAAGGTCTTAGAGTGTTACAACAAACTACAGTGACAATCTCAATAAGTTCGATAGTGATTTCAAAATGTACACGAAAATGGAAAAAAATATAACACCTTTAAGGCTAAGAATATGTATGTAGTGAACACGAAATTGTACCAGACATCTATGATTTGTTAAACCGCGCGACAGCTCGATAACGATTTTACGGGACTATAAAATATTCTATGCTATTTATTATTATCGATATAATTTGTTGATTTTTTTTTTTTGGTATATTTTATATTTTTTCACACACTATTACAACACGGGCCCCGGACAGTGTCTCTCCGTCGGCAGTGCCACACGGAGCATTGTGCACGTGTACTTAGCGTTTACTTAACACGTTAACAGATATAAGATTACATAAAACAGACGTGACATTGTAATCGATTAACAGCATATCGATTAACGTTACGATTTAATAAAGATACGTACCTATCTGATCTCGATTATCACAAAATACATATACCATATTGAACACCAATAGTTTTATCGCGTCTAAGAAGCATATGGAGGATGCTGTTTAAACCTCTAGTACGAGTAAAGGTGCTTTTCGCGGCGCAATGACGAAAAGCACAGGTGATGTCAATCAATGTGTCAATATCGGTATGGGAACATCACAGAACTCTTTACTTACGGTGAATTAATTTAACACTTAACATTAAAGCCAAACTTAGCCTTCATTCACATGTAGAAGAAAGTGTACAGGCATAACGCTCAGATATTTTAGGCCCGTTACAGAACAATCGTCTTATTCATCTAAGGGGATTTTGTGGACATTATTTATTTATGTATAATGTTGCCAGCTTCTATATATTTGCACATTTTCAAAGCATGTCAATAAAAAAAGATACACATATAATAAAATCATAACGTGAAGGAATACATTTAGTTAAATTATTAGCTATGTAAAAACACTATAATGTCCAAATCATAGCAACAATGACAACAGTTCTGAAATCTGACAACATTATTTACATTGTGCAGTAAAGAAAATTGCCGGATTTTAAATCACAGACTTTTTGTTACACTCTCATAGACATAATTTTAATACAAATTTCAAATTCCGGCATTTTCTCAGTATCATTAATTACAACAGTTGTGATGTATGTTACATTATAAGTTTCTTGACTTCACTAGATATTGACATATCGGGGAAACTAATTTATTATTCTTACTGTAAAAATAAACAATTTATCATCGAACGAGCGTTTCTTACAATGGATTTTATTATTAATTATTTATGTATATTACAAATTTATAACTCTAGTGGCAGTTTCAACGCTCTGATATAATAGCGATGGCAAAAATCATTGTTTCTGGTTACTTTATGTTAATATTATGTATTAATTTAATTCCACGCACTTGTGCTTCCGAATGTAGATGATAGTAATATGGCGGCATTAGTTAGTTATATTTAAAATACTGTGTCTAAGTATTGCATTTATATTCTGAAGCTTGTACTTTAAATGGCACTTTATTTAACACTAATTTAGTATAATAATAACATTATGTTAACGATACGAGAGTAAGCACAGTGAGTGTAATTAATTTAATACTACGCGTGACATCCGACCGGACTTTCTATATTATAAAATTCAATCGTTTTTCTTTTGGTAGAGTAGACTATTTTATCACTATACGTATTTTTTCTAAAGCATTAATTTATTTCAAAGAAACATGTATGACAGAAAAAACAACATACCATTACCGATATATGACATTTAAAAATATTGTAAGAAAATATGGTATTTTTTTTACAGCTTTTCGCCGTATATAGCAGGGTAGACAGACGATACCTAGTATTAAAAAACCTCCGTTTTTCACGCAAAAAGCATTTTTCAAGACAAAGTGCGTCGCGCACTGAATGCCGTACTTTGTCTTGTTATCACAGCGGGGAAATAAAAATAATTATTTCCCTAGAGTGGTCATCAAACCCACAACAATCGCGTTACATCAGACACTGTTCCGCGACGCTGCTCCACGGCGGTCTCATTTTGTTTCCAGTATAAAGAAGTGCGGCCGGACACTCACGTACGACAATCTTTACTCTATTGTATTCGGACGTCAACACAATTATAAACGCATTAGCGTTTCCTTTAGGTCAATTCTAACGTTCGACATTGACATATATAACAAATACGGCGTCTTGGTCGTTATATGACGTACATAGACAAAAATTATGACATTTTAAAATATATAAAATCATGATGTTTCATATGCCCTTATGACTATAACTGGGCATATACCTTGCATATATAGTCTTGTATTGCATTGTAAGTCATATAATAACTATGTAAGTATTCCGAAGTCGATAAATTGATATTGATAGATAATCGAAGCTCATGCATTTCTAATAATTATAACGTCATTATTATAATTGTAAATTAAATGTATATATGCATATACATATTAAGACAATATATACGGGGTTAAATGTCTTTAATAATATAATAATTACATTTTTATGGAAACAATAAATGAATAATAAAACTCCTCACTCCTAACATTTCTCGTTTATATAAAAAACCATCTCAATAGAATCAAATCATCTCCGATTATTTACTACGTTTATGAGAATATCAAATTAAAGTAAGATTATTTAAGTTTCTCACAGTTAGTAACAGATAATAAAAAAAAATGCCAAGGAACAGTCGATAAAAAAATTTAAATGACAAAATGTTTTGAATCTGTAATCAAAAATAATTAAAATAAACAACAAAAAATTGAATGTATGGCGCGACTAGTTTCCTCGAAAAGAAAAAAAAATATCCCGTAAGTTGAAATCATTAGGAACATACATCTGACATCTCTGAGCAACTCTTGAGAAAATCCTTCAAGAAATTCGAAACTCTACACTAACATACTTATCACAGGTTAAGGGGACAAGAGAAAGTATTAGTGTTCTCTCAATACAGCAGCTATGTGTAAATATATAACTAATACAACTTAAGATAGCCGCTTCGGGCTCGAGCGGTGAAATTTTAAAGTCAAAACGTTCAGATACAACTAGAAATTAGTATAAATTGTAAGCCCACGATCCGTTGGGGCTGAGATCGATACTTATATAATATATATGTATTGTATATGTAACCACTCGCGATCAAGCGCTGTAGCCTACGTCACATCACTAGCAATTCATTCGGTTAGAAACAATCCCACACTTCCATAATCCCGGGAGTCGATTACCAACTATTCCAATAATAATCATGTTTTTCAAAAATAATTTCTTTTGTCGATAATCGATTCCCGAGATAGTACTCTAAACATCGATAACGGTGGTAAGGCGAGCTTGTCTCGCCTGTGACGTCATCACGAGGGCTCGCGCGCGCGCCGCGAGCTCATGTCGGCTCACATCGCGACACCGCGCGCCGAACTCGACATCGATATCGATATTAACCGGTAATTGACAGTTCACGTCACAGCACTATAGTCCGAGCGCGGTGGTTTCAGTCCCATCCGTTCTCTTTCACCATGTGAGCGAGTTCTATTATAAACTTGCCTTCTTTATACTTCTGGCTGGATTCGAACGCGTACTCCTGAAAAACAGCATTGTTACTTACTAAACAAATAATTTATATTTTTATTATGTTTTGTCATTGTTTTCAGGAAACTATCTCAGTCTTCAAAGACTTAATAGCGTCGATCCTTTTTTGTTTATATATTATTATTATTAAAATATATTTCGATTTCTAGTATAAATCACATGGAGACTTAATTGTACAAATAATAATATTAAATTTCTTTAACATAATTAACAAAGAATAACATACAAAAAAATATATATTTTTGCAAACCCACAAAACAAAACGTATTAAATAATAATTATAAAGTTGTTGTACGTACATATTTCCAGCCGAGCATTGTCTTGCAACACTCGCAGTATATGTCCGCGACGGCGTGCAGCCCCGTCAGCAGCACGCGCTCCTCCGCCGGCCCGCAACCTACGTTGACCCTGCAAATGAGATAAATAAACATTGTTATTCTTAATTCTTAAGTGGATAAATGAAATTAACTATACTCTATCCACGAATGATCCATGAGATAAAAGATAAGCATGTCAAAAAAAGGTTGTTTTACAGGTCACGATTATATATCGAGTCACGATATACCTAGTTACTTCGAGTTTAATATCCCACGGGATACTAGAATAGTTAATATAATTGACTTTTTTCCGATAAATGTGGAAAACTGTGGAAACTTTTACATGGTACATTTAATTTAATTATTTACAAACTCTATCGTTATTTACATAATATTAAAATTTTTAAAGTTTGTTATTAGCGATGTTTGTTCCACTTTAACGTAAAACTACTATTACTGAAGGGATTTAAATGAAACTTTACTGTTTATATACATAAGAACCTCACTCAGGCTAAAATTAATGTAAAAAAAAATTATAATTTGGCTATAATATAACAATAAGTGTAAACGGATGAGTCGTAAGTAAATAATATTTACAATACAGTATATTACACACGCTCGACATGTTATAATGACGCTGTGTTATCTCAAAAGTGTGAAAAACAAAAACAAAATGAAAAATACAAAATCTTTTAAAATGAAAGATATATTTGAAAATAGTTTAAAAACATACGGTAGCTTTTAAAACTGCAAATCAGGTTTTCTATTCTATTACTTTAACTTGGATGTAAACAGTATAAGAGTGTCGTAAAATTGAATGGCTTCTCGAGTTACGTCCTCCGATATAGGTACTATATTATTATATTCTCACGCAGATAAGAAGTTTTCAAAGTATAAAGTAAGCTAATAAAACACGATTTGTTGTTTACAATATAAATACTAAAAAACCCATAAAAAAGTAGGTAACATGCAACTTGTAAATAAAAAGGTTAGTGTTGAACTACTAAGTAATTTAAAATTTCACGATAAAATAACTGTACTAAATTTAACTCTTTCGCTAAATAGGTTTTAAAAAACAGTTTCGTTAATCGATTACGGCTTTCACTTTTGTTTAAAATATTTCTCTATTTACGGTAGGTATATGAATTGTGAAAAATTAAATTATTGCCAAATTTCTTACTTAATATAAAAATAAAACGATGTACAATGTATGTATCATACCTATATATCATATGGAATATTTATCAATATCATTTGAAACAAATCAGTGAATCAAAACTTCTAAAACTTCAAAGTCTAGACTAGAAAAATATGAAATTATATTATTTATTTTTATCTTTACAGATTCATTTACATTTTTCTAGGTGGCTACATGAAATAAAATTGAAACCGTGTGAATAAAATATAGTCATCTCAAGGATAATGCATAATGCGAGAGCTGATGCATGAAATATGCATGACAGTAATTTGAGGTAAAGAAATAGGTCGAGCGGCGAATACCTTATCATCCTAGACTCCATCATTTATTAGAATAGCTCTATGTGACATTTATTTCTGATCGAGAATACCACTTTTATTTTTGAATAACAGGTCAATGAAAATGTTTCATAATAAATTTGTTGTTGTAAGAAAAGTTTTCAGTTAAAATTTTTTACAGAGTACAATGTAAAACATTCTAAATTCGATATTTTATAGTAAAGATTATAGTAATATGGAGATGTGTGAAATTTAGCCTTTCTATTATTATATAATAACTTCTACTTACACTGAGTTGAATAGATATGCGCGCCCCTGGCTGCCTTGGAACGACTGTAAAACAACAATGAATAGTTCAAGTTAGGTATTAAGTATAACACACATAGAACATCAAGAACTACCGCTACAGCCAGATCGGAGTGCACGGGATGTTAATTTGCTTTTTAACTAAATATAACTAAATATAAAACGCTTCATACATATAAAATATTTCTAACTTAGTATGTACTTTACATGTCATAGAATTAATTGAACATCAAAACTTCACAAGTTTATTTTAAGTAATTAATGTTCTTACAGTTAGGGTACGTAGCACGAGCGAATATTTTCTCTGCCGCGTGCAAATTGCGTCAAACTATTTCGTAATAATTTAGTAGTTTGTTATTATATTATTTAGTATGTGGTTCCTTCAAGATTTTATAATGACTTAGGTATTTATGTACCTGATGAAGTTTACTTTAATGTGTTAAGCTAACATGAACAAAGTATTTAATGTCTTAAATACTTTGTTCATATTATAATTAATGTATTAAATACTTCGTTCATGATAGCTTAGGAACAAAGAGGTAAATTAGTGTAAGAAATGGTAATAGAAATAAAAATATCAGGAGGTATTATAGATTTTTAAGGCATACAAGGAGTAAAAAAGAGAGTATCAAGATGGTCTCACTCTCACCTTTGATATAAGCTCGTCATGGCTTGCGAGGTGCGCGCGGCAGTGTATGCAGCTGTAGGTGCGGTGCGCCGGCGGCAGGTACGCCTGGAACGTCTTGACCGGAGTGCGCGCCGCGCTGCCCTCGCCTGCCACCCCGCCACGGTTAGTCACCCCCTCACGCATGAGTGCCTGCTAGCTACCAACACACACCCATTGTACGTCGCACACGCCCCGCCCCGCCCCACTCCCCCACCACTCCCGCCAGCCCTAAGTGCACTATCCGCCGACCGCCATTGAGATTGATCATCATCACACACATCTACCGTCAACGTACACGTGATTCATTGAGTTTTGGAATAATTGACTAAATCGAATAGTGTCGAACATTCTTTTTCTATAGGACTGTTTTAATTCATTAATTTTTTTTTTTAAATCTCAATCGCGATTTTTCCTTCCTATATAGTGCACGTGGGGCATTCAGTAACAGCACTCATGCGGAAACAACCAAAATAATTTAACTTAAATATAAAATCCTAATCAAGCGAAGCTCTTAATTTATAAAAATATATATACATATACCTTTAGCAAATAATTAAAAAAAAAACATAATAAGTAAGTAACCCATCTTCAACGCACTATCAGTGTGTAAAGAGCAAGTTCATCAACTTCTTTGAAACACAAGAGACCAACAATACATAATCAATCTGGTCGCAGACAATAATAGCACGATACTAATTAAAACGCATCCAGGACAACGAGGCATAAATAAGCTCAGCTGACTAATATATGCCATCAAATTGCCATCAATTGTGCCAATTAGAATCACTGTTCCTAGGCATTTGCGGTAGTTAGTTTGCATGGATATCAACATACTAATTTTATATTATATTGTGGATGAATATATAGCTTTTATTTGAGTTTTTGTTTATTGTTTTTAATTAACATACTTTAACAGAACAAATGCTTCTATTATTAGACAATTTAATAATTAAATTACATTAACAGCGATGTAAAGTTATTTTTCAGTTTAATATAATAAAAAATAAATGTATTGAACGGCAAAACTTAACTCTACACTACGTAAGTTGTACTGGTGTTTCAAGCAAGTTATCTACAAGCGAAACTAAAACTAACTTGAGCTGCGTGAGACACATGTTTAGTAGATGTTCTGCATGAAGTTCTCATTTTATTACAAACTTGAAACTCAAAAGATATCGAAAAAAGGAAACTTTATAGCGTTCATTTCTACTAAAAGAGAGCCATTTTATTTCGGCCTTGTCATACCTACTTGTAGTGATGATTTTTAAGAAAAATGATTGTATAATAGAATTAGTATGACAAACGTGTCAATGTCATAAGGTGTTAAGTTAATTAATCCAGGTGTTATCGCGTGTACAGTACCTGCCTGGCGCGAGCAGCACGCGCCCGCCGCCCACATGAGCCGCGCGGACCGCCGGTCACCTGCCGCGCGCGCTCCCGCACCGCGCCGCGCGCTCCTTCCTACCACCCGCCACCCTCTGCTGGCAAACGATCTTCTATTATTTTTTTGTAGTCATACTAAAATTATAAATATGAATGTATGTTTGTGTGTTACGCTTTCACGCTTAAAGATATTAGAAAGGACGAGGGAAACTTTCTATTAAAAAAATTATATATTTATTTAAATATTAATCTTTAGTTTAGTTATAATATAAAAATAGGTTTAAGAACATTTATAGTTTAATCATAATCCTCAAGACTATATATATTTTTAACAAAATTATTTAATGTTAATTTTATTTAATTGTTTATTAAGCTTTGAATTTTCTTTTATAGTTTCACTCATTCGCAAAATATGTATTTGGTTTGAGAAATGTTAATCGTTAAGAAAAGAAAAGCTGTAGAAACAAATGACTATTGTCTTTCTCAATACTAATACTTGTTGTATTTAATGTGAAGGTTGTACGACCGAAAGTTGGGTTCAAATGTCTATGAACCGACCACTGGAGCGCTAAGGCCGATAGTCGGCTCAGTGACCTGTACTGACTACTGACCACATCCTATTAACGAAATTTCCTCCCATTCGCCTTTTTTATTTATCATTAGATGGCTTCAGTACTATAATATTTTTCATTTATCCCAATGTAATATAGATAAATTTGAAATTGCTATTTAAAATCACCGTCTTTAATCAAAATGCTTATATAGCTTTTTAGCTCTACGCTCTGCATAACGTATAAGCTGAGATACCAGGAGGGCCATTTTCGGGCCATATTAGTGAAAGTTTTATTCCCTAAAACATAAACACAACATTTAAATTAAATAAAACATTAAACACATCTTGTTGATATGTCAACAGTGGAAGAAATATTTAAAGTAATATATCACTCCTGTGACCTTTACTTTATACGAGCATACCTAGACAATACATGACAATACTTAGAGCCCATTAAGGGATCGATATAATAGAACAGAAAATAAATAATTCAATACTGAATTACTAGTACACTAGCTAACAAAGACAACGGAAAAGAATCCATAAAGTGTGGAATTATAATAAATAGTTACTGAAAATATACCTACTTTGGAATAAACGTATATACATTTTAATTTACTTATTAGGTAGTTACAGAATCAAGCAAACAAGGTGTGAAACAACTAGTAGGTATTCTAAATTAATAACTTATAATGTAAAATGGCGGAATTCAAGCGGATATTAGGTTTATTACTCATGGCAAATGTCATCAGTGTAATTGCGTGCATGTGGACCTCGTTAGTCGATAACTAGCACGGCTCTGTTACGATTGTACTACGAATGGCTTTATGGGAGAACTTAGAGGTATTGGAAAATTTTTTATTATTATTTCGAGGAAGGTTATAGCTTACATAAATATACAGATATATAGAGGGTTTAATGTAAGGTATATTCAAAATTGAAAAATTGAAGGAGAATATGAATAAGTCTCAAAGACTATAACAACGATGTTGGCTCCTAGTTACATAAAACACTGGTTAAAATTGCATGACTATGAAAATAATATTTATATGATTTATGCTCTAGTCGGCAAGATCAAGGCAACATTTGGAATTATTTTTAATTTATGAGATTTCCATTTCTGATTTAACTTTGTCTTTCAATTGTCATTGACCACAAGATTCTCCTATTAAACCATAAAATATTGTAGACGAGCGTAACTAGTATTATGGGGTTTAAGAAAAAATAAATATATCTGAATTGTGTTACTAAATATATTAATTCCTATATCTTATTTAGACTTACATCTAAATATATACATAAGATATAAGCCAAAAGCATCAGGGGTAGGTCAATTCATAAATTACGCGAGCCATTAAAATATTATGTAAGCAGATAACAACGTTAAATTATTGTAATTTATTTATATACGAACAACGGGCAGACTTTTCCAATTTAGCCGACAGCGCTAGTGACAACAATATAAAATTCTAGAGACATTTACAGAAAGCTTGACGAAGATTACATTTCGTCTCGTTTGATAAAAGAGTAAATTGATTTGGAACGAATAAACCATAATCCTTATGAAATTGCCGTTTAATATTCGGGGATCTGAAAAAAATTTTTGTGAATAAATAAATTGGTTAACGTGTCGACTGAAGACTTAATGCCAAACGTCAAGGATAACTCGTGGAGCGGCGCTTTGTGGGCCGGTCACGTTTCCTTCTGTTTGTTTAACTCGATTCTACTTTTATATTAGGAACATTGTTCCATTTTTTTTGCTGTAATCACAGAATCTTCATGTATATAAACAACTTAATAAGCTTAAAAAATACCCTGTTTTGTATTCTTTTTGTGTATGTCAAACTATATATAGTTATATTCATTAAGAAATCAAAAACGATAATAGAAAACTACTAAATCGTCGTTATCGTTAAAAACATATGGAAATTTGTATTAAATTTCTAGAACGCTAAATACAATATTGGATCACACGTCCAATTTATCATCAGCGCATTAAGTAAATACCTACAAATGAACAGGAAACTTATCAATCATCAATAGATTACTATCGTCGTTATTATTTACAATTGCATTAACACGCTAATTGAGACATGTTATTGGAAAACAATGAGACACGATATATAAGTTAATAAAACCAGACAGTTATTTTTTGTCTTGTAAAGTGAACAAAAAGTCCCTCAAATAACTCTATCTAGTTAAATCTTTTAAAAATTGTATATGGAATATATACAAAAAAAACATTAGATGCTAGTAACACAAAAATTGCATTATTCATTACAATCTGATTGTTAACTATTCGGCTCTGTTCAATAATATACTGATTTCCTGATAAAAAACTACAGACTATGTCAAGGGCGAACAGTAATGTACTTTATAATATTATTTATATATAGGTATTGCGTAGTAGCGTATAGTAACAAAGTTAACTGATTTTTTCATTTAATCATATAGAATAATTACGTAATCATTTTAACCATTGAATAGCATCCAATCAGCGGAGCCATTAGTGTCGAAAATTTTGACGACGCGTCGGTCTAAAAATTTTTAGGGACACCAGTCTAATCCCCTTAGACAATAAAAAATATATTACAGGTACACTCTCCTAAGATACCCATCGCATAACTGGGAACTATAGAAAATATTTGAAACTAAACTGTAATATACTAACTAAGCGATAATTAAGTTTGGATAAACTGGCTATTGGTCTTTAGAATGAGACCACGCAGATAGTCCACTTCCACCTTTTCGAGCATCTTTTTTTTTTTTTTTTTTGGGAGAGGACAAGGCAAACGAGCGTTCGGGTCACCTGTTGGTAAGTGATCACCGCCGCCCACGACCTCATGCAACACCAGAGGAGCCACAGGTGCGTTGCCAGCCTTTAAGGTGGAGATGAAGGGCACCGGGGCCCGGCATTACCTAATGCGAAACGCAGTGGCAAGAGCCACTACTTCACGCCTAACTCTTGTGCTCCACCCTGCCGGCCAATAAGGCAAACAAATAATTTAAATGATAATAAAAAGTTATATATTGTAAGTAATGATTGATATAATCTCCGATAATAGTATTTATCAATAACGTTACAACAACGTTTACTTTGCAATAATTAATATATTTATGTATTTAGATTTATGTACTTATATAATATTCTTGTGAATATTATACTGATACTACATAAATTTCGGGCTATGCTTTCTTCTTTTAATTTATTAAGAAAATAAGCAAAATTTGTAACGCAGTCGAAAAGTTTCTCACGTCACTGTACGTAGACATATATAGTTTATACTTTGCAATAGACATAGACTTACTAGGTATTTTCTTTGATGGGTGAGATATTGAGCGTTAGTTTAGACATTATTATATATAGAGATAAAATAACAGAAAAAGCAACGAAATATCCGATGAATATTTTTCCAGTCATTAAAATATTAGTTCATGCGACATTAGTCGCGAACTCATTTAACACCTAATAGTCTGACTTTTCATTCGACCTCCGCTAGGCGATCTGGAATAAATCCAGTTAAGTTAAATCCAGGTTAAGGTCTTTGTAAAGTTACTCTTATAAAACCATTGTTTTCGAGCACGCGAAAATTACAGTTTCTATGCGATGTTGTATACATATTTAGTATTGCTTTTTTTATAGTGTATATATACCTCTATATTCTGCATAAATCAGGGTAGATAGAGGGAACCTGAGTAACAGTGTTAATCCTTAATACTAGGTTCCCTCTCCCTACCCTTAGTAAATACACTTCGTTCCCCAGTATTCATTTAATATTAGAGAGCTTGCGTGTTGAGTGACAAGAAATGCAACGCCGCGATTTAACATTCTTATCATCATCATTCATCATCATGATGATGTAGTAAATATAAATCATATAAGTCATATATGACTTTCATGTACATAAATATAATTCATGTTAGGGCAAATTGAAATGTCGTGGTTTCTTTACTTTTAATTATATATAGTAGATTAATATTTTTTTTTTATTTTAAGTATATAGGAAATTGAGTAGATTACATTTCTGTCATTTTTGAAGGAATGCTCCAAGTGACTCTAATATCACGTCAGATCACAATGTATTATACCTATAGGTAAACCATGTGACTCTACGATGCTATTAATAATAATTATATACGTAGATATACATATGATACAAAGAACATATATAGTATTCTGTATACAAATTCTCTACGTGTATATAATTCAAATGACTATTCGGGTGGTCGTATTCCAAAGTCAAACAGAATTCGAAATGCGCCATGATAAAAATTCAATTTCGCATCTACTGTAAGAACAGATGAGGCATAATTCGTAGCTTAATTAACTGCAATCTGATTTCGGTTTCGTCCTTTCTGAGAATTTGAGATTACTTCTTACTTTTAAATATTTAAACGAATTTCCGACGTGGTTTATTTTTAAGTAAGATTTCATACATTAAAGTTTCATCATAAGAAAAAAAGATAATATAATGCAATTTTTGCTGGTGGATGGAATCCCTGGTGCTTGTAACACATAGGAGGTTTTAAAAAAAACAAGAAGTCTCAAAGTACCTATTCACGTTCAAGTCATAAAGCTTAGGTAACTTATTATTATTTCGGGATCCAGACACGTTATGTGCGTCACACATTTTGATCTACTGTCTGATATCTGGGTTTATGTTGTGAATTTTAAATATGGCGGCGCGATATGAAACAGTATAGACCCTAACAAAATATTACATTTGTACGATACAAAAATTTTAATTAAAAAAATTTAAACTATATTGTAATAAATAAAAACACTAACTATAGTTTACTGTAAATAACTACTAAACTTACGGTAACGAATAACGATTTGTTACGATTGTCTGAAGATGAAACGAACGAAATGAAATGATGTCTCTACTAATAAAATATAAAGTTGTCGTCATAAAATATTTTATATTTAAATCTATCAGACACCGTGGAAACTGCGGCGAGTTTTTTAGCAGAAGAATGTTAAAAAGCGTTCGGAGGCTCGCAAATGGAGCTGCCATTTGCGTTATTGCCATTACATCGTTCTCGTCGGATTACTCATTTTGCACGGTACCGGGAGCGAATCGAATACAAGCCTTCAGAGTCGATCTGGTAACATATTGGACAGAAATAAAAGGTTGCATTTCCAGATGTGCTCACTTTTGAATGTGTTTATAGAACATTTTCATAAATCTCTTCAGATTTATGTTTAACTTACTATTTTACGTATACACTACGTACAATGTACAAAGTATTTTTGTCATTACTACTTTAAATGAAAGCACAATTTTGACTACTCTATAAAAGCCTAATACAATTAAGACAAAAGAGATTTTGACAAAATTGTAAGTGACTTTTTTCAAACAATTTTATTAATTGTTTAATAAAAATATCATTGTAAAATAAGGAACGACGCACGCACACATTAGCCTATCAAAGGAACACCGCCGCACACGCCTCATTCATGAAATCAAGTCATAAGTATTGGCGGCAAAGATCAAACTTGTTTAATTTTTTTTTAGGTATGGATTTGAAATATTTTTCCCTATATGCTGTTCCCGTAAAAGGAGCGCAGACGCTTCCATCCTGTATACTACATATGTTTATACTGTACTATGTACTTCACTTTAGTAATAATGATTTTGATAAATAAAATAAAACAAAATTTAAGAATGATAATATATTAGTTCTATAACATCTCTTAAATCAATGTTACTTTTCTAACTTAAAGTTTGTGATATTTTATATTCCTAATCTTATTTTCATTCTAATAGAAAAAAAAATTAGGGTAAAAAAACATATATGTAGGCATTTGCTACCTATATGAAATATATCTAAGTTGAAAAGTTAACGAGATAATTACGGCAGCTGGGTTTTACCTAACATTACAAAGAAATGGAGTAAATGGAAATGGAGAAAGTACTTAATAAAGGGACTTCAGAGCGATTGAATTCATGCTATCATTTTAAAGTAGAGTTTCAAAGAATTCTGTAGAATAGAACGTTCTTGAATGGATTTGTTACTGGATATTTAGGTACCTATCTGTAGTTTGAAACGGTTGACGGTTTAGTCGTTCGTTCTAGTTCGTTACTTTTTTTTTTTCACAAAATTTCTCAATATAATCAATTTTGATGTTCAATTTCCCGCTTTCCCAAGTTCGCAGCAATCATTGAATTAATTTATAGATTTTATAACGTAATGAACGTAATAGTACATCTATTGTCAAAATAGTTTTTATTGCAAGCGGCTTTTAAAAAAAGCAAATGCGATGTTATATTCGCTATGTGTTTATTTTCGTTTCTCCGGTTCATTCAACTCTATGACACATATACCAATGTTTGTTGCAAAATCGTTTTAATTAAACCCGATTTATTAATCCGATGGCGTCGTGAAAATTTATTGCAACTATACCACAAGTGGACAAGCAGTTTTAATCATACATAGATTATAAATTAATAATTTGTAATACGGTATTAAAATAATATGATTACTATTTCGATTCCTATATTTTGTATTTATCTTTATTTCCTTAAGAAAGTATAATAATACATTAGCATTACATGACGAAAACTGAATGAAAAAACTAGCAATGATTTTTTTTTATACTAGGTTTGAGTAAAAAATATACAAAATGTACAGTACGTTTTGTATATCCTTGAATGAAACTCAAATGTTTATATAAAATATTATCCTTTGATATTATATAATATAAAATATAAAAGATGTTCCCACTGACTGAGGTGAGCTGTAACCGATGTACGTAGAAACATATTTAATAAATATAATAGTTCAAACGGTCGAAGCCGCCCTGATCGGCTGACCAGCTGACCTGGGCGGTAGAGATACGGGTCGTTTATATAATACTTAATATAAACGAGCTGTATCTCTGTTCGTAAGTATCTAACATAGTATCAGTTCCTTATGGTTTAAACTGTATTCTACAATAAATCACCAAAAATAATGGCCAACAACATAAGTATTATTTCTTTATACTTAAAATTATTTTTCGATTATTTACACTAATCTGAATAGAGTGTGATAATTTCAACTTGAAAATTATATTATATTTACAAGTCGTAAGAAACAATGTGTATATCTTTGATCAACCGCGTTTTAGGCTGTAACTTTTTTTCTAAAATTCCACACGAAGGCCAAGAGTCGCTAGCTCATAGAGTACATGTATAAGTGTCAAGTGGGGCCGCTTATAAAAGATGCCCCACAAAAAATATCAAGGCTCTATTTTATGTAAGCTTTCTAGGAATAAGTTATGTTTTGATATAATTTTAAATTAAAACAAAAATTGATATTATGTTCTACACTTAAAGGCTTTTAAAAGAAATAGTTATAAATTTCTTTAAATATATTTTCGTTATTTCATAATTTCTACACAGAGTGCTATCATTAGAATTATATTAAAAATACTCAGTGCGATATGCACTAACATCGATGCATATTACAGTAATTACGCGATTAAATTCAAAGATCAGTTACTGCTTGCTATATTTCATATACTAAAACAATATGTTTAAAAAGTCACATAGCTTCATATTAAACAGGTATAACCACACTTTTGCGTAGAAAATAAATATGTAAATACATACATTTCATCTGATCCATTCAAATTCCGATCGTTTAATTCTTGATTTCTTCTGCCTATAGCCAATTGCAAAGACAAAAGTAACGCCGAATGAGGTGCCATTGTGAGATTTTTCTTATTATTATAAATACGATAAATTCACAATTCTACCACTTTATATCAGGAAGTGTACTCGAAGTGTGCGGTGCATAAAGTCTCGCCAACGCCTTATATATTTTAGTCCGTTTATAATTAGATGCTAGATCATCTGCAATAACCTTGTGCCTACTTACAAGTCAAGATCAATATTTATTGTATATAAACATAGGTTACATAGTGCTAATATTTGCAAACCATTACGGAAAAAATATATTGTCTTGAATGTAAAATCATCAGAAGTCTTCGTGGTGCAAGGGTAACAGGGTGTGACTGTAACGCGACGGTTGTGGATACGATCCCCACTCGAGAAATAAATTATTTTATATTAATCTTTTCATTTCTTCGCTCTGGCACCAAGGTCTAAATAATTTTTGGGCCGGCGTTGAGTTCCACCACTCAACACGCATTGCCTCATAAAACGGCGAAAGCAGTCAAAGAAAAGTGGGGAACGGAGTTTCTTACCACTTAGGTTCTCTCATCATACCCTGCTACATGCGGGTTACACCGTGAAGCAGATTCTTTATGTAAAACCAGAGTCACAATACGATACGATTTCTAAAAATTATATGGTGTTAAGTTGGATTAAATTCAAAGCAAAAATTTCGTAGCGGTTCTATGTATTTGTATCGTAATCAGTTTATTTAATGTCACGATAAAGACATGATGTTATTTTTATTATAATATATATATAGGTCGATTATTCGTTTAGATCATTGGGTTCAAGCTTGGTACAGATAGGAGTCCAAACTGATAAGAACAACAACACTTATATAATCAAGCATGCGCATTATAAAATTGCGCACAATTCTGGTTCATATTGGGACTGACGTATAAGCTAGAATGCTATGTATCAGATGAAACACTACCGACACCAGCCATGCAGCTGCGTACATTTACATAATCTGACGAAGCACAACAATTAACAGTTCACGCAATATTAATCCTAATTATTTAAGACCGAAAGGTTATTTTCGTTGTTTGAGCTGTCAAGTTTATTGACTTGGCTCGTTATAATACTTGCTGAAGTGACTTCCGCGATCTGATCTACTTGAAAAGGATCACGTGACGTTTATCGTTTAATGATTAAACTACAAGTGGGCAATACCGTGGCCAGTAACGTGGACACGTGATATAGTCACTCAGCGATAGGATATTAGTTTACTATAGTATATAGAAATGTAAGACACTCCGCCCCCCACTTTCCGTCGAATTCTGAATGTCGCACTTTCCTTCGAAACCAGAGCGGAGAAATGAAAATATTTAATTTCATCGAGTAGGAATCGAACCCCCAACGTGTCGCTCTTACTGTCACACATGTGCCCCTGCGCAACGACTGGTTTCATAATTCAGTTATTATATTATAATTATTCTAATTACTTTTTATAATTTATATTTTATAGACATTTAATAGGTTATAAAATATACCTAACTTGAAAACACATTATGTGTTTAAAAATGTCACTCAAATAATAAAAAAAAAATAGTAAGCAAGCTCTTGAACAGAGGCCATGCCCATTTAATATAAAAATTAAGTAAAAATATGTAAGAATAACTTTCGTTCCATATTATTTTACAAAACAATTTTTCTTTTTAAATACAAATTGTAAATTAAATTTTTTGTCCGCATTGGAAATGTTACCGAAACCTGTTTCCCACACTTGCGGTGTCGTGTATTACTTTTTGTAAATGTCACTTGTATTGTTTACACGATACAATGCATTTAGCGTTTACCAAATCTTATTTATATTCATTTATTTTTTAATTTAGGAATTTTGTTATAAAAATATTTTTGATATCTATGTTCTATACACAGTACTTTAAATAGGTCAGTTATTATACATATTTATGGCTCAAGTATTACAGGCGCAAATAGACGTTTTATTAGATCGTAAACGAAATAACGCCGTTATATTTGTCGCATTCAAATCTTTTGTTTATTTTATGCGTGTGTACAAGCCTCTTAAAACGTGGAACGATTGTAAGTTCGATTATCATTCGGGCAAACGAGTTATTTTGATTTCCTTCGCTCTGGTAACACGATCAAATGCAGGCAGCATTTGATTCCGCCATTCAAAACGCAATGTCTCAAAAATTGGGCTAATAGGGGGTTACTGAATGTCTTAATCACTAGATTAGTAGGTCTCATGATATATACACAAATTTCTTTTTATTTTAATAAAATCAATTATTACCACAATTTGTAAAACAAACAAACATACGTACATAAATATTATATCTAAAAAAGCATTGCTTATCATGAAATATTAAACAAATAATCTTTCAACGGTCCAGTTAATGTTTTTGCGTAGAATTAACGACTTGCCCTATTAAGGTAAAATTACTATATTATAATTATTAAAATTACGATAATTTTATTATTTATTTTGTTGAAAAATGACTTTTCACTTTTGGAAAAAATATTTTTTGAATTGTATTAGGCTTTTATAGAGAAGTTAAGACTGGTTTCATTTAAAGTGGTGCTGACACTTGCGCCCTGTATATTTAATTGTATTTCAATAGATATAAGTTTTACATTATTACTTACATGGTACATGGTAATGTACCATTATCATAACTGTTTTATACGATTTATTCGAAAGTACTGTTAAATTTTCCAATATATTTTATTAGTTACATTTCATTTGCAAAAAAAAAAACATTTAAATTGTAAGAAGAAGCTTTTCATTTCTAAATATTATAATAAATATATGAAATATATACGTTTTTTTATTCTGTTTAAATTGATATAAAGTACAGTACAGTAGAATCACGTAGAAGCATGAGAGCGAAAGAGGTATGTCGTTATCTATTCGATACATCAATTTAAAAAAGTAGATATTAATTAGGCTTGCTTATCAAAATATTAAAAAAATAAACAGAGCACATAAATTTAAGTGCTTGTGAAACATAGTGTACTAACAATGACCTTTAATCACAGTGACCTAAAAACCGTTGATAAAGTCGTATATTACACACGAGATAGCGAGCTTTTGCAGCGTAAAATCCGATAAATAACAGCGCTAGTAGCGGCAAAAGCCATGGCAAGTTATTGAGTATTTTGGTTTACAATTTGGTCAGAAAAAAATGTCTTTTCTTTTATTAATTTTATAAAGTAAATATTTAAAAGGGTCATGTAAAAAAGCAATGAATAAATAACCCATTGGAAATCATTACTATGGCAATTACGACATAGTTACTTATATAGCACACAATTCATTTAAAATTTGTAACATTAAATCGAAAAAGAATGTGGATGAATAATATGATAAGTACAGAGTGAGACTAATTAGAATAGTATATTTTTCATAATATTTAATCTGTATCTATGTCATAAATATAAGTTAATACTTTCTCGTATTATACAGTAAATCGAAAAGTAATATATCTTTCCAAGTGTGAAATGTAGTTTTATTGAAAAATATAATGTTTGCGGATCGAAGAAACATGAGAGCTCGCTTCAACTTTATGAAGTTGGGTTTGCAAAGCTTATTCAGCTACTCTCACTTTGTAATTGCTACTTTTTATTTTGGTTCTTTTTAAAAACTTCGAAATACGTGCATCTGTGGAACATTTCAAACGAGAACTTGCAACAAGTTATTTTGAAATTATTTAAAAGCAAAAATAAAAATTCACAATTTTTAAAACTTCACGAAACACTGTTTGTATTCATTATGAGTTTCATTTTATATGTTTTTCGTAACGTTTTGCTTCGAATCATACCACATACTATTATATGTTGTATTTTTTTGATGTAGGTGGGTCTTTTATTAAAGCATTTAAATTACAAAAAGATTTTTATTTTGTTAAAGTTAAATTTCAATAGCAATATAACAAAATACTGCAAAATACAAGTGAAGAATATAATTGTTAAGAGTAAAAAAAAATTAAGGCTCTTATCATGGTATGTTATGGTATGTTTCTTTTATTATGGCGTTTCGAGCGTGCCAATTGACACATATATGTCTTCGCCAATATCATGTTGTGTGGAGAAAACACGAAACGGCGTAAAATAATCTTTTTTTTTACGTACGGTTAAAATGAGATTATTTTACACAGTAGGAGAATGCATGTTTAAAAAAAAAGACCCAGTTAAAAATCGCATATATAATATTACATTAATTTAAAGTTACTTACAATACTGTAAGTTGATCATCATAGCACCAGAATATGAAATATTTACCTGCAATGAAGAAATAAATAAATTAGTTCGGTAAGATATAATATGAGTTACAACGTAATACATATAAAGTACCTACAGACCTACAGTACTACCGTAGTCTGACCGCGCCGCCACTAACTTTGTTACTAAAAGTTCTACCAACTTTAAGTTCACTAAACTAACTTTACGTTTAGAGCAAATGCAAGGGGCATTTTCAAATCCCAATATCAAATAAACTTTAAACTATATTAATACAGTAGATTTATTATAAAATATCATAAAATTAAATAGGCTATAGGTGTCATGAACGTATTTGCATTATCTTACTTTATCACACACATAATATTATGTTTTTAACAAATATTTAATAAACATTAAAATAATACAAAATATTTTAGATATAATGCATACGTATGTACCTTTATGAAGTGAATATAAACACTAAGCAAAAAACACGTTAAGTTTAAATATTTGACATTTAATGACACGCCACATTGAATTTTAAAATTTTAAAATACATTGGGTGAAAAATAAAATGTCACCAAATTTATTTACGAAGTAGTTTCATTTTCTATTTTAAGTAGTTCTTTTATATTATTTTGAGCATTATAATTATATAGATATTATATGTCTATTTTACTACGAATAAATTTTGTAATTACATCTTTGGCATTCAAACCTTTTTTCTGTATTGTAGATAATATTGGACTTTAAACTAAAAAAAAAAACTACAAAAGAAAATAATTGTAAATAAAATAAAATAAAATATAGAAATTTCTATTTTATAATAAAAGAGTTATAATAAGAGAGAAATTAGTTTTATTAGCTAACAATAAATCTGTACTACACGGACGCGGGTGGCCTTTATTATTATACCTTTGTGGGAGGCGGGACCCCCTTCAGTGAGTTCGATAGCATTCGCCCTTTCCACTGATGTCAGCTGTTCCTGTGTAAACAAAAGAGTTGCTGGAGTCGTATGATAAAATTATTAGCTTACCGCGCGTGTTTCTTGGCCACATTTCTTGGAAAAAAAGGGCATCTAAAGTGTAGTACTACGTATTCAGAAATAAATTGTACGTTATTGATATTTATTTGTTTATATTTCTATAAAAAGGTTTCATTTGAAGTTTAAACATTAAAATTTGTATATTTTCGGTAGGTATAGTGCGTGATCCCTTGTTTTAATTTGTCGCTAAATAATTAATTCAATTAAAATAGATATTACTAGCCTTCTACTATATTACATTTATGCAAAATTAAATCAAATCAGCTTCACTCTATATCCCACACACAGCTGGGTAGGCAGAGTGTACCTAGTGTTAAGACACTCCATTCCCCACTTTGTGCCGAATTCTGGACGTATTGCGTGTTGAGTGGCAGAATAGACACTCGACATCAGAGCGAAGAAATGGAAATATAAATTTAAATAAATTTTTCATCTCCTCGAGTGGGGATCGAACCCACAACCAGTCGGTTTTACAGTCACACATTATGCCCCTGCGCCGCGACTGGTCCAATACGAAATCAAATTACATAATTTTCTAATGTCGACTTATTGCAGGACAACTATACGAACATTATATGTATAAAGTATACATATGATAACAGAATAATGTTACCAGCCTTATCGACCGGTTTGACCTGTTTTTATGTGGGTCGATAGTCTTCCTGCTTTACCAGACTCACGTGGTATTATAAAATAATATTTACTAAATTCAAATTCAATGCATTTAAATTTTATATGTACCTACTAGAGGTAATAATAAGTAATTAAAAAACTGAAAATTTTTAAGCATTTTGTTTTTGCTCAATCCACCATACTCGCTCTGTCGCCCGATTCGACCTGGGCAAAACTAACATTATGGGTTTGTGTAATTGCAGTAGAAGTCGTAATCCTAATTTTAGAATTTATGATTGCTTCTGTTGTTATAAATGTAAATTCCAGTAGACGATGATGTACAAAATCGTTTCTGCTTTTCTGGCCAATAGCCGACAACCCTCGCACATAACCTGACACATACTTATTTTCTACTACCTTTTCTCAAAGAGACTTCATACTTGGTTCGTTAGTTCAACAAATATTTCTCTTGGTTGAAGACGGAGACCATCTTCAATAGTAATGTTACATTTCTCGCAATTTAGTAACAACGCGCTATCGTTCATTGTATTATTATATTTAATATACATATTCACATAATTAAATATATATAATAAAAAAATACATTATTCATAAAGCTATTAATTCGACTTCAATTGAAGTCGAATTAATAGCGAATAATTGAATTTCGCTTCCAAGTGAAAAAGAAAGATAAAGTTCACAAAAAAAATATTTGACGGTTGGATTTAATTTAGTCGATTACCTTCTCTTAAATGCTAACAATATTTAAATTGCTATTCTTATTAGTATTTAATTGCAGCGGTATGAATATATTAGTTTTATATTAATGACAGTAATGTCAACGTACTAAAGACGGTCAACGGTCGTAGGTTCATAGGTAAAAGCGCATAATACATACTTAAATATAATATTGATATATGTACTTAAGAATGCGTTTTTTTGTACTTAGTTTACCAGACCAAAGAAACGCCTGTATTTTTTGATAAAATGACATTCATTTCCATTTGTAAATACAAATATCCTTGGTTTGAATCTAAATCTTATCATACATCTGCAGACATTTACATTATTATTATAATATTAGTATATTATGTAAATATAATCTTATATACATATACGAGTATATGGTTTTTTTAAAGTTCAAAATACAGTTATTTAAAAAAAAAACCATTAATTCGGTTAATTGCGAAACGGTAACCAAACAAAAAACACTTTCAAGAGTTTACGTTTTAAAACCTAATTATAACTGTTACATAACTGTTCCTCGGCTTTACGTTCGCACAATAATGTGGGAACTTCGCATTGTGTAGATATTTCAGCGTTAAAGAAATTATTAAACAAATGTATGTCAGAGGTTATTTTATTTTTAGATTTTTATTGAATTTTTCTGTGTTATTGTTAATTAAATGTATTGGGGCGGTTGTGGGTTGCGGCAGTTGATAACCATTCGAAAGTTCGGGGGAGCGGACTGTCTACTCTAGGTTCCCTCTGCCTACCCTGCCATATGTAAGATAAAGTGTGAAGCTGATTCAGACTTTTTCTCTGCTACCTACTTGCCGCTGTATTTAATGTTAACGTCACATTTTGTAAGATTAAGATGCACATACATACATTCACACTACGCGTGGATCAAATGAGCGAAGTTAATGAACTCTACAAATATAGTTTCGCTTATATCGCGCACGCGCCGCTTTGTGAATTTCCGGTAAGGATGTTTATTAGGCGTATAAAAAATACTTTGTTACTTGTATTTAGTAAAGAAACGCTGTTTGCGACCAGTACTAAAACAGTTCGTAGTAGAATATTTTTTTAGTATATTTCATTGAATATTATATATATATATATATATATTCTTATAATATTCAGTGAAATGTACAAATTTTTCAACCATATTAACCTTGACAAACAAACACACATATTTCATAACTACATAATTTGTATGAAAAAAGTAAAAAGTGTAGACGCAAAAGAAAAAAATATAGCAGATTATTACTTATTTTCCTGCATATCACGGTCAACTGGGGCCTCAACCTAGTGTTATATATTTTCCGATTTCCGCCCAAATGAGAGATATTGATTACTCCAGATCAGAGAAATTAACATAAATTAAACAATTCCCCCTAATGGGGTTCGAACCATCGCCTTTACAGTTAAACGTTATTTCACTACCACAACGTCTTACAATCAACGTTTATTCCAGAGAAACGTGCGCTTAAATAAGGTTGATTTATATTTTTGTTTCATAAAAATAATGCATATTCAACATAACATATTTACCGTAATATATTTTATAGTATTATTGTTTTTAATAAGCGGTAATTAATCTACGTCAAGTATACATAAGTATAATTGTTATCTGTAAAATTTATTTACAATATAAGTAAATGATAACTACTACTTTTGTTGTAATAAGGTTTCTTTTTCACATTTTGTTTAGTTTTAAAAAATTTTAACGGTTTAAAATTTTTTGGACGAGAAAATAATATCTACTTCAGACAACTTAACAGACTTAAAAATATTTCATCGAACACGTGTTTCACCCCCAAAATTGAAAGTAATTTCATAAATATATTTACTAATACTAGAAGTTTTAATAATTCATTCATCGGTCATCGTCATGGAAATAAATTGTAAGACGTGGTATATTTATAGTTTACTTGGACACGCAAGCTGAGCGAGCAAACACGTATTTAATTAGCCATTACACACTTTAAGTTAACCTTACACGTAACAACCACAGCACCGGCACCGGGCTTCAAGAATTGCTAGCATTTTAGTATATTGTATAATAATATTCTACCTACTATTATTCTTATTACTATATACATACACACACACACACACTCACACCCACACATATATACATATATATATTTTTTTCTTTCACATTAGTCTTTTCGATCGCTACGATTTATTTTATTTAGTCATTAATTTTGTTTGTCTTTTCCTCAAAATATTTATTAGCACAAAATATATTTTACAGTAGTGTGAATTCTCAGTATTCATTTCATTTGTGTAAACAATTTATTTATAAATCAAATTTTGAATTTATACGAACAAAGTATCTCATTACACAGAACTTGGCAAAAGTTTCTTAGTCACTTAGTATAATAACATTTCTATCAATGAGGAATTTAGTTCTGAAAAACCTGTGAAAATAAATTGAGCTGAACTTCATTGTGTTGAGAACTTCCTTCCCCAAATTGACAGAATTGCGTGAAGACCAAGAAGTCAAGGAACTCGAAAATCGTTACAAGCGCTAATACCAAAGATTGACCAATTTTAATTGATCGATCACGGTCAATGTCACTCTAACAATATCCACATGAAGCATCGTATTTCAATTGAAGAACAGCCGCAATCACTAAATAAATTGTTTATTTGAACTTTCACTTGGCCCTTATAATATTAATGATTTGTAATATAAAAGGTGATTTGTGAACGGTGAGGTCCGAAAACTGGTTTAATTCTAATTTCGTATTAAACGTCGGTACAATATGATAGATATATCTATGTATAATTAAGTAAAAGTTACTACGTAAATAGATGTTTCACTTCCTCGAGTGGGAATCGAACCCACCGCGTTACAGACACACCCTTGTACCGCTGCGCCACGACGGCCTCAACCTTAATAGTCGATCCGAATGCTACAATTTGTAGCATATGGTGGAGTCATAAAACTTTAATTTTATTACAGAAAATTCCAACATAAACACTAATTAGATAATTATTACAAATCATTTCATTACTTTATCAAAAATTAAGAGAAACCAAATCTTCATTCAAAAAATCGAAGAAGACATAAAATACTCTAATATACCAGCTCATATTGCTCATATTTGTCATATTGTCATTTATTCAAATTATTAAAGACACGGCGAGGGGTGAACGTAATCTAAACGAGTGATCGATTCAAAGCTCCGGCTCAGGTCAATGGAACAAGTTAATTGACTATTTTTATGCCTGATAAACCTTAAAGCTACTTAAGAATCGCTTCGGACTATCTAACGATGCATAACCACAATGGCTTATAAAATTTCTGTAATAAATTAGGTAAAATTAAAAAAAAAAAATCATAAGAACTATATCAAAAGTGATTTATTAAATAGTTTTATAAATAATTACGAGAAAAAATAATTTTAAATAATATACATAAAAAATTAATAATGGAAGTTGATAAGTATAATGTGTGACTATAACAATTCTTGCAAGTATAAAATCTATTCAATTACTTAAGTAGTGGTAATAATATGTTTTATTAATAAATTCAATTCAAATATAAAAAAAGGAAATTTCTTTGTTATCTTTCAAAACATAGACATTATTATAGTTGACCGATAAAAGATAAAGATCTAATATCTAAACTGTCTCATCAATTTTCTTAATATATTTAATGACTGATAACAATATCGTATTATTATGTATACATATTTTTTAGATTAGAAGAGAAACTACTCTAGGAACATTCTCGATTACTTCTCATAAGCTATAATGAAGATTTCAAATGACATATTTTAAACATATTTGTCAATAAACATAACTATTCGTTTATGATAAACGAAATTTTAGCAATTCGTAATAATATATACCATTAAATTAATGATCATTAAATCAAGAAGCTTTGAAAGCTTATAGGAAATGACATCAAATAATTAACACGAACTAATTGAACGTTACGGCACATTTAGGTCAACCGTAAAGTTCAAAAAACTTCAGCGTATTATCGTTTATCGGCCTTTTATTTTTAATCGACAATTTATATTGACGTAAAAATAATCAGCCATGACACTTATTTTATTATCATATATTTTATATTATCAAAATTTTGATATAGGTACATAGATTTAGATAACAATTTTCTTCTTAAAATTGAGTTATAGCATTACAATATGTATAACATTGTATATATAGTACATATATTTACACATATGTCCTTCTCGTTAATATATATTAGTTACCACTTCTATCGGATTAGACACAGTTATTTCATTTTAGTTTTATTAGCTTCAATAACACGTTTATTCAATAATACTTTTTAAAATTCACCCTAAAGTTAAAAAACATATAAGTTACATTTAAATATTTTTTTGTTATAACGTAAAGTAATTCAAGGTGAGTTCAAAGACCTAGACGAACAAGAAAAAGAGACGTCCTTGGGAAGCCATAAAAAATATATAAATATTCCAATCATCATGTTTTTTAAAAAAAACCACAAAGAACTATTTTTTTTTAATTCAATAACGTGACTAACTTTCTGTGTCTTTCGGGGAATATGCTTGTAAATATAAATAGTTTGCGTAAATTTTTCAACGAATCTTTATTGGTAAGTAAAAGATTTCAGATTTATGGTATAAATACGCGTATCTAAAATTTAAATGCGTCTAAAAATTTTATATATTAAATAAATCAACTACATGCTGTATCGCGCTCACAGCAGGGTAGATAGGCAAAGGGATCCTAGTGTTAAGACACTCTATTCACCACTTTCTGCCGAATTCTGGAAGCATGCGTGTTGAGTGGCAGAACTAAACGCCGCGCTTTGTCTCGACACCAGAGCGAAGAAATGGAAATATAAGAGTAAATAAATATTTTACTTCCTCGAGTGAGAATCAAACCCACAACCGTCGTGTCACAGTTACACCTTTGTGCCGTTGCGCCACGACGACAGCAATATAATATATTATACTTCCTATTTAATGTTAATTTTTGAAGAGGAAGTGAGAGCGCACAAGACTTCTTACAAATTGCTGTTGAAAGGATTAAATTATATATTTTTATTTCTTTCATTAAAAAATGGCAGACACTTATAATGGAAAATAAAATATATTAAATGCAGTATTTTCTACCAAGACGGTAGTTTATATTTTCAAACACATAAAAATGATTCAAATTGGTATTCAAATAATCCTGAGTCGGCAGAAAAGGCTTTGACGCCGACACAGCACGACTGGAGACTGCATTGTTGAGCTCGACACCTTCCAGCTGCTTGACAATGGACGCGCGAACAGTCTACCAAGCACTAATAGTAGGTAATATAGCTATTTTGACCTAAAGAATTCCGCTTCTGGAATTTTCCATTTGAAATCCGTTGTGACAAAATAACTGTCAAGTGTTTCTTGTTAAATGTTTGAAAACATTTGAGTGCATTTTATTTTTAATTTCTTTAAATAGATTGGTTGAGTGAATTGTAACAGGGGTTGCCAAGATATCGAAAAAGTATTTAACAACTTATTTTTATTTTATTATATTTATTTAAAAAAATAACATTTTTTTTATGGCGGACATTTTAAAATAGATATAATATGCCACGATGTATTTTTCCTTGTGAACAAAACAGATTAGGTTTGAGTCACAATCATTACGCAGTTGGCACAACTTAACTGGCAACTCCGTAGAAATTGAACGCTTAAAACTCTTACGTTGTATAAGTACATATATATACCAAGCACGCATACAGTATCGTATTCACTAGGTAAAATAATATATTTTTTGCAAGTATTTCTATATATAAATCATATTATGGTAGTTACGGTAGGGCACTTTACCTGCACTAATTAAATTACTATAATAAATAAAAAACAAAGCTTCTGAATTAGAATTGTTCACATAGTATGTAACTCTATAAAAACAAATCAGCTTCACGCTGTATCTCCCATACAGCAGGGTATACCGTGCGTTCCTCATTTTCCACCGAATTCTGGAGGCATTGCATGTTGAGTGGAGGAACTCTCCACGTCTCGACTCCAGAGTGAACATTTCTTCGAGTGGGGATCGAATCTACAACTAGTCTCGTTTATAGACGCACTTTATGCCCCTGCGCCACGTCTGGCCTCATATAACTCTACAAAGACCCAAATAAATATTTACTACGCGAAACAGGGCAGGCAGAAAGAAAGCCCAAGCACGTCTAGACAGGTTGTTATTAAACTAAACAGAAAGAGAATAGTTTCAATGGTTTCATTCAAAACATTCTCAATTTATTTAAAGAATCAAAATTATTTCGTGAGCAGCGGTCATTGCAATTTTACAACTTGCCCGATAGTTTTCAGACGTGCAAATACATTAAAGACACGAAAGACTAATGGGGGAAGGTGGGGAGTCGGACCTGGCATCTAGACTCTACGCACGTCTAGACTCTAGACGGTCCTTAATTATTGTAGGAAGGACGTACATAATAATAAATAAAAGGTACATTACATAAGACGATTAAGTATTATAGTGAAATACGTTATATCATGTAGTCTGATAAGTTTGATCTCAATGAAAAATATGATTTTATTTTCTATATCTTTTAGAAAAAGTTGCCTACCATTGTCTATATGATAAAGAGAATTCTGCAACATTATTAGATTTCAAATTTACTAATGGTGTATGTACTTGATACAATAGACGACGCCATAGTGATTCGTGGCGCAGTTGGCTTACGTATGATAGAATGTTGGATTCAAATCCTATAAAAGAGAAAATTTATATCTCAATATCTTTTTTGAATAATAAATCTGGTTATGAATAGAATTGCGGTGTTTGTTTACACTTACTCACCGGTTTCTCTACAATGGGTCGAAATTAGGGACAAGCTGAGGATAGAATAAATTTTAGCCGGGGTCAACCTAACCCGCCAAATTATGGGAAATTTGTTAAAATATAATAACATAACATTTTCTTTCAGCTTCGCGTCGTATCCCGCATGTAACAGGGTAGTCAGAGTGAGCTTAGTGTTTAAACACTCCGCTCCCCTTTTTCCGCCGAAGTCGCATGGCATTGCGTGTTGAGTGGTGAACTCAACGCCCCACTTTGTCTCCACACCAGAGCAACATACCATATACACAATATTTATTGAAACAAAAGGAAAACACATATGAAATTATAGTAAGATAAATAATTACATTGTCATGTTTATAAGACAACACTGTTGTTACGTACTGCTAATATATTATTAATATAAAAATATTTACCTACTATATATTACAAACACGCTCTGGTGTGGGATTGAAAATTTCGTTGTGGCAAGTTCTTTGTTCATTGCAGCGTTATTAATATATTCTATTAGAAATATGATTCACACTATGTCTATATTCTATTAGAAATATGAGTCTATGAATGACTTCAAAAGAATATACACCTATTAAATATATGAGAAAAATACTCAAGAGAAGTTACATTGTGAACATTGGGTTCCCAGGTTCCCTCTGCCTACCCTGTTATATGTGGGACTCATCTTGTTCTCGGGTGCTCATCGTGTTTTCCACAAAACCGAGAACCACCTATTTTTATCAGTGAAGACCAAATTTTTTCCCATGAATAAACAAAATATGAATTCATACTAATTTAACATTTAAACTGTAGGAAAATATGCGTCACAATTTATTACCACTAGCGAGAAACCCGTGAAAGCAGTTACGTAGTGAGAGGATCGAATGAAACAAAGCGTTTTATAACTCATCAGACAAATATTTCCTCAATTGGAATTTGGCCAAGGTCTTCAGATGTTTATCCCTAAAGTTAAAATACTCGATTTTCTTTAGCTTCACGCATTATCCCGCTTATAGCACGGTAGGCAATAGAACATAGTCACAGGCTTGTGCCACTGAGCTAAAACGGCCTTATTTCAATTTTTTTATCAGCTTCACGTTGTATTCCAAACACGGAGGCAAATAAGCAAAACAAACAGTGTCAAAACACTCGGGTCCCCATTTTCCACTAATTTTTTGAGTAGTGGAACACAACGTCGCACTTTGCCTCGACACCAGAGCGAAGAAATGAACCCACAACCAGTTGCGTCTAAAGTCACACATTTGTCCTGCGATACATCGGCCACAATTATAACCATTAAATGATATTAAAATTATACAAAAACCACAAATGACACAAAAAAAGTTAAGTCATTATTGCAACAAAAACGTTTTATAGTAATTTAATGATGCTCAATCAATGTTAGGACGAAACTGTCGGTAATGATACGTAGTATTAACGACGCAGTTTTCTCTTATCATCTTTGTTCACTTCCTTATTGTGGTTTATATGGGTGCATATATATTATTTACTTACTGCACTATTTAATGGCAAGTAAATAAATAGAAATGTTATATATATTATTACAAGATATATTTATGTTACCTATTTGTGATGGAAACGTAACATTCTACGCATCATTTTTTACGTTTCAAAAGATAGTATTCATCTATTTTCATTTCTATTTCTGTCATCACTATATTTATGTATGTGCTCTAAATTCTTCTTTTTATACGTCAACTGTTATGACAACACACAGTAAATGGATTGTATTCATATAAATATTTCAAAGATATATACATACTCATATATAAAAAAATTAATACAATAATTTTAGTAAATAAAATACTATTTTAATAGGATATAGCAAGAAAGACTTAATAGAATCAGTCAATTGGTTCACAACGCTTATCGAAATTTATTTACCTAATACTTTCTTAGCACTCGAGACGAGTCCGAGAAGGAAAATGAATCAACAGTCGGTCGGAAGGATCTTTATTGATTCGTTGCATGAATACTGTTACTTTCACTCGTTTGTGTTTATGGGAAAATTGAACGTGCTATAAAATTTTATTTGTATTATATTAATTTATTTCATCGTCTTCATATGATTATCTGTATTTTTTACGAATTAAAATTACTTTCGTTTGGAAGGAGGAGACAATTTCAATCCTTGTCTGTTTTTCGAGTTCCGGCATTATTAGAAACCTGTTGCAACGAGGTAGTTACTCTGCAGTTAATCCACAGTGAAAGTTTGGTAAGCGTGCCACAGGACACGCCAATTTTAGTGAAATTTTTGAGGTCGATTTTAACATTGGCTGATAGTCATTAATTTGAATGCAATTTCCTTTTTGAGAAAGCTGAATTTAATAAAATGGACAAATTTTAAATAAACATAATATATATAAATTGTAATATTTATTTATAAAAGTTACAAAAACATATACCAATTGGTATTAACAAAATCTAGATCAAAATAAAACTTTAAATCCAATTACGACTATGAAAAAATGTGACAAAATACTATTTTCATTTTAAACTTTTATAAAGTAAATTATATACCTATATGACAATATTGTTGAACATTTTTAATACTCTTTTAGATTCTCCTTATAATACTTCGTATGTCATACAGTACGTATGTGTGCGTGTGTGTGTGTGTTATTTTATGTTACGACTAGTTTTTACATGCGGTTTGGCCTGCCGGGTCATCCGGTGATCGCAGTAACAATATACCACATATTCAATCTCTTAACCTATAGCGATTCTCGATTAATAAACCGATACAAAAATACTGCTTTCAATTTAAACCAGTAGATCTTAGACTAGTGCGTTAAGGCTGTACCTATTAAATACAATTTAATTTTAATAAAGAAAATATAAACGAACTTCGAACCCACCACCATCGTGTAAATTAAACTATTTGCCGTTTTACTTTACCAAAGTAGGCATGTAAAAAATTATACAAATGATAATAATAAAAAGTAAATCACAAAATCAGTATATCGGTCGAAAGGTGATTTATCTTGGCGTGACCAATAATGAGCGTGGACATGTTACATCGATACATCCCGTTATATTAAGCTGCTTGTACACAATTTCATTTGGCATTCGTCTATATATATATAATATAATATTAATTAAAATATATAATCGTATATATATATTATATTAATTAAAAATCAAATGTATATCATACCAAATGGGTAAATAATACATATAAAATTGCACTGTATTTACTCCAATCATTCTTGTTTATAATATTTTATTAAAAAATATTTACATTCCCTAAACCCACCCCCCTCCCCCCCAAATTGCAAGAAAAGCAAAATAAAATGTATTACAGTTACGAAGACATGGATGCCACATTTGTCGTGTGTAAGAGTCTTAAAGAGAGCACACATACGATGTACCGTAACTCGTAAGCCGCCTTGTAAGGCGACTGGCCAAAATAACTGTATCTAAATTGAGGCGAAGAATAACAACTTTAATCTTCAGCTAATACGTATTAAAGTAATTAAATCCTACACTATGCTAGATTGTTATATAAGCATATTGCCACAAACTTGGATCATTGATAAATGTTGAAGTAAATAATTAATTATGTTTTATATTCAATGTACTTCTCTACATTAATTAAACAATATTTTTTAAAAGAGAATAATTTTTTTTTAGTGTATGATATTATTTTAAATATTATTTATAACGTTTCCATATTAATTTACATCGTAAACAAAATATGAATCATATTTCTTATCGAATGTCAGGAAAGTGTATTTTCCTTTGTGAATAATAAACAATAAATTGTGTAAATATTGTTATATGTAAATGTATTTAAATGACATTTAAATGTTGATATCTATTATTAACACTTCCTAATGTATAAAAGAATAATAAATTAATTATACATAGATTATTTCTGTACTCTAATAAAAATTATAAACCTATTAAATATTTATTTAGAATCTTTTTCTAAGTGTTACCACTTTAAAAATGTTAAAAAAAACCTATTAAAGACAAAGAAAATGATACAATGTTATAACCTCATATTTATAATATATAATAACATATAATACTATACTAAAAATAATCATTTATAATATATAAACATTACACCTCACCTTTTAAAAGAATATTGAAAGAATAATTTTCTTTTGTCTCAAATACACAACGTCAATTCACAATAACACAAAAACACTTAGGCAAAAGTAAAAAATAAATTAACTGCACTAAATATAAAGTAAGTTTCGCAAAAGTAAGTTATACGAAATATTTTTATGTATAAAATATGATAATACACGTCCGACACGTTTGAAAGCAAAACAGAAACAGAAAACAACAACACGGCTTGTCAACAAAACAAAGAGGGCTCGTTCGTCTGCGCAGGCGCAAGTCGCCACGCTGCACGCACACTACCGCGCGTGTGAATGGAACACGTAAATATGGAACGCTATTATATTAAAAGAACCACGAATGTTTTTAAGTATTGTAAATAGATATACTTACTACGCTGTATATTATAGTATTTTGTTTTTAAAATAGTATCAAGGTTGAAAAACATTTAAACATTAGTATGAAAAAATCTGTCTGAACTGTGTGTGTATAATATTCAACCTAATGTAAATAATAGTACATTATTACAAATTATTAGTTTAATACATTTAGAAAATCACCTGAATATCCTAAGCTTTCACATTAGGTATACCTAAACGAACACAAACATTACTGTGATAACCTCATTACACTAATTACAATATAAAATTCCTTTCATTAACGTTAACATAATTATTTATATGAATTCTTTTAGTAGGTAATACATACTGTAATACATAATAATAATAATACATAAAGTATTTTTTGCTATTTAAGTTATATGTACTATTCAATGAAACTTTGCTTGAGTACATTTTTTTTTTCAGCTTCACAGCAGGGTAGCAGGGTAGAAGGATCGCCGTGAAGACACTGTGTTATCTTGTAATATCTACTTTCTCACCAATTTTCAAGATATATATACAAGATAGATATATAATTTATTTTGATGAAATTCAAGAATATGCTGGGATTTAGGTAATTTATTAAATAGCAATTTGGAATACTGTTTAAGATATTTTTATCTCGAACTGCGCAAAATAATTTCTCAAACAGTACGTCACACGTACGACGGTACGACGTGTGCATCAAAACAATAACAACTGTTATCGTCCACGTTATCAGGTGTTATAAAACGCTGTTACTGTTATCGTATAGTCATTGCCTCTATTTAAAATTCATAAGCTCGATACTTAATTAAGCATTAATTACTATATTTAAAATAATAGATAATATATTATAGTTATATAAAATATTTATATATATATGAATAATTTGAGGGAGATCTTTCTAACCGTTCTATATAGATCTTCGGTCTTGCGGGCAAGTTAGCATATACTATCAATTTCAATTAGTTACACATACGTCTATAGTAAAGCATATATAGCTCCAATTATATGAATAACAAGCGATTCATTGTCATTGTCATACAAAATAAACGGCCTTTCTGCTGAAATGTTGGCACGCATAACGGCCGTGAACGTGAAATGCGTAGAAAAATCTTGCGTGCGTGGGCGCGTTATGATAGATAGACGAAAAGCTTTGAGAATCAATATTTATTTATTATTGTAATAATGAAGATTTCCTTCCGTGTTACTTTTAATTGTAATTTTATGAAAAGGAGAAAACTTTGTTTATAAGACATTGGTCTTTTGATATGTTCCGTTGACATGATCTCATTATCTCTGCTTATTGTTTCTGTGGTCCTTTTGTTTCGTTGCCACCGTATTATAAAATATAAATTTAAATAAATATTTCATTTCCTTAACGTGTAACAGCTTATCTATATTTTAGTTTCAGAATTAGTTGCTACGAACCACCAAGTGCGATGACCATGAATCACTAAATGTATACTTTTTTTGTACGGCTTAGACGGGCCGTTGACATAGCAGGTAGCAATCGGGAAACTATACTTGTCAATTGTCATTGAACCAATCGACACGTGTTGCTGATTTAATTCATATCTCTCGAAATTTCGATCGTGTACTTTCAATTCAATTCTATTATTTTAATAGTAAAACTGAAATATCATTGATATAACTTGTTTTTATCTTCACATTATATATTATGTACAGCAGGCATATCTATCCCAGAGAGACCTGTTTTACTCCCAGTTTTCGAAAGAATGCATGTCCCGTGGTGGACATCAACGCCGCGCTTTATATTGTTACCTGAATGAGGAAATTAAAATAATTCATTCTGTCAAGCGAGAACGTTAGGGGGATGATGGCCTCAAATATATATGTATCATAACTAAGTATAATATCAAAAATATAATAATTCTTATATATATATATATAATTTGCAATATATAATATGCAATCGTGGCAACTTCAAATCATTTGTTTCATAAAGAATTCCAGACACATTACTTTGTGGGTACATATTTTTTATTTTACCCACGAAGAAACATGGCGAAACTTGATACCACTCTGTATAAACATAGATTAAAAAATCGAGTGAAAATAGTAATCTTCAATATAATGTATTTTTTAAAAATTTTATGATCGTAATACAATTTTTACTTGGTGATATTAACATAAAGTTAATGTAGTACAAAACTATAAGAACAATAAATGGTTTAATTTCATTAAAAGGTTTGAGTTAGTATGTACTATGTAGCGCATATAGTCTACATGGTGATGTTATATAACATAACGTTATAATAACAATAAATGTTGAGACGGAAAACAGGTGTAATAAATGTAAACAAGTGATAAATTAAAATGGAACAATTACTCACATTATGCGAGCTAGTTTCAAATTACTACTGAGGTTGTGTGAACTTTGTTTGCAAGTAAGTTCATTAAAGGCAACGTTTATCGGTTTTTCTTAATCAAATTCTTCAAAATGAATAAAATAAAAATTTTAATTCGGCAGAAAGTGAGTCTTAACACTAAGTTCCCTCTGCTCACCCTGCTGTTTGCGGGATACAGTGTGAAGCTGATTTATTTATTTTATGTAATAATCTTTAAATTACTTTAGGGCCAGGGGCATAAGCGTGTGACTGTAAACACGACAGGTTGTAAGTTCTATTTCCACTGGAAGATGTCAATTATTTAATATTTTTATTTGTTCGCTCTGGTGTCGAGGCTAAGCGCGGCGTTGAGTTCTGCCATTCTACACGCAATGCCACCAGAATTCGGCGGTAAGGGTTGAGCGCAGCGTCTCAACACTCGGCTCAGTCTGCCTACCCTGCTACATGCAGGATACAAAAGCTGAAAGAAAAGGAGGAAAATGAATAATATAATACTTATAACAATAGTACACATATACGACCTTCTCATCGGACGTTGTCCTGCCACAGCAAAGAATCGATTAAATTAGCATACTTTGTGTCCACCTACATTAATGGAATATATTTTTAAACTTGTAGGAATATTCTCTTAAGAACTTAACAAACTTTTTTGATAATAAATACTTATATTCTTTCATTCGTTCCGTATGTTGAAATTTAATATATTTTATTTGCACAAAGACTAGAAGCTAGACATATAATAACTTTTTCTCCACATGTTTTTTTGCACGTTCTCATATTTTTGTCAATCTCCATGTTTGTTTTTTATTACGTTAAAACGTATATTTAAAACATAAATACAAACTTTGAAAAGCTGGATTTGAATCCAAAACAATTGTTAATACAATTCTAAACTTATAAATCTTTATAAAACTTACTTATTTAAATGTAAGTAACTTCCTATATAAATATTTTACAGAACCTACATACTATTATTAAAGAAACGCGAAGAGAACTTCTCAAATGTAATAATTTCATTTTGTCGCTGAAAAATGCAATTGATAAATAACGAGCATTTCGTTAGATAGTTCGTTCGAAAATCTGAATTTATATTCAATTTGTATCGAAATAGTACACTGTATGATATACATACACATACATCGTAAAGGCCTTGAATTTATTATTGGTTTCCACTTGCCGCCTCGACTTATTGCTACGTAGAGACATATTGCTAGTAAAGTATTTTAATAGTAGATATATAATGTTACAAAATAAATATATATTTATTACTTTATATATCTACTATCACGATTTATAAATAGTCTTGGTAAAATCGGAATAATATTAAAAAAAACTTAAACCATGAAAATCTATGTGTAAAACCTGGAAAACGTGCATGAATTTTAAACAATATTTGAATAATCCAATTTAAAATGTATGTCACAGCTGAATGACGACAGCTCTGTGCGTTTTGTTTTATTTATCGTCCATAAAAAATAATTATCACATGCGAAACGAAATAATTTACAAAAAAAATATTGATTATAATATATAATATGTTTTCTACATATTATATATTATATTATATATTGGCGAAAAACGGAGAATGAGCGAGTATCTTATAAAAATAATCCGTGTAGACTCTACACTGTAGAGCTTAATGCTGGGATTTACAAATTTGCGTAATAGAAACAGAATACTAAGAATTCGTACTTACTTTAAGTACTAGGCATATGATTTCACGTTGAACTTTTGTACCTAAATATTTAATTATTAAATATATAAACATTTGATACTTATTTAATACTTAAACAGAACTTGATATTCTCCTTTTAAATATAAGTGCTACAGTATTATTCAATAAAGTAACAAGATAAATATAGAGAAATCTTATGAATATGCCTATTATATTATACATATAATATTAATTAAATGTATAATAGGCCTTAGAATAGGACTTTCCAAGGTCGTCTCGGTGTGTAGGTGTTTTAAATTAATGTTTTGTTTATTCAAGTATAAAATTACTAGCTGCCTCTAGTAACGTTCGTTTAAGTGGACCTCAGGATCACCCATTTAACTTTAACTGTTGCTAAAGTAGTTCCGAAAAAAAAAATTTTATAGTAAAATACATATAATTTTCCAAAGTCATCAGAATGTGCTTTTCTCAAGAAATTTTTTACGATACACATTAGATTTTCCTTTTTTTTTATCAATAGCAACAGCAACTCAATGCATTGTAGTTAAAAATAACAAAATAACGAAAATAATTATAATATCTAAAATTATATTATTTAAATGGAAACAATTTGTCGCGAATAGCGTAGTTGTAAGAATCAATTTTATAAAATTAGTCAACGGTTCTATACCAAAAGTAGGCTAGGTCGAGTGTATATTCACATCGGTCACCAACAGCTTATTGCCGGCACTTGACCCCGTTGTGTATCAGTATTGTGGTTTTTTTGTTTGTTTTGCTGTATCTAAGTTCATAATCTCTACGTAAGTTTCCCATTATTGTACGGCACGTAGTGGTAAGTCACTCTGTTCCCCACTTTACGTCCTTATAAAATTAATGATAGGTAACGGGTTGTATTTATAATCATAAATATATTATTATTAAATTATTATTTTTAATATACACTTATTTATTACTTAAAGTATAAGTTAGTAAGAGACACTTAGCGTAACAAAGCTGCTATTTTATAGGGAGTTTTCTTCCCAGCCAACAGACGACAGTACTGACGGAGAATGGAGAATATCACTTCTATGTGAAATGTTACATTACTTAAAGTAAAATGTTTTGTTATTAGCACCATGCCCTGGCGGTTTGCTAGGATTCAAGTTACATTTTCCACGATCCGCTAAACAAATAGCCTTGACACAGTCGCTGTTCTTGGCAAGTGTTGCTGCTTTAAGTTTAAAAATCTAAAGAATGGAAGAGAATTTCAAAATTAAACCCGTAGTAGCAGAGGCACAAGCGTGTGACGGTTGTGGGATCGATTGCCACTATGGGAAATTAATAATTACTAATTAATCTATTTATTTCTTCGCTCTGGTAACATAGCAAAAGCGCGGCGTAGTTCCGCCACTCATTACACAATGCCTCGAAAAATGGGGAACGGATTGTCTTAACACTAGTGTTTTCACGGTCTACAGCAGGCGGTAGGTATCCCGCAATACAGATTGTTGAAAAAAAAATTTAGTTGACTAGTCAATCAAACATGATAAAAAAATATTTTTTATAAAATATTTTAAATTCAAATATATAAACCACAAGACATAATCAGGAGAACGTTACAATATAGATTGCTTTACAGCAATACAAAACTAAAACAATATTAACAATAATAAAAATTGCATCGTTTGCTTATTAGGTACCTACACGTAAAACTTAAATGCTGTTACATCAGAATATACTGTAAAAAATAAATAAATGTAGGTCTTTGATAATTGTGATTTTTATATATTTTAAATGAATCTCTTTAACCGAGTTATGCCAGTTCAGATCAGACACACAGACAGATGAACGCCACCTCAATCTACCGGTGACCATGGACCACTGAAAGTGTGTGGAACGTGGGGTTATCAAATTGTATAAATTCAAATACTGGTACGCGATTAATCCTGTTTAAGAGTTTGATATAAAAAAACCGCTATATCGTTTCAAATGACTTGTCATATACCAAGAATTTAATATTGCAAAAAAATACCACAAAAATTCAAACAAAAAATTTAAATATCGATATATAAAGCAATAACTAGTCAAACTTTGAGCATCAAACAACTTAAAAAAAACAAGAAAGATTAAATTGGCGCCACTGTTAATTAATGTGCATAGATAATTAATTTTGATATAACTTTTTTCTGATATGAAAATATAGAATAAAAAAAACAGCACAACACTCTAATACAAATATTAATATATACATTTAAGTAAAGCATCTTTACTTAAAGTTGCGTGCTTTTTTTCAATTTCACGCTGTATCCCGTATATAGCAGAGATGCTCTAGTCCTAACACACTCTCCATTTCCCGCCCGTATTCGAAACATTGCGCGTTGATTGGCAGTATCAAACGCCGCACATTTTTATATTTATTATTCGCTTAAATACATTACCAAATATATTGAACATCTAAATAATTATCCCATCAGGACAGTTGTATATAACAAGGAGCGGTATTTTCACTGGTAAATCGATAATGTTGACGTCACCTGTCAATCCGATCGACCTGATGTCAACAGCGCGCGTAGTGGTTTAATAAACGTTATGTGAATTGGAATTGGTATTAATTCATTTATGAAATTATAAAAGGAAGGGCTACTACTCTATTATATTTTTTTTGTCGGATCGTATACGCGATGAATATAGGTTCGATTCTCACTCTGGGAAAAATATTTATATTTAATTAACTTTCATTTTTGATAGACAAAGCCCAATGTTTTTAAATTGGAGCGCTACGGAGTGCCTTTACACTAAGCATCCCTATTTACTCTGTCTAAAAAGCGTTAGCTTGCGATCTAAAATGAAATTTGAAAGTAAAAAAATTTGATCATGAAATTTATATTCAACTTATATAGATTACAGAAAGATACATGAAAACAGAATTTTCATAACCTTCAGTACAAATAATATTACGTTTTTAATACATAACTATATGCGTGAAATAAGGTAGGTATTTAAAGTTTTATATTGCAATATTTTATATCGTCTCGGCTATACTATTAGATTTTAGCTAGTTGTAGTTTGTAATTTCCATAAAAAATATTTATGTAGATTTGAGACAGAATCTGCATTAGAAAATACTTATTACAGTTTTAAATAAATTTTTTTAGCTGCACGAAACTGGAAACTGGAAACCTAGTGTTAACCAGAGCGACGAAAAAGTTTAATATTTAATATTTCATTTCCTGGGTGGGAATCGAACCCGCATTCTAATGCGTTAACAGTCGCACATTTGTGCCCCTGCGCCACAATAAACAATTAAAAACAACAGCAAATGTTATTACTCTAAATATTGTATGTCTTGACATTTAGATTATCGATTCGGACAGCTGTATAATTTAATATTCAAACTTTTTATAATTTATGAATAATTTATTGACTTGACTTTGGAAGTCGACAAAAGACAGAAAAAACAATATATCAAAAGACGGTCTTATCTATAAATTAAGTCCATAATTAAGTTTGATTCATTAATCATTGATTGTTTACTTTTGCCTTAGGTGTTGAAGATATATTCCTCGAAATAGCTGCAAATTTTTGATTTAACGTCTTACAAAACCTATTTAATAATAATATCAAAATGTGAAGGTACTTCAAAAAACTTCTAAATTTTAATGTTGGCAGCAATGTGTTAAGTTGAACCTAAACACTGAATGGTTAAGAATATATTCCAAAACAAACAAGAATTCCCTTTACATTACAAAACGGAGCAAGAATTTATCACGTAACGTATATTAGTATTAAGTTAAAATACACTTGGGGGCGGGCTTGTGTTATTAAATTTACTACCTTCGTATTCTGCTTAAATTCCCCTTCGTGTTTTATTATGGAATCACTTAGTAATTTAGTCATCTCAAGTTAGAATAATCTATATTATGTCTTGAACGAAGTTACATATCAAATTAATAAGTTTTTTAAGTTAAACAGAAACTATATTAAAATCAACCCGTATATAAACAAACAATCCACGCAAAAATCACAATAAAACATGTTCCCGAGTCGATTCCCATTTCTACAAATAAACTTGTAAAAATACAAACCTTCTTTACACGGGGGCGGTTCTATCGAATGCAATAAACAAGGAACAATAAAACACAAAACGAAAAGTTTTGGAGGAGTCTCAAACTCGTGGGGCGATGTGAAAGAGCGCGTGGCGCGCCGCGACCGCGACACTGCCGGGCGTCTGCTCAACTGACAGTGCAATGTGCACCGAAGAAGAATTTGTGCATCGATTCAACACTACATAGCTACGTTACATCCCTATGTAATACCTACTCCTTTGGCATTCTCTTTAGGATCATATTTGTGTGACAAATTTACGTAAATAAGCGACACTCTACGCTCGTATACCGGAGCAGACACATAAAAATTGTAATTTTCTTTTATTCTCCCTCTGGTAATTTATAGTTCACTTGTAGACGCGCAAGTTTCCTCTAAACTTTATGTATATATAAAGGAGTTTCGTTTTGATTAAGGACATTGTCTTCAGAAACTGGAGACGCTAGATTATTTTACCAGCCAAATAATTCTGATTATATAAATATTTTATTTTATTTTAAGTTAGCAAGAAACCAAAATGGACTAAATTTAAACCATTTTATGAATTAAAAACTAAATGTGTACTCATCTTGGTGTACATTCACTATGTAAATTATAAAATTAACAGAAAAAAATATTTCATAATGGAGAATATAATTATGCCTGAGTAGTATTTTATAATTAATTGATATGATCGAATGTCAATACAATTGCCGCATCCGATGTTCGAGTGTGGGTGTTGCAGATTGTGAAGTATCTACTGCAAGACAAAGCGAAGTCAACGTACCCCGCGCAGGCGATGACCGAAGGAAACGCAATCAATTATTATGATTTGCTAAATATTAGACTAGAAGTGATATATACTAGACAATGTCTAATACACGACAAGTAATAATAAATGTTACTAAAAGTTTATATATTTTTTTAGTCCTATTTTATTATTTTAGTTCTATTTGTCGAAACATAATAAAATTCATAAATGCGCTTATTTACGCTTCCTACAACCACTTATGGTCTTGTTCGGATATTGGGAGAAATTATAATGAGACCAGTCGTGGGCTCGTGGCGCAAGGGAACAAGCGTGCAAACGCGGCAGATGCAGGCTCACTCGAGGAAATGCATGGTTCCAAGGAAAAAAGTAGTATTTGTTTTTTTTTTAAATATTTAAAAAAAAACAAATACTCCGACTGAATAAAACAAAGAAGAAAAAAAAAAGCCCAATAGTTCATTAAGATTAACAGTCGGGACCTAATATAAATTCTAATATAAGTAATTCTAATATAAATCTAACGATACCTCAATTATATAAATCCGTTCAGCGGTACTGGAGATATGAGAAAGAAAAAAGGAGAAAAATAAAAAATATTACATATATACATACAAGATACGTGAGAAGAACATAACCCTTCCTTAGCAGTCGGGAAAAAATATTAATGTCAGGAGGAGTCAATAGGACATTATATTGTATTCTATTTATGTTATGTAAAAAGTGTAATATAACAAGACAAGTACAAAAATGTACAAAATTGAAATTTTCCAGTGATATATTTAGCAAAATGTGTTTTATTCACCAGTGATAATATTTTAACTACATACCCAACGCAGACGACGTGTCGTCTGTTCGTTGCCCTGAACGTCTCGTCTGAATACTTCTTTACTATGACGCATTTTGTCATAGTAAAGAACTATTAAATGTTTAGGTATTACTTATATAAATTGTTGACAAAGATACGAATTTATTTAGGTAATTAAAGCAAACAGTACTAGAAATAGCACTTTATTGTTAAATTTTGCTTATACTACTTACGCTTATATTTTAATGTATTTGCACGATAACAAATGAATATTTATATTCGTTTTTTTTTGCTGTATTATAATTTATTTTATATTACAAATCTGTAAATATTGAACTATATAAACTAAGTACTGTTCTCTGTAAAGTAATGGAACTGAGTTAGTTTATATAAACATATAGAATAAAAAAAAATTGGTGCTAGCCTTTTAAAATTCACTTGAGAATCTCTTCTAAGAATTGGCAGAAGATTATAACGAGATTATTTCTATTTTTTAGTCTAATAGAACAGAGCTTTACTCGGGGGTGATACCTTATTTAAAATTTAAGTAACTATTAAATTACATAATTAAAGAGAAATGTAACTTTAACATATTTATAAACTTTCATTTTTGTAGAGGGAAACGTCAGCCGAGTTCGCTAGTTGTGTAAAATATTATCCTAGTAGCATATTATAATGTACAACCGACGTCTAAAAGAAACTTAACCACACAGTCGTGATTAAGCTTTTAAAGTAAACAATTCTGTGTAAAAAAAAAAGAAAAGAAAACTAGGAAAATGACCATCATTATCGCCATTTGTAGTTGCACGTGAATAGAGTTGAAGAAAATTAAATTTGCCACTGAAAGTCTATTAGCCTTGAAGGTTTTACTTTACTCGCCTCGCCATCTGCACACCCTGACACCGATATAGAATAACTTAATGCGAAATAAATGCCCCTACTATGTAACGTGTAGGCGTAATTCAATACTTGAACACACGGATTTGACAATATCATTGAAATTAATATACAGAATTTGATATTTTCATGTTAATTATTTCGTTATAACATGTAAAACACATGTAAATTATTTATTAAAATTTATTAAAAGTTAGAAAAAAAAAAGATATGAAAAGCCACTACAATTTTGTAATATCTTATTGTATTATCTATAACTGTTTATGTTAATTTATATTAATCCATAATATAAAAGTTATTCTAAAAATTAAAATCATTTTATTCTTTGAACCATTAATGTTGACGTAGGGTATCAAAAATAATATTAGTAGGTAGTACGAAAATTCTTTACAGCCATTTCAAATAGTTAACATTAACAATGTCATGAAAAAATGTCTGAACATACCAAGGTCTAACGTGAAGCAGCACGTTACCGAACGCAATCGATACAGCTACAATTAGACCAGCATGTCAAGCCAATAATGTAAATAGGAGTTAAACATGCGAAATAGAATACATTACAAATGCACACACGAGATATAGTAAAAAATATTATATGAAGAAAAGTTACTGTGCTTGAGAAAAGCACAGATGTCAAAGCAAAAAATACTCTACAAAAAATTTCCTTAACCATCTGTGGACTGTGGTCGATCATTAAATAAATATTTTAAGTGTTTTTTATGTACAATGGTGTATCTTAACACCGCCTTGTTATAAAAAAACTAAATTGTGATTATAATTGATTATTCTATCGTAGTCTAGATCGATCGGGAATAGCTTTTAGTCAAGTCTGTATCAACTGTCCCTTAATGGCGGCATTGAAGTGCTATTAACAATTATTGTTATCTACGACAATGATAGTTGATAGCGTTTAGCATTTCTTTTAAGGAGATACTCCAGTAGGCCAAAGTGGAGAGAGTTAGATAAACGTGAAGTACAATTTTATATTAAAATATTCTATTGTTATTTTTTCTTCTTCTTAAAATACAATTGATAATTATTTATGATTCACAATAAGTGGACAATTGGAAAAAATGTCAAAATTTATATTTTCAGAAAAATGAAATAGTCACACCAAAAAATGCTTTATTTAATAAAACTATAACTAAGATGACAACTGTTAGGTTGCTTACATTGTGTATGTGTATAATAAATGTATTCTAACACGCAAATCAATCAAACAGTATCAACGTACAGGCCTAAAAGAATTAAAATAAATTATTTCTTATAAATTAACACAAAAACTCTCAATGCCTATCCTGAAGGTAAAAAATCCGCAGAAATATAAAATTAATAAAAAATTATAGGAATTTTTATGAAAAAAAGATAAAGTAACATGCACTTTATTTCTACAATGTTCCCTAGCTGTATGAAAGTGAAGTGAACGACCATAGAATACTCGAGATAATTCAATCTCGTCGGCATTCAATCTGAGCCATTTTGCTATGCATCGTATTTTCCACGCGCGAATTAGCATATCTAACATATACCGGATCCGTACTAATTCCTCTTACGCTTCTCTGAATAGAAATAGAGCTTGTTTGCCAAGTACTTCAGATTTACTAAAGATAGATGTGTGTTTATATAGAAACTATCTAGTTATTTTCTATTTATGAAAACACTAGCCCCTGCCTCCTAATATGTTTGCATGCATTTATTGAATTGAAAGATAATAAATTATATATTGCCAAAAAATGTAAATATATATGAGGTCTGTCGTAGCGCAAGGGTTGCGTGGTCGCTCTCTACTCCAGGAAATGAAATATTTATTTATTTAAATTTATATTTTAATTTCTTCGCTTCACTCTAGTGTCGAGGCAAACACCGCACTTCCGCTATCCAATACGCAATGTTTTCTACATATTAACCCAGGTTACAAACTATTTGTCAATTTTTTTGAAGTTAATTTAGTAGCTTTAATGAGACTAAAAAATAATCATAAAAATCCTTAAAATAATCCAACTTAATTTAGTATAATCAGTTTCGTATTGACATTAACATATTTTACATATACAAAATATGTACTAATTCTTATTACGCTTGTGAGAATACAAATAGAGCTTGTTTGCCAAGTACTTTAGACTTAGATGTATATTTTCTATCATCTTGGTGTTTTCTGTTTACCCAAACATATATGTAATATGTAAAATATGTGTACCTATAGCAAAAATATGAACACTCGTTTAGTCATAGTTTAAGACAACTATTTTGAGCTACTTCCTGATATTTTTAAGGTATTTTGATAGAAGTAAACATTCAAATCTTTAAACTGTCTCACTTAATCTATATAATATATATTCGAATTTGTAAAGCATTTCGGGTATGACGTTATTACGCTTTGTTTCTTAATAATAATTAATCAGTCAAAGTGAAATAACGTTTTTTTTTGTTAACTTAGGATTGACTTCACCGATTTAAATGCGGTCAATGTATTCAATTTAAAGTACTTAGTCCGAAAAATTTGCTAACAGCCGTAACAGTTATTTTATACAATTGTTTTACTGAATTGACTGAATCATTGAGTTTTCAATTTGTAATATGGTAAAAAACACCGACATTTAGAGGCAAGTCACGGAGGAGGAGTACAAAATGTGATTGTATGTGTGTCGATCACCACTCGAGGAAAAAAAAAAATTTATTTAAATTAATTTAATTAAATTTATACAATACAACGATGAAATCAAAATATTTCATTTCTTAACGGTATCGAAACCACAACTTGTCGCGTTTACATTCACACGAGTGTAACTCTGCGCATGGACTGGCCTTTGATTAGTTTTTACTTAACAATATAAAAATATATAATATATTACATAATATAGCAAAGCTAATAAATACACAATTAATAAATAAACTCTAGATATTATATATAAAATTGTATGTATTCGGATACTCATTCGTCATCGAAAAACCTGCCATCCCCATCGATAAAAAACAATCGCGTGCTACATCCATGAGCCCCATTTACATAAATCATGAGTATGACGGCTAGACAGCCGATTTAACTGGCAGAAAATGTATACTGGAGCAGCGTGTTCAATTCTACGTCAGAAAATCCTTTAAAGCAGCTTCACACTGTATCTCGTTCTTATCTAGTGTTAAGACACTCCGTTCCCCACTTTCCGCCGAATTCCGGAGGCATTATGTGTTGAGTGGCGGAACTCAACGCCGCTCTTTGCCTCGACACCAGAGCGAAAAAATAAAAATATAAATGCAAATATATATTTCATTTCCACGTATGAGGATCGAACCCACAACTCTCGTGCCACTTTGCCACAATGGCCTCCAGAAAATCCTTTAATATTTTAAAACTATAATGAAATAATATTGGAAAAAAAATATTACAACATAAATGAATGCCTGCCTGATATTAGTCCATGTAAAATTAGTAATAAATCAAATGTTCATTTCTCGTTGCTATATGTATCTAACTGCATACATACCGCATATGAATGTTTGTATTTACTATTCGGGTGTTTTTCGTGGCTAAGCAACATGTCAGGTTAATTTAACTATCGGGTGTTGCAGCAATAGAGGCTACATAAAAACAATCGTAAGTTGACAGAATAATATATATTCAGAGGGAATCCAATGGGAATCAAACCCACAACCGTTGAGTTTGCAGTCGCACCATCACGCCCCTGGCAAATATATAAAATAGGAAATAAAATTAAAAAAATAGAAAGGAGTGTGTCAATATAATTTTATCACAAAGCGGAGGGAAAAAAGAAAAAAAAAAAATTATATTCACAACATACAGTCTTGTGTGGTCTGGTGTACGGTGAGCAGCTGCAGTTACTGCCCACGCTCGTTTCAATTATCCTACTATTACATACAAAATTAACGTGATAGATATATTCAACAATAGTTAGGAGAACTTGCAGTAAAGTTTTGTAAACTATTATAAACCACTAGCATTAAATTCATAATTACATCTCTACTATTGTAATAAGTAGAACGAATATAAAAATGAAATACTTTTTTGAGATTATCTAGTTTGATGATAATAATAGGTTTAATATTAAAAATAATCAAAATAAAAGAAAAAAATAAATAAACAAAAACGTTGGTTACTTCCACGTAAAATATTGGTCGAATTGCATATGGGCGAAATGTTCCAGACAACAAAGAGCGAACGCCGGGAGAATATACAACATTGGATTAAGCTTCCTGCTCGTTGCTTTTAAACTTAACCGTCTGATATATCGATTTCAACGTCGTAGTTCGTTATCCTTCACAAGATTATAAATACTAAATATTTAAATTTGGAAATCATTAAACTAATTACTTAAACAGACGGAAGAAAATTTATTTTAACGATCAAACAAAGTTGATCTTTTGGTTAAAAAAAAAATATTTTTCTTCTAAATCACATTCACTTTTAAGATTGTGAAAATATATCCCGCATATGGCAGGTTAGGCAGAGGGATCTATCTAAGTGTTAAGACACTCCGTTCCCTACGTTGCGTTCAATTTTCGTAATATTGTTTTTTCAGTGTTCGAACTTAACGCCGCGCTTTGTCATGTTATCAGAACGAAGAAATGAAAATATTAAATAATTCATTTCTCTATATAGTTTATTATTACTGATAGTCAACATTTTTAATTCTATTCATGTTTAATTCTGGAACATATCTACCATCTAGAAGTTAATATTATAAAAAAATGTATATTCTATTGTAGTTACTGTACCAAAGTTTAGTGAAGCTAACATATTGCAAGGGCTTATTAAGTTACAAACTTACTTTAGTCATATACATCTCATGTAAGTGAATGTAAAGTCTTTTTTGAGAAAATAAATATCTTTAAACGTAATTCTTATGCCATGCACTGACATTTTCTATGGTTGAAAAAACATTGCATACACCAACTAGATTTAGTATAGTGCATAGAATTGAATTTAAGTTCCAGACAACAAAGGACTCTAAAACCGCATTGTATTATACGAGTATGTACATAATCTTAACCAGGGAAGTCCGTGGAGGTTCACCCCTGGTTGAGAAACTTTAGGTGAACCGTCTGAGATTGCAGCAATTAGTTTTGAATGCGATGTTAGGTTTCTTATATATTTTTACTATTGTTGGTTTTAATTTACTATATGCTCAATCCATTATTAACTTTAATCTTTTAATTTCTATTCTTTTTAAACGAATTATAAATACAGAGAAATATTATGACTATTAATATCTTTAAATACTGTACGGCGTTATTTTCCATAAGTTAAATTTTTATTACTGTTATCATATGAATTTTTACAAAACCAACTGAATTGTTTCTGAGAAACAATCTATATCTTTTATCAAGGAATAGTCTAATAATAAATAAACAAATCTACATGTAAATAAAATACAAATAATTAAATCCACACACTAAAACCAATACGTATAATTATGATTAATTAATATTATAAATGGAATATAATTATAATTTTGTTCCATTTCAATAGTAGACACCATCTGATACAATTTGTTAGTTAGGTAAATAAAATTAACGTTAATTGTAAAATCGGTGCACGAGACAACAAAGGAGCTCAACAAGTGTACAAGGATTCACAGGGAAGTGGGGGGAGGGGTGTTTGGGGGGGGGGGGGGGAGGGTCTGTGCTGTTTTACCCCTTCGGAATTTAGAGGGAAACGTCTGCCATGGCAATTATTATTTGAGAGGATTTATTCGCGTACGTGCTTTGTTCTGGCCTAGACTAGTCTAGTACAGTCTGGTACACTGTAATATGATAATGCTCCTGCTTTCATTGTTTAAGCATACACTGTTAGGCACTGGAGTACACTTGTTGGTCTGAGTAAGCAAATTTAACATGCTGTTATTATTTTGTAAAAAAAAATATTGTTGTTATTATAAAAATGTTTCAAGATTATGTTATAAAATACATAATACTAAATAAAAAGAATTATTTAATAATGTTTCTCTATGGGTCTTTTCATAAATACAATTATTAGTTTGAAAAAAATTCTACAAATTTTCTATAAACGAAATTTGGTAAAGTTGCCTTACAGTCTTTTAGAAATTTTGCAACAGGTGATTTTTTGTTTACCTTTGTAGTTTTCTTTTTTTCGTACATTTTTTTAGTTAAGACACTCCATTCTCAATAAGTTTTCCACTTTCCCCCAAGTGTTGGAGGCTTTGCGTGTTGAGCAGCGTATCTCAACGCCGTCTTGCCAGAGCGAGGTAATTAGAATATGAAATATTTAATTTCCTCGAGTGCACGACGACTACCCTACATTTAGTTACAAAATATTATTTAAAAAAATGTTTAAATATTCTATACATGCTTCAAATAAATCCATCCATTAAAATATAACACGTTATAGACAGTGACCTCATGACCTACATATATTATATAAATAAACGCGGACGATGAGCAAGAGTGCATAAATTAATTTAAATGATGATTAATTTGAACTATAAAATAAAACACCTATAGAGTAGATTAGAAAAGTAGATAGAGTAACAGAAGTTAATTTTTTTATAAGAAGTTTATTAATTTTATAACATATTAAAAGGTACATTCGAGAAACGTTTAGAAACTTTTTACTAGTACTTTTAAACGATTTCAGCTTAAAAAAAACATGACATTTTAAATAAAAGAGCACAATCAAAATAATTAATTGGTTTAATTTATCTTATGGCTTGTTTATATGCATTAGTAGTTATAAAAGCAAAAAAAAAAGAAAACTTTGAATCATTCAATAGTGTTTTAAATTTATCTAATATATGAATCGTAAACACTTCACTATATGATTCCCGCCGTTGCTTTTCAGTCTTAATTTAAATATAGGGAAATAAAAGTGAACAGACTGTATATAAATAGGTAGGTACATCCCCTGAATAGTACAGAATGAAAGCGGATCGCTTTACAAATAAGTGGAAAGCTACAAAATGAAATATCAAAAACTGTTATCTCTCTTTGCTCGTAGCTTTTGGATTTCATTCTATCCAAAATCTCCCACGTCAATATATTCAACGTGTTTAATTTATACTAGCGGTATGATCTTTTTTTTTGTTTTAAAATATTTTTTACCGTAAGTAAATATTTGGATAATACAATGAAAATAAACAATTTTAAGTGTACATTTTGTTTCCCCTTCACTCTGTATCCTGCATGCAGCAGATGGAGCTTAATCTCGAAGTGTCATGTGTTCATTTGCGGAACTCAACACCGCCCTTTTGCCTTGGTACCAGAGCGAAGAAATGAAAGTGTTAAATATTTCCTCGAGTGTAATTCGAACCCACAACGTGTCGCGTTTACAGTCGAATGCTTGTGCCCCTGCGCTACGACTTCATGACTTGAATATACAGAATAGTTCACTTAAGTCACGAGTTTACTTGATATTATTAAATGAGTTAAGAATATAGATTTTACGACTTTATTGCTATATAAAGGTATTTCATCATTATTTAAACTACTTTTTGGCATAAACAGTTTTAAACGACAGTGAAATACGAATCCATTAATAACGAAAGTAATGATTTCTTAATTTAGGACAAGGGCCAATGTCTTGTTGATATAAGATCGCTCGTTTGAACATTTATTTTTAGTGACCACATATATTAATTTGTCCTTCCTCTGTAGGTTAATCGAAATTTAATAACTAAATTTCCTCTTCACCAGTAATTTATCGTCAATTTAAATTTGCATGGTAAAATTTGACAATAATTTCATGAACTACATATAAGCACACTATAAATGATATTGCTAGTAAATTATCAATAATAATACACATATTTTATGTAGTAAATTATATGATCAGACTTACTAAGGGGAAAATAGAAAAGTCGGTCTTTTTTAAAAGTAGTTGAACAAAATATGATAAAATAATGTAAACAATAATGTTTTTTTAAATGGGTAGTAAGTAAAGAAAAGAGTGAGCGACTTAACACTCAATTCTGCGTTGCCATATTGAAAAATTCTAGATACATATTATAGCAACATATTTTAAAAAGAAACCAAAAAAAAAAACAAAAGGCTAAAAAACCTTTATAAGTGCATGTGAATATTATGGAATCCTTCCGTGAGCTTCCACGTCCATTGTCAGAAGTAGGTCTTATAGAAAATGAGAAAACATCGACCTATTTTATGCTCTTCGTGAAGGGTATAACGTTCTCACTGCATGTGTATGCAGTTTCTTTTTTTGATTTTATGGACAAAAATTATATATTTTTATAAAAATGCTAATTTAAAAAAAAGTTTTCTGTATCGGACGGATCATAAAAAGTTAAATCCTGTAAGAATTACGGGTGTAGGGGATTCTGATTAAATATACGATATAGATTGGTGTATCTATAAATTAAAAGGTTTTGATGAGAAAATACGTCACCGTGATAACCGTTTTTAAAACACATTAGGTACCTTCTATAAGAGATGCTTAAACATAATAAATATCTTTACAATATTGATAAAATTAAAAATGACAAGATATAAATAAACTAAAAAAATAAAATATTTTTTTTAAATTTTTGAATTTAATTTAAATTTAATTTTTTTTAAATTTATAAATAAAATAAAAAAATACTCGACGATATAACGTTCGATCTAAATATATCCAACTCATCATTCCTCTATACACCCAAAAACAGGAAAAAGCACTTTTAAATCGCTTTCATTAAGCAGTTTCAACTCAATACGTTCGCAAAATATGTTTGTTAGATACACAGATTTCTGTTGGATCCACACCGATTTTTATTTCACGCTGTTTATATTCGCATCAGTTTATTTTGGTTAGCGACCCTGGATATGACCTGTGACCTAGTTTACTGTAACATGACACGGGTTGACCTCCCACCTAGGTCGGCGACGCCCGCATCTCGTATCTAACCTATTAGCTTTCACCTAAAATCTATTAAAACCACGACATCTGAGTATCATCATCCTGACATCGAATTCTGAAAGTTTATCATTATTATACTAATTGACCGAAGAATGAAAGATATTTGAGTGTGATATTTATTAAAATACTAATTATTAACAATTGTTTAATATCAAGCAAGACAAACAAATAGGTTAGTTATCGTGACCCGCATTGGGCGTAGCAACTGGCGAATGTGAGCTATTTCTGGTTAACTGCAACAGTAACTGGCGCAAGCAGATTTAGTTGTACAACGTTGAACGTACCTACCTATATACTACATGGACCCCGCAATCTTAGTAATTGATAATAGCCTATAAATCTTGTCTTATTAACCGTCGTGGAGTTAGCGTTACTAAAGGGTCGTCGACCTACTCTGGTAGCCTGTGACCCAATTTATACGAACAATACGTATATTACACATATATTTGTACCTGAGATTTTATCTCCTGATAAAGCAGCCTTTATATAATTAACTACTGAACATATTAATGTTATATATTTTATTTATTGAAGTATTTAAGAAAAATAAGAACAAGATGGCTCATACCTTTGGAAATAGATTAAGTTTTTTTTTGACATTTACTATGCCGATCAAAGTTAATACAGTTAAGACCTAAGTGTGTCAAACCTTCATCAATGCGTCAGCAATAGCTTTTGCGAATTGTATGACTAATCCCTTTATGTTAGAAGACAAAGACTAGTACTGTTGGCTGCTGTACAAATTACGTGGTAGGTTTTTAATATTTCGACTCGACAAGAATATCTTAAAGTTATGATAGATAAATGTTGTTGTTGATTGTTTATCGTACAGTTTCTCTTCTATAGTTGCAATAGAAGTTTGTGAGGCGTGCCTTCAAACGTGCAGTTTGCGTCATTCGCCCTATAAATAACGCGAGAGCGATGCTGAAACCAAGAAAGATGAAACGAACGCCAACGAGATGCACAAAGAGGCGAATTCCTCCAGTTCCTCAAGATAATACCGGCCAGTGCAATGTTATTCCTCTGTCATCGATCATCATTATCCACAATTTTGTAGGTTTAGATTCTCTGGTGGTCTTAACGTACATTATTCTCTCCAGTTTTATACAATCAGAACTCTTAGTGAAGATTGTGTAATACACTCTCAATAATCTTATTTGTGCAATCGTCTTACAAAACCATTTAGTCAAAGAAATATTCACATTAAAATACAATTGAGGTCAGTTCGGGACAAAAAGTTTAAATTCGACTCTGGAATAAATGTCGTAATTACGAATACATTAACTTACTGTTTCTTTTGTTTATTATTCATTAAAAATCTATATAGTCAGTCGAGTTCATTTTTTGCATTATGTATTTTAACTTAAGATTTAGACTTTATTAAGCGATCTCTCTGCCAACCCTGTATGTAGAATAAAACGAGAAGCTGTCTTTCGGCACAGCTTCAGGTAGCTTTTTTATTATTTTTTCAGCTAAGAGGGTAGGCAGACGATACCTAGTGTTAAGACTCTCCGTTTCCTACATTCCGAATTCAAACATTGCGTGATGCGGGGTGAGAGTCAATGCTTTTTGACTTGTTATCACACCGAGCAAATAAAAATATTAATTAAGTAATTCATTGTCCCGAGTGGGATTCGAACTCGCAACCCACGTGTTTACAGTCAAATGTGCTACTGCGCCACGAAGGTCTTTACATATAAAAACCTTTATTATACTTAGGTATATTGCCTTTAATATACCTATGTATAATATATTATGACACCAATGTTGACGGATATTTTAATAATAGTACGCAATGTATGATGGCATCTGACCGACGACAGTTAGATAAGGGATACTTATCTGCATAGAGCAATTTACTTATATTAAAGCGGGTGTGACGTGTTTTCAAATAACGAAAGTAATATGAAGTTTCAAAATATCAGAATATGTATTTTTTACTTACAAAGCTACAGTTTGAATAAAAAAAACGCCCAAACATGTATAAAAGTTTGTAAATGTTATTAACAAAAGTTTGTAAGTTTTATTTACCAAAAGTTTGTAAATTTTATTTACAAACTTTTATACATACAGAATATAGATGCGTCCAAATATTATAATCCTTTGTCTATCCATTCAATGAACTGTGGCAATGAGTAACATTCTACGAAAAATGTCCATCCCACTCAACGACTTTGTAGAAATAACATGTATTCCGGTAACACTCATCAACGCCTACTTATCGATAAGCATTTTATTAAATATATTTTAAATTATATAATATTAAATATATATTAAATTGGTAATCAGGAGTAAGTTGATAGTAAAAATGAACTGTAGAGATTGCTGTATTTACAACAGCAATCTCTACAGTTTATATATAGAAAAATTAGAATGACCATTAATGTATCAATTTCAGTCTAAAAATTGGACGTTAAATACACCTACACACGTATAATTATTAAGAAGACACAAATGCACAAACTGTACGCTATAAATTTCTTTCACATTTTACGCTTGTGTTCTTCGGATAACTACAAGAAAACTTTTTGAAGTCTCTAAATAGCGTTAATATTCTATTTAGTGTTATCAATAAACATAATGACGCTATTGACATAATTGGGACACGCCTGATTAAACAAGACGGTGGTGTATTTGAGTTCAAATACTTTCTTCAGTATTAAATTATATTCTAATTTATATATATATATATATATATATTAGCTTCACGCTGTATCCCGCACACAGCAAGGTAGGCAAAGACCTTGTGCCACTGCGCCACGACGGTCTCTGTTATTATTATATATTTTCTTTGCAATATACTAGAAATGTAAAAAAAAAACCAATTTTACTACCTGTCAATATAAAGTTTTAATTATTAGCTTGTGTAGCTATATCCTGATACAGTTTAGCCTAATTAGGTTAGCGCTGACCCCAATGACTAGATGCTATAGACTTTCTCTATCATTGCATCTACCCGCATTTACGTCGCATCTGCCCTAGTTTCTTCCCTCAAGGGCCTCGACTGTTGTCAGGCATGCA
>JBAIZZ010000194.1:245275-355653 GCA_037355905.1 Heliconius aoede
CTCGAGATTTATATTTAATGTATGAAATGAAATTTTATTATCCTAACTTTAAGACTCTTAGAAAGTTCTTCTTTTAATAACAAAAATCTGGAGAATAAAATTGTCATTTTATTAATAAAGTATAGAGTTAGTATTAACATATCTTGCATAAGATAATATATATATATATATTGAGGTTAGTCTTGGTGCAGTTGTACAAGCATATGACTGTGAGCGCTACAGGTTGTTGATTCGATTCACACTTGAGGAAATTAAATATTTGCTATTTTTATTTTTCTCTGGTAACGAGACAAAGTGCGGCGATGTCCCGCCACATACACACAATGAATACAGTGTGATGTTGATAAAGTGTGCTCAGTGGACCGATGCTCAATGCTAAAATTTTTTCAAGTATATATAAATATAAAGGTAAATATAAGTTTGTCGAGGTACCACTGTATATACAAATTTATATTAAAAAGGGGATGTTCCCACTGACTTAGGTATAGACGCACGCACAGCCGTAACTGCTGATGGTATAAATCATGATAGAAATGATGGTAGATACGTGAAACTTCGACAGATGTTTATTTAAAGAACGTGGACACCCACTAAGAAGGAATTTTGAAAAAAAATTTACCCAGATGGAGTGAAATGAGGGTTGAAAGTTTGAATGGAAAAATCTAGAAATTGACAACTATTTCAATAAAATTTGAAATTCTTCAGACTCTTAAGAACATGCTAGTCTAATATGCTCTTTAAATCATTATCTGAATCTCACCGTAGTATAAAAAAGTAAACTTTGAAAACAGGTTTAATAATAAACACAGACATATGGACTTTGGTTTATTTATAAATAATAAATATCGTTATTTTCCACTAAATTAAAGAAATGTGGTACACTCAAATGACGCACAAAATGAATACCGTACGAAGAATGCGGTCAAATTGCGCCGGATATACCGGGAGATGAATAAGAATATACCAAGATGTATTTTTAACGTAAACAAAACTTACACTTGCGTCTTGATTAAAACCTCGATATTTTATAAGAAACAAATAAAAATACACTTTATTTTTATAATAATAAATACCTCTATACATCAAATTTTGGGAAGAATATCTTTGGCTCAGACTTCTAGGACACATAGGTCTAGATCTTAGACCTAATTAAATTAAAATTTCCAGGCTTCTTACAAAAATAGTTGCATCTATTGCAATTTCCATGTTACCAGTCGTAGCTGTAGCCTAAATAACTAGTCGAAATTCACGCTTTACGCTTAGTGGACAGGATATACCCTAACCACCTGAGCACGTTCTTCATTACAAGCTTTTATTTACTGTCTTTTGTCTGTCTGTAATCAAATCTTGCAAGTTAAATTTGATCCACTCTTCGGTTTCTGATTAAACTGTTTTTTTTTTACCCTGACATTCTCGCTAGCACCCTGTCATTCTTTAATCTTTGGAAGTTGTTAAATTTTTTACATGTTTATGTACCTACAGTTAGAGTACTGCCTCCACTAACATGTTGCCCACATGGTATTATTTCGTGAAACGACTAAATTAAATGTTTTAGAAATTACAAGATTGAAAAATGGAATAAAAATATGAAACGATTTTCTTTGTTTTTCCACAGTATTTCCTTAAATGGTAAATTTGTGCATTTACACACACAAGTTAAAAACATATTTCTAATCTAATTCATATAATAGCTTAAATATGTTAAACTGATGAAATATACGACTATTAATAAATTTAATATCAACATAAAATGTAATTATTTTTAAAAGCATAAATTACAATAAAAACATTTTCCCATAATGTGCTAGTCGCAACCTGAAGTCCTGTATGGCATAACATACATCAAAGAACAATGCTCGCTATAAAAACAGCAGGTGAACGATTCAAAGATTACGCAACTCATTGTGCAGCTTTATTTAAGTAAAACGAATGGGTCTAGCCCGTAAGCTGGCATTGGGTGGTTTTTGCGAACTATTTTTAAACAATACATTTTGTTGGTAACACTAGGTAGTCCTTGTATTTGAAATGTGGACGCTAGACGTCTGCTTAATAGAATTTATTTCTTGAAAATAAAATCAGCCGTATGCCGTAGTATATTTTCTATAGAAAAATGTTATGAAAAATTAGGAAAAGTATCCATTTTGAATTTTCATTAAATATATTTAAATTGCGTTAACTAGAGTAAAGGGACTTATAGTGGTAACTTTATCGTCTATACTCTATACGACGGAGTATTGACTTTTTTTATAAATTGACGTAGTTAATTATTACATTCGATCATTAGATGAAAACACACAATTTTTTTTGTGATAAAGCTCTGGCTCTGGGTAGCTCTGGCAGAATGTCCATAAATAATGCCATAAAATGTCATGAAACAGCATATTTGCGAATTGAATCGTGCGTCGTCAGTGACGCCATTACTCATATATGGCAATATTAGTGATACAATATAAAAAGGGTTATCTTTCCATTTTTCGCAATTAAATAATTAATGATGGAATGATATGTCAGGATCGTTCTATGAAATGAAATATGTAATATTTTCATTTATTCGTTCTGGTATGGTGTGGTATGGTATGGTAAGGGGGCAGTGCCTTCAGAATATAATATAACGGAAGTGTCTTAATAGGAAGGGAACATCTTAACACTTTGATCCCAGGTTGCCTCTGCCATCCGTGCTATGCGTAGATTGTAGATGCGTGAAGCTGTTTATATTTTAATACTATAATTTTGTTCTAATGAACAGTATTCCTTATATCATTTCTGCGGGATACAGCGTGAAACTAGAAAAAAAATAGTATATTAGAAGCATTATGTTAAAGAAAAGTTACATAGATTTTTTCCAGATCGATCTAGTTCCAAGTAGCGTACGTGTTAGTAAAGATGGTCATGGCTACAGGCATTGGCCAATTCCGATGGAAAAAGCACCAACGTTGCTTATTCCATCCATTATTTGATTTTGTTATACTTCACTTGGAAATGTGATTTTTAAGCATATTTACAATAAACGATTGATCCAATACCAAAAATTCAGAAAATAAAAATATAGTTTTACATCTCCTGTGCGAGGCAAGGCAAAAAAAGTCCGATGGTAAAACCCAACGCCGACGTCGACCAGGATCCAGGGACGCCTAAAACATAAGTATCAACACTGATCCGAGCGAAAATTGAAACGTCTACAATCAAATACTCCCTAACTTACTCCCTAACAGGATACAATAATTTACGATTCATATTAATCACACGTAAAGTGACAATGGCGTCAATTTAAATCTGAACAAGCAACCATCTTGCAGATACTCAAACTAGGTGAACGTCCACGAGAATTAACGACGTTACGAAATATCTGACATCTGTTCGAAGTACCCACTACCCACTGGCGGAGTCACGCCCACACCGATGTATGATGTTTGACTTTTATTACCAGTAAAATAACACCTCGTACTCGCACTCAAGCTAGGAACTGTTGCAAGAGGAAGCTAATAGATTAAATGTCCTACTTTCAATGTATGCATGGATAATCAACCAGGCATATGTTCACTTTTGTCGACACGTGCCTTTAAAGACAATTTTATATGAATATAAAATTTTTTTTAGTCTTTTTCACAATAACTTTCAAATAACTTATTCCCTCGAGTGGGGATCGAACCTACAACCGTCGCGTTACTGTTACATCCTGTCCCCTTTATAATATTAGTATAAGCAAATAATTGGGTGCTTTTTATAAATAACGGCGTCGACGTCGTTCTCTGATATTTGAATATAGGGTAAATCAAGATTGAATAAACTGGTAATGTATTCGCAATTATTTAGTACTCTGAGCTGTAAATAATCTTTTACTGAGTTACTTAGACTATAAAAGCAAGTATCTCACATTTATTCATAAAATAGACATTATAAAATTATATAATTTTTAATAAAATATGTAAGAGAATAAAGCTTATGGGTTATATATTTATTAAGTTATTTTATTTTCTTAGTTGTCATCGTGTTATAGAATAAGTAAATTTAGAATAGGACAATCATATAGTTTATAAGTATTAAGTTGGGTTAATAATCTTTGCTGCGAGAAAGTTTACTTTGAATCCATAAGCCTCTATCAGTCACATGAAGTTAGGTTACACCCTAAATATAACATATTGTAATGTATGTTACTGTAGTAACATATTTGGCAGTTCTGACATCGTGGCTGTAACATATATAATTATTTTCTATTATAATTGATATATGTTTATTTTTCTAAAAACGTGCTATTCATAAAACAGTTTAGCTACTACAGCTATTTACAAAAACACGGCAGTCAGTCCCATTGGAATACTTAGAATTTTGCCTGAAATACACATTTGAGGTTCTACAAATGAAAACAACAAGTATGTTGCTTTAAGTAAATTGAAAATAGAATAACATTAGGTACGTTAAATAAGTTAACAAAAGACATATGCAGAGAAAAATAATAAAAATGTATCAAATGTAATACAAAGTATAATGTATCTTATCCATTAAATATAAAAGTATCTTTAATAAAATACGATGTACATTAACGTCTTGAACTTCGTAAATATTCAACGAGAGTACATACTCTCTATTTTATATTTCAAAGCTGACAGAAGTCCGCTCCGACAGAGATATTGTGAAAAAAATTAACATTTTAAGATAAAAATGAATACGTGTCCAATGACTCTCAACAAGTTGAATAACTCATGCATGAAAAGAAAAAGATTATAGTTTTCTATTTATGTAAAATGAAAATTAGCATGTTTGACGCCGCTGCGCTGTCTCGACACTATAGCCAGAGAATTAAAAAAGTTCATTCCCCCATTCGAATCGAACTCAAAACGTCACATTTACAGCCAGACTTTGTGCCACTGCGCCACGACGGCCTCTAAATACTTAAATACTGAGCAAATAAAAAGTACTTTTAATTAGTTTTGGTCTGAATTTCTAAAATTGTAGCTCTCCACCAAGTTCTGTAGAATTTAAAAATTCTCAAACATTTTACACTATCAAGTCCTCTAGATATTTTTAGTTTTTTTTTTAATTACTCTTAAGAGCGTTCCTTTTAAGCCACATTGAATATATCTTAGTGAATTTATTTATATATAAATTTAACACACAAGGTCGATAAGTTATCTTTACGACTTTGCAATTACTACTTAATTTAAATAAAAGGTAACATTTGTGTTTATAATTATATAATACTACTATAAACTACAACAAAAAAACAATTAAACTTAAAACTTAACTAAAAAAATGGTATAAAAATTAAATTAATTCAAGATCAAATTACTTAATTTGAATTACAAATAAATATATATGTAATATTCCATAAAATAGTAACTTCTAAGATATTTGCCCTTGTAAAATCTAGATTGCAAAGTTTGACGACCCTCCGTCGTTTAACGATACGCAAATGTAATTAATATGAAGTATTCTAGAAGGTGTCGCGGCCGGACTTGGTGCACAATGTAAAGTTCGTCGCACCGCTTTCTAAACATAAAGATTATTGTTATAATCTTGTTCTGTTGTGCAAATGTATGTAATCTGATATTTCAAAGCCGAGTCGAATAAGATCAACGAGTCATGTCCCTAAAACTAGCTGTACATAGCTGCGCAGATTTGATTTTACAACTTTTCTTACTTTTAATTATTTTTTTCCAAAGTGAATAAGCCGCAAAAGTTCAGAAAGCAACTTCACGGGAGCCACTACTCGTCGACCGTACTGTAGTGCGTGCTAGAACGCCGGAGACTCAAAGGAAACCGCAGCACATTCACCGTGAACATTGCGAACGAGTTAATTTATAGATGGTTTTGTTAAGGCAAGAGTATGACTAACCGCAGCATATCCATTGTTCGGTAAAAATAACTGTTAACTTTTTTTTTACTAATTTAACCGGGATGTAATATATTACTATGATTTAATTAAATTTAACTATTTTATTGTAATCAAGTGGCGTTGTGGGAAAATATTGGGTTCGATTCTCGTTAAGAAAGACTAAATTATGTTTATATTATTTCCGTTTTCGCTATTAATACTATTATTAAGTATAAAAAATTTTCCACATATAAAAACATTTTCCCTAGGTATACTTAAATAATATAAGAGAAATATACGTATAGTTCAAGCGGGCGAAGCCGCGTGAGGGCTACAATAGTCACATGCTTCTAATAAAAGAATCCCTTTAAAATTAAAATTACAAGAGCACATTTCTCACAGAGTGGGCAGTTTGTATTTCATAGTCATCTTCCTTATAGGTATGGCCGTGACTAATGGCAAAACTAAACTGATTTTATATTAAAAAAAAGATTAAAGAGTTGTGTTTTTTACCTTCTGCACGATACCACTCTGCAAACAAGTTCAATACTTGCGAGTATATCGTCTTAACGATCGTAATAATATATATTTTTATACGGTACAGTGGGTTACATAGACAGTAGACGTGATACGGCCTATATAGCTTTCCTTAATGCATGCACTATCCAATCTAACAAAAATATTTTTCAATTCATACTAGTATGTCGTTTCTGAGATGAGTGCGATCAATCAAACAAAAAATCTCGAGCGTATAATATTTGTATAGATTAAACTCAACTTAACTACACACTATCCCTGGCAGGGTAGTCAGAGAGAGGAGCGCCAAACATTACGGTCTTTACATACTTCTTTCTCTCGTCCACTATCATCAACCTCTCTATACAGCGAAGAAATGGAAATATAAACGTAAATAAATATTTCACTGCCTCGAGAAGGGATCGACCCACAACCGGCGCGTTACAGTCACACCTTTGTGCCGCTGCGCCACGACGGCCTCTTTATTTTTTACGGCGATTACAATAATATTTGTATAGGTTAGTGTTACCTAATTTAATAAATATGATGGAACGAGTACAAGTGACATACGTCATAGAACAACTTGAAGGTCGTCGTCACATGTCCTCGATGCCCCCCGATATTTTCAATTGTTTACATTTTGTTTTATATCCACAAATTTGTTTAACAGCTTTGTTTTGCAGCGTTGCTTAAGTCTTTAAAATTATATGGTTTTTTAAAACATGTATTTAATTTTTAAAGTAGCTGTTATAATATTTCTATGAAACTATTTAATTGTGGTTTTTAGTAGCACAAATATTCTTTTATTTTCACATTTCAGTTTTAGGATAGAGAACTCAGCCAACTTCGTATTACATTTTTCCATTTTCTTTTTTAAATGACTATATTCCCACCGTTTTGTTAAATTTATTATTTCAAGGCTATCGCTATATATTTTAAATATTTAGTGTTATTTATATCTTATGTATTCAATAAAGAATATCTTATTCTTTCACTGTTACATGGTGGAACCTAAAACCATTGTATGCCTGACCTGACTATACCAATTTCAAATATCAGCACAAGTCCGATAAGAACCTGCAACCATCACATATTTATTACCACAGCACATACGACACTACTCAACACTGATAAAAAACGCGCTATTTCAAAGAGCGTGTTGCCATTTTATATATTTCCACGTTAGAAGCTTAGGAACCCGTAGATGCGTTGTCTGCGGCTTCCGAACACCGCTTATTCATAAAGATTTAGGTACTTCATAGTTAATTTACCTACAACAGAAGTACAAGTAACTTACATGAGTTTATTTTTTGTTTCACTATCTAATATAATAGTAATAGATATGGTAAACGTATTACGTCTTTAGGTCGCGCGCGACTGCCGCTGCTCCATGACGGCCTCAAGTAAGCTATTTACATTGATTAAATAAGTTAGAATTGAGTTTCTAGTTATATGTGAAATGTCTTTTTTTTATTGTATTATATTGAAAAAAAAAACAGTAATGTTCATATTTAAAATTCTCAAATTTTAACGATCAGTTATCCTCAGTAATAAATAACTTATAAATATTGATTTACCTATAAGTCTATAACATTCGCAAATCGCATTAAATCCTAACCATTTACAATAAATACCAAATAGCACCAATAAAGGAAGTTGATATAATAGTTTTAGCTCTTACGTCATGATTCAGTATCGCATTATGTATTGAAGCCGTCCAGGTGCAATGCATAGCTAAGACGCTTCCCATATGACGAGATTAGAATGTGAAGTGTACAAATACGTACAGTATGGTCGACGAGTCGTGGCCGCGCTGGTAGTCTTTCAGAACCTTTGCGCATTGGTCACTCACGCTCCGGAAGAAAATAGTCAAAAGTTAGTTAAAATTCCTTAAATGAAATATACACCATCCACAGCTAACTTGAAGATGGACACGACTCGTCGACCGTACTGTATTCGCTTTTGGCTTTAGTAATGTCATAGTAATAATTCGTAAAAGCTTCTTCTTTTTAAATTTTTCTAAAATTTTTCAATGATAATTATAGCATATAATATTACAGCCAATATGTTAAATTAAAATTCGAACGGGCCTGAAGAAACACTCGTTTCTTTTTAATCATAAGCAATGAAAAATGTAAATATCGCTCGCTATCGGTCTCATTTTCATTTTGTTTATAAAATGAATTAAGTTTTTTTATTTACATATATTAATAAATAATTTATTTTAATTCTTAATTTAAAAACCATTTAATGCTGGCAGTTAAAACGTAAACAATGAGAAATGCGTTTGGTTCTGAAAAACAAGCATTTTAGGTTAAAACAATTGAAATGTAAAAAAAAGTTTGACCGCTTTTTGAGTAGTTCAAAAAAACACGAATAATAACATTCAAAACTGACCTACACTACCGTATTAACAATTAAGCATTTTAGAACTGGTTTTATATTAGTTGTTATCAGTTTTAAATAACAAAGTCGTGTTTAACACCAAAGATTCCTGCGCGCCAATATAATTTCGAAACTACGGATTTGGAATGCTCTTCGTTTCGAATACATAAAAGAACGTACAGTCAGTAAATATATACGTAGTAAATAGGTATTAGGTATATAATAGGTAGCTACGTGCGCGACTCGTTACACCAGTTCATCCCCACTCCGTCTCCATGCAAGGAACAGCTGATCTAGTAACAAAGAGAATAAAGGACTTGTCTACATAATGCTCTTAGTCCTGGTACTGTTTTGTTGTCTGTTTAAATTCTAGATATAATTAAAGTTGGCTTCTTTTATAATCGTCTAAGCGCAATGCATTTATTATTACCACCTATGACGCATAAGTTTCGTAATATACTATTGCGTTTTAATCTAATGATTGATAGATGAAATATGAAAACAGGAAAAGTTATAAGATTGCGAATCCTCATATAATGATTTAATCGACCTAACAAAGGGCATACTTGCCTTTCTGATCATCCAATAGACGGGGTGTCTTGAGATATTTTATTCTGAAAAACTATAGTCGTCAACAGTCTCGTTACAGTCGACAAATCACGGATTCATTTTATTAGTTTATAAGGGGTTGTCACTTGTGTCGTTTTTCACTGTTAGCTGTTTAACTTTCACGACACGTTCGTTTGGGCATACAGTGTTTGTTATAAGTACAGTAAAAGTCTTTGTTTACAACGCTCGTGGTTTTATGTATTATTTACATCACTTTTCAGTGGCCTGCAAACGTAGTAATCGTTGCACTGCCTGCGCACTTTATTTTGCGCTGCTGCGTCAAAAACAATCGCTCGGCTAGCGAAAGGGAAACTCGCTGAAGGAACTTGTTTTCGTGACGATTTTTCGTCTCCGTCTCTATTTTAGACAGCAACTATTTTATCTCACTTGCCCATTTGACGTTTAGTTGCCAGTGTTGCTAGATCTAGGTTGACTATAGAGGTTTTTTATTCGTGTATATATTCAAAATTTAAGGATGTAAAAAATTATAAATAGTATATTTTTTAATAGGTTTAGTTGGTAGTTTGTTTTATAGGTTTATGTAAAGTTAAAAGACAATAGAAAGATTGATAAATGACGTGAGTCACTTCTTAGAGACGCAGGAATTATTATGCTAGTGCTTTTTAACTTAATTAGTGTCATTTCATACTTAAGAAATAAATTATGTTAAATATATATTGTATGTATTTTTTTATTAAAACAAGCAGTACTACTAAATTGACTCGAGTTGCTCCTTTAAGATAGGACACTAAATATAAATTTATTAGTGTAAAAATTTAAATCACGGGGGTAAATAAGACACTGTACCGACTATAATATGTATATTTTCATTTAATATAAAAAATTATAGGTATCCACTATATATGTACACGTAAGTAAATGGCAAACAACTTGTAAGATCCAACAGAATTAAATTTATATCACAGTTTACGAAATTAACCTCGTATTCTGTGTATTCTAAGCAACGGTAATACTGTGAAACAAACATGGAGTAAACGCGGAAGCACTAAGTTGTTAATACTAGTCACCGAATATTATTTTTAAAATATTTTATGTACTTTCAAATTCTTTGGCAAACAGACAGTTCAAAAAAAATGAGTTGAACCCGCAATCATTACTACCTCATTATCTACTTTTGTTATTTCATATTGATTATTTAATTTAATTGACATTGATTTTTTTATTTTTATTTTCGAAATTAATATATAAAATGTAAATCTTCACAATACATCCAATTAAAAATATTTAAGTAAGAACAGTGCACACATTGAAAATTTAATGTAATAATAAATTTCATTACTTGTATAAGTTTCATTAAGCCTTAACAAACATCGGTGACCTAGTAATCAACATTCGTTATATATTCAGACTTGAAGTTAGTTGATTCCCTATCACAGACTAGACACAAATAAATTCAGAATAAATCTTTTAATATACAAAACAGAATCTATTGATACATTTGACAAGTTATGAGAAAATTAAAAAATATACCAAATATTTCAATAAGCATCTTTGATATTATTTTTTACTTCAATCACAAAACAGAGTAATAAAAAAAAACTCCCAATGCTTGTCAAATACCAACATAATGAAATATAGGGAAACATACCACAATTGGTTTTACATAAATAAAGTCAGATCTATAATAAAATCTTGAATTTCGATTGCACTGCCGTAACCTGCCATATTACAGAACTAATTATTCGAAACGAGTTCATTTAATTTAATTTAAAATAAAAAAAAATAAAAAGTTAAATGCATATGCACAATTGAATTCATGAATGATTTATTATACATATTCATTTACAAATAAAATCAGAGTTACAAAAATTTGATATGTACAATAGATTACAACTAGTCCACCTATGCCTTATAGTACTCTATACACTGAACTACTGTACGCTTGTCTTTTTACACAACACTCGCTCGTACACTCTAAATTTTAGAGCATTTCCCAAACACACGTATTATTACACGTGATTATTGCCTTTGATAAGTAGTCTTTCATTATTGCAACAGCTGAGATCTATTAACCGAATTTGCAGTCTGATTGATTTAATAAATCGAAACATAATAATAAAAAACAAAAGTGTTTCAATACATATTAATCAAAAAGCATTTTGGTTGTTTAAGACAACTAAACTATAGAAAACTAGTTATTTTTTAACAAATTTGGTTAAGAGGCTAACTGTTGCGTTACATTTTAACAAATTCAGGCTGTAGTGTAAGGCTATTATGTAAAGCTCTATTGTTGATTCTATTTAGGCTTAAAATATACTTGGATGTATATTGGACCGTTTGATGTTTTCGAAAAACAACAAATGACATAAAAATGACAATAGTGAAATCCGATAATATAAACCAATAGCTGTCTCTATTTCTCGCTAAAGAAACTACTGTTTTCACATAAGCATTAAATAAAAACTTATATCATTATTCGACCACGTCACCTACACTAATATTTACAAAAAAAAAACATATATTTAAAATAATCGATTGTCATTTTTATCCCATATTAGTGAACGAAACGATATTCAGTTTCAGTCGAGCTGTTGCACTTGCACTACCGATGTGGGCGGCGGTATCGATATTTCGTATTTAATGAGTCCAGTCCCTCGTCCGGTTGACAGCACAAGTCCACCCACTTCTTTGACGTCGCCGCTACAAAATATGAAAAAATGCATATACTATTAATCATATATATAAAATAGAGAATCATTGGTGAAATTAGTGATCTGGTTACTATCTATTCATCATATATATGTACATATAGCTGTGTTGCCTATCACATTCTGACACAGTGCAGTAGCAATTGACTGGGAACTCGAGAGCGCGGAGACTCGTTGCGGCTTCGAGCTCCGTTCAAAAAAATTAATTATTTTCTGTTTCCCGTACTGACAAGACAACGCGCGTAGGGTTGAGCACACAGGACATGGAATGTGTCGAATGAAGGCCAAAATTTAACAAAATGTATGGTACTAGGTTCTCTCTGTCTATAGCACGGTCGCTGAGTCCTGGACGCACTAAAAGTAAGGTTTACTGAATATTTATGCAAATTGATTACTTGAAAAAAATCTTAAAGTCAATTACAGCTAACCTCAGGATGGCCACGACTAGTCTGTATGTACTGTACTGTACTGTATCGGGATAACAATAAAGACAATCGATTCAACAAACTACTCACGCATGCCTCTTATGTCCTATTTGCGCCTGTAAGGGCTTATCCCGTGTCACGATGTGTAGAGGCGACCCGAGGAGCGTCCGTCGACCGCCCACGCCCACTACTATTTGATTGCCGATAACTTGACCTGATCTGTTCGTTACCTGAGAAATTAAAAATGAAACAAAAAAAAATAATAACAGCTATAATGTGGAGATAATTGACTAATTATATTGTATTTGTTTTATAGCTTCACGTTGTATGTGCATATATGCAGCACAAAACTCAACACGTGTTTGCATAGCAGGGCATGCAAACACTTTCGTAACACTTAAGTAACGGAACTCTACATCACCTTGTCTTTACCAGAATGAACAAATGAAAATAACTCATTTCCAAATAACCTAAACAGCCACGTATACAGATGATAATAATAATAATAATAAGAAGCCCGCAGGACAGCTTATGGCGAGCTGTTGGGGAGTGACGACTCCACAGTATCCAGGTGGTGTAAGTGGTATTTGAGTTTGTAACTTACTGTGCGGTGAGAGAATTCGGTACATATAACAAAAGCGGTACATATATACATATAAAAAAAGTCTAAAAGTTCCCCAGAACACTCTTCAGAAATGCGGTAGAGAATGCACAGTGAGGAGATGGCTCTACGCAAAGTCAAGCTGTCAAGCCTTCCACAAATCATTGGGTGCCTAATGATTCAAACAGTTCAAATGCTTCAAGCTGATACTGGGATGCAATAGTCCAACCTGGAACCTGATACAGGACCAATCAGTGTTTTGGCGTGAAGTACCGTCTCGCTATATATACATACTATGTCAATAAAAATAGGAAATTTGTAAACTGGAAAATAATTGGCTAATTAGAGATAAAATTGTAAATAAAAAAAGATCTTACAACTTGTATATGCGTGGGTTGATGATCCTGCTGTTCCAATTCTAAATTTTGATGTTGCACTTGCTGCTGGTGTTGTTGCTGCTGTTGTTGTTGTTGTTGTTGCTGCTGCTGCTGTTGTTGCTGCTGTTGCTGCACCTGTTGCTGTACTTGTTGGGCAACTTGTTGTGCTGCTTGCTGAGCAGCTTGTTGTTGCGCTTGTTGTGTTACTTGTTGTTGTACTTGTGTTTGCGTCTAAAAGTTTGTTATGGATTAGTATTATTTAATATATAACTAATAGCCAGTATAGCTTTCAAAATGCAATATATGGTTAATGTCTTACAATCCTCGTTCTTAACAAAATAAATTATAAACCCCTAAAAGGAAAAATAGGAACTAATTAAATTACTTATTTCTCGATAAAACGACTAATAAAACAGTGCCAACATACATTTCTGGGTGGTAAGTCCATATGCTGTCTTTGATGTAGCATTAAATGATTCTTCTGGAAGAACGCCTTGCCACACTGATCGCACACGTGTGTTCGTAACGTACAACTGCCGTCAGGATGCCTATAAGAAATTAAATAAATATATAAGGATTCCTTAAATTATGATTCGAAGACATAACGGAACATATACACACATTCAAAATAAATTGAACCCAGAATCAATGCGTTCATCGTTAAACATTTTCTCATCCTGCCAAGAGAACTTCATATCCTAATCCTCAAATAAATATTTTATTACTAGTAATTTTTATACAGTATGTACTAAAATCTCATCGAATATTTATATTTTGTTTGTAGTTCCAAATGTAGTAGTGAAAAATTTATTAATATGTAAATTGGTTATTTGAAAGAGCAAAGAAATAAAAATAATTATAATTAACATTTCCCTTGAGTGGGCAACAACAACAAGCTTACAGCCATCGCGCTTACATTTTTTTTATTTTATTACGGTTTAAAATTTATTTGCTCTATTTGTGCTCAAAGTTAAATAAATACCTTCTGTGATGCGCTAAAAGTCCATGTTTCGCTGCGAAACCTTTCCCACATTCCACGCAGAAATGCAGCTTAGGACGAGGCGTTATATGGTGAGAATTCTGTAAATAGCGAACTTAAAATGTATAGGCTGTTGAAATGAGCATTAAATAAAAAAATTACGTTTTTAGACTTTATCTATAAAACTGATAATGATTTCTTTTCCTAAATTTGATGACAGTATATCGCTCGAAGCATTCAATGCAATAATAACGTAATAGCATGCTTTCTTACAAAAAATGTAAAATATTTTAATTAGAGAAAGAATAAGATATACAGAAAGATTCTTTACAATCTTCGATTGAGTCATTCCGGTACTATATTTAAAAAAGCAAATACATAATTGTTAGACCAAATGACACAAGACATATTTATTGTTGAAAATACTAAAATAACACTTACCGTTGCTATTACCTGTGTGTGAACTACGTTGTTGGGATTGGACGAGATGATTTGTATCGGTTGACCTGAATATACAAAAATATATAAAACATTAATCATATTATTCACCAAACAATTGATTTCGAATATTCATGACGAATATTCTCCAAAGGAAATTATACTCAATAGACAAGGGAGGGTAAGGATAATTCTGAGAATGGTGCACTCGTCTCTCACCCTTGCAGTCGGCATAAGGGCTAATTCAATAAATCGAGTGTAGTGTCGAGAAATTTTAGGAGGCGGTAATAGGTAATGTAGATTAAACATAAAAACGAGTCAAGTATGACTGCTGTTTTTGTATAATATGAACTACAAATATACATTTTCAATATTTTTTCCTACAAAATATCTATAGATTTATAATAATAAGCCCACAGAAATTATTCTATAGGTGTAGACTATGTAGTGAATCTTATATCTTTTAATCGCGTTGATTTCGAAACTTATTTTATTTTTGAAAAGGTAATAGTTATAAATAAATAATAATAATATTAAATATTCAGGTCTACGGTCTCTCGAAGGCCGCACGCAATCACTTGATACACGAGGACGTATGACGTGGCCTCCTCTTCACAAGCACAAGACGAGGTAGCGAGTACGTACTGTGCTGCGCGGCGTGGTGCTGCGCGGCGGCCACGAGGCCGGGCTGCAGTGCGGCCGTCAGCGCGCACAGGTCCGTCACGCACGTGCGGTCGCCCGCGTGCAGCCGCACATGCAGCGACAGCGCCTCCTGCGACACCACACAAACAAAATTAATAAATCTTTATGCCGGAGTTGCCCACTACAATAGGAATACAAATATTCATATATACATATATCATCCATTGTTAACATCCTATATAACACTATATAAATGAAAAGTGAAATGAAAGCATAAAAATGAATGTTTTTAACCATTTTAATAGTAAACATATTTTAAATGTCTTTTAAAGTATTATTCCACACTTAAGAATGAAAACTACTTCTTTAAAACATTTGAATTATTTGTGGCTAGTGGCTCTGACCACTCAGCGAAACTTATGGTTAAAAAAGTAAGTTAAATTTACGTAAACATACCTTTGTATTGAAACACGACCCACACTCTGGGCAAACATAACCAGGTGTACTTTTCTCTGTTATTATTTGACCATCTGCACCAATTACCTATACAGTAAAAAAAGATTTTAATATACAGAAACTGAGAAAAAGAATATAATAAGATAAATAATATTTTAAATAAATAATTCTTTATATAATTTTCTTAAGTTGACACAAACAGGTATTTTAAATAAAAAATCCTGATTTATGACCCTCCAAATTCTTAATTCCTTTAACTAAATAAGTACACTCTTTTATAACTACATATCTGTTTGTGCTAGTTAAATTCTGTACAATGAATCATACTTACTTGAACAATTTGTGGCTTAAAGTCATCTTGTTTTATAACTGTTTGCTGTTGCTGCTGTTGTTGTTGCTGTTGCTGCTGTGCCTGCTGCTGAGCTTGTTGTTGTTGTTGCTGAACCTGTTGCTGCTGCTGCTGCGCTTGTTGCTGCTGTTGTTGCGCTTGTTGTTGTTGTGTTTGTATTGATGCTAAACAGTGTCTTGTCATTTTACAGTGTTGTTGTAAATCAGATTTACATTTGAATGCGTCTCCACATTCTATACACGCTACCGCGCCTTCTCCTGTGTGAATTCTGAAAATTTGGAAAGTTGCATAAATGTTTCTGTTAGTAAGAGTATTCGAAAAACCTAATTCTTATGTTGCAATGCCACACTTATTTTAAACCACGATAAATACATTTCAGTAGAATAAATGTATGAATTTTACATAACATAACTATACCTACATATTGAAAGAGCAATAGCTTGGCGATAGATTTCGGGGTATATCCAAAAAGAACCCCTCATTGCTCCTTATACACTCGTGTAGTATTTATTATGTGGAGAGTATTTTGGTAACAATGTGGGTGTTGTTTTGGGGACAGTATACTATTTTCGGAGTGTTCTTAGGCTAACATAACTAACTTCATATGAGCAACAAGAGTCCGTTTCTGCAAGAACTCCTTGCCACACACTGGACAGGCGTGCGGTACTCGCCCGTGCACTCGTCCGTGGTTGACGAGCTGGAACTTGCGAGCGAAGGCTACGCCGCAGTCGGGACACACAAACGGGGATAACGAACCGTGGAACCGACTGTGCATTACTAGGTGCTCCTGTTAACAATATACATTTGAATATAAATAATATAATTATATAAATGAAATAATACATTATTATGCCACACTATTATGGTAAATTTGGAAAATATTTGATTATATATAGAATGATTATAATTTCTAATTTTTTTTTCTTTCTAGACATAGGTAGACAAAGTGCAGCAAGACATATTCTGGGGGGCATAGTCTAGCTTTGAACAGATATTAAATAAGTCATAACACTAGCTTTTCTCTGCATACCTTGTTATGTATGGAATATTGCATCAAAGCAAAAAACAATATGCATACCTTCTGTGCAAAACTTTCACCACAGTCAGTGCAGACGTACGGCCGTTCTCCCGCGTGGTACTTGCTGTGCGTCACCAGATGTCGCTTCAGAGGGAACCCGCGCCCGCACTCCCCGCAGACGAACGGACGATCTCTGCTGTGGACCTGGTAATGTAAATAATATAATAATTATTATTTCTATATTTCGTTAGCTTCCGGTTTAGTATGCAGAGGCAGGCTAGTGTTAAGATATTCCATCCCCAATAAAACACTTTCGTTCACCATTTTCCGAATTCGTTGCGGAACTGAACGCCGCATATTGTCTCCTTACCAGAGAAAGTATATGAAAATATTAAATATTTCATTTCCTCTAGCAGATAGTAGCTCGTTCTGACTAAAGGTTGTGGTGTGAGTGCTCTATCCCAAGATTGATTACTGTGAAAGACACTTATAGTATACTTACTCTAGAATGTGTAACTAGATGGTGTTTCAGTGTGAACGCCATTTTACACTCATGACATCTGTATGGACGAGCCGCAGAGTGCAATAGCAGATGCGTATTGAGACAGTGTTTCCTTGCGAATGCCTTGCCGCAGTGCGCGCAGACGTGAGGCCTTTCACCTGAAGACAGAAAATAGTTTCAACTAGTATATTTGTCTAACTTCTTAGACACACTTTTTTTCAATTTTCTAAGCATAAGCAAGTGCTTATGCTAAGAAAATTGTAAGTGTCCAATAGTTCCTGAGATTAGCATATTTAATCAAGCAAAATATTTTCCTTTGTAAGTATGCATGAATGAATTGCAAACAAAATTATATTGCAAATTATGTATCATTTGCGTTACATATTATAGAATTTTAAATAAAACCACACTTTTAAGTACTCTATAAAAGCCTTATATAATTAGGAATTTAAAAAACCCGTAAACAAAAAAGTGATTTTTTAAACAAAACAAATAATAAAATTATTGTTTTAAAATAAAACACCATTTGTAAAGTATGACATAAACACGCACACTAACATTTAGTAATATTTTTGTAGTATTATGTGTATGTGTGCGTCACGCGAAATACAGATATGGATAAAAATGTGTTTAATTTAGCTATAATTATATTGTTATAAGAGTAAGTTTAGGATGTGAAGGCATGTTTGAGTAATTAGTATAGAAAAGAGGCAATACCAACCAGTATGTACTCTAGCATGTGTCGTCAAATGATGTTTCAGTAGAAATGATTTGCCACACTCATCACATGAGTATGGTCTCTCTTTGACTGGGGGAGCCACTGTCATTACAGCATTGCTCATAAGTTCAGTTTGTGAATATACTGTCTAGAAATAAAAAAAATATTTTTATATTATACTATATACATTAAGAGTCGTGTGGGTCTGTAAACGTGACAGTTGCCGGTTCTATCCCCACAAAAATGAAATATTTAATATTTTTTTCAATATATATCTAACCACATGCTGTATTCTGCATAGAAAAATAGGTACAGGGTAGTGTCAGGACACTCCTTAATATTCAACCAAACCATGTTGAGTGGCAGAACTCAATGCTATATGTTATCTAACCATAGCAAGTAAATACCAATTTCTAAAGTTATAAAAGTTCAAAATTTCTGAGGTTGAAAAAAAAAATCTAAATAGGAATAAAACCAAAACCATATTAACTACAAATATTATTTTATACTGACATAATATGTATTTTTATATTGTTTATATATAAAAAAAATGTCTGTTCATTTCTGTCTTTTCACTATAGACTCTGAAACGGCCGTCGATTGCCGTGGAATTTTGGGACTTATAGTACTAGATAGATCCGGAATCCACAAACGCATTTTCTTTTATTTTACGTCTTTGTCCGACAGGACGCGTTTTTTCCCACTAAGCCAACAGGTGACTGCACTAAACTTCGCGCAAATGAAGCAAGCAGGCTCAGCTAGTTTTTGATATTTTTGTGCCTGGATATGTTGATATTTTTGTGGAACCTAGTTATAAAAACATTTTTCATTCAGTTTTCAAGATATTGTGTGTTGAGTAATGAGGGTTCACATTTAGATTGTATGACTAAACACTGCATCTGCTTTAATTTATAGTTTAAATATTATTAGCATACTTACTTTAGGTGAATTATTAGCTGTGCCGGGCTCCTGCTTAGCATGTAACAAATGGTGTTGGTGAACTGTTGTTGTGGGAATAGTTTCTGTTTGTGATTGTTGTGAAGTCGCCTCAGTTAATGTCTTTATTGTGCCATTTAATATTGAATGATTTAATTGTGAAGCATCTATTACTGGTGTGGCAATGCCTTGAGCTTGTAGGGCTCTTTTCATTAATATCTCATTACATTCCTCTGCTGTAAGTTGTATTGGTCCTATTGGAGTCATGAATGGCTTAGATGCTAGATTTGCAGCTGTGAATAATATTGTTTTGATTAAAATTGTATATTACAATTATCATTTGTAAACCAGTAATTAATTTATGTAATAGTAAAAATAAATAAATGATTATAATATTCATGCTTAATTATTTAATATATTTTACTGTTAAAAAAGATTAATAATATATAATAATAAAAAATGAGAACCCTTACACTCACTCTGTATAGTTGCAGTTTGATTTTGTTGTGACACTCTGTTTATAGTATGAGTGGGATCATTTAACACAAACATGGCTCTTCTACCAGCTACTGGAGTACCAGTAGTCACAACTCTTGTTACTTGTGTTGCAGCATTTGTCACTGCCACAACTGTTCCAACTTTCTCTTGAACTTGTGGTGTCTTATTAGACATAACAGTCAGTGTTGTTTCTGGTGACATCTAACATAAAATTTGCTTTGTTTTTTGGTATTTTGGAAAAAGAAAATATTGATATTTTAAAATATTATAGACAAAATATCATTTTTACAATTAATATTTATCTCAGCTTCACGCTGTATCCCGCACACAGCAGGATAGGCAGAGGGAACCGAGTGTTAAGACACTCCGTTTCCCACTTTCAGCCGAATTCTGGCGGCATTGCGTTAATATTTATGTTTATAGAATTTTAAAAGAAAGAGAATTTAACTCACTGTATTGCCTAAAGTATAACTTAAACCACTAGGAGCATCCACTTCACATTTTGTAAGGTCCGCGTTGGTCGTAAACCCCCAAGAGTATCCGAAGCTGTTTGAAACATTGCTTGTTGGCATACACATTTTCGCCGAATACTATAAATTACATGAAACTTAACTGAGTAACATACATCTACTATGTGAATAGTAAACACTACTCATGACAGCTTTGCCATTATGAGCATGTACGTACGCTTTCACAACTACTAACGCACAACGCACCCATCAATCAAATTGCCGAAACAACTATACAAAAACTTATTTGTAACATCATAAAACGATTCCATCTATTTAATTTCGATGTTTCAGTTACATGTAATCACTAGAAAATATAAATTAAAGTCATCAACTCAATGAAAAAGGCGGCACAGGACGCTAAAGGCTGCTATAACACACACGTAATCTGAAGTTACCGCAATATGAAACCAACTTAAGAAAGTTGTACTGAACCAAACAATTATGTTTACTATCAGAAAGTAATATAAAAACGATGGTACACTAATACACTTGACGAATTCATGAAAACAATAATTTTATCGCACACACAAAAAACCGGACGCCATTTTATTGTTTATGGTCAATTAAGTTTTTTATATACTTATGATATTTATAGCAATGTTATTATGTATTGAAAGCGAAAGATATTAATTATTAAGTGATTTTTTTAAAAATATGACATGTTTATGATATATTCTTAAGTATAGCGATTAGGTTAAAAATAATAATATTAAATATTATTTAAGTGGATTATATTTATTAAATTTATTTTATGTATAGCATTAATTTGAAATTAATTAAATGTTCTCATGCATACACATTTATTTATTTTTACAGACACAAAATATTTTGTCTGAATTTTTTCATAAGGCCGTTTCTGTATTTTATGAGATTACTAATCAAGAAAATAAAAACTTCTTGTCTATGATCTTGAAGCTACCGTCATATTTTGTCAACTTCAAAGATTTTTCCAAAAATATTGTATTATATTAATTAAATTTTATTTAGGCGTAAATAGATAGTTCAAAACAATTTTTATTCAAATAAGGTAACTTAACAGTACATCATGAATCCTATGTCAATGGACAGAGACGAGCCGTCTTCTTTATCGTCGGTTTCCACAAATCATCCTCTCGAACAGTTTATTTTACTTGCTAAAGGTGCTAAAGGATCAGCATGTGCAGAACTTATTAAACAAGTACTTGAAGCGCCAGGAGTTCATGTGTTTGGAGAACTCCTTGAAATGCCTAACATAAAAGAGGTTAGTATTTTTGTTGAATATTCACCGGTGCTTCGTGAAGACAACTAACCAATACGAACTATATGCATTCTTAAGAGATACTATGTTTAAGGGCAGTCTTATACATTAGTAATCGTTTATCAATTTTTTTTACTCCACTTACGTGAGATACCCATGTTATTAAATTCTTTTTCTGTTATTATTTCAGTTGGAAAATGGACCATATGCCACACATTTAAAAACATTGAATCTATTTGCTTATGGCACATACAAAGATTACTTAGAAAATAAATCAGATTATTTAGAACTAACACCTGTACAGTGCAAGAAATTGCAACATTTAACTATAGCAACTTTGGCAACACAAGAAAAATGTATTCCATACAGTGTATTACTCAAAGAGTTAGATATTAAAAATGTTAGAGATCTTGAAGATTTAATTATTGAAGCTATATATGCAGGTTAGTTACTTTATAAAATTATTTTATATTTTCACCTCATTGTATATTGAATGTTGTTACAATACTATAACTGTCGTTTTACCAGAGAGGAAATGGAGATATTTCATTTCCCAAGGGAGAATTGAACCCACAACTGATCTGTTTTTGTCAGATACTGTGCCACAACATGAAGGTCTTTAATTATATCATATTTTTAATATTTATTATTGTCTCAGTATATATAATAATGATAAGGAAAATTTTAATTCATATTAACATTTTCAAATTTTAATTCATAATAACATTTAATTTGTTAAGCTTAGTGTGGAATATCAATCAATCTCAATGGCTTTCAAATTTGTTTGCCCAATATAAACTAGTTCTAACTATCAATGCAATTTTCTCAAGCTGAATAGGTTGTTAATTAAATGTGGTAATCTAAAGACTTCATGTATCGAGGATATATTTCATCATGGAAATGTTGAAATGTTAACCTAGTAAAGTAGTAGTAGTCAGGTACAATACCTGAAGTCTGATTTACCTCAGAAACTTCAAATGTATCATTTCTTATACACAATTCTTCACTATAATTATTTGAGCTTGCAAATAATGCTGTAGCTTAATACAAAACAATAATATTTACAGATATAATTCACGGTAAATTAGATCAAGAGTGTAAACGAGTGGAAGTGGATGTGGCACTTGGTAGAGATGCTAGATTAGAGGATGCGTCAGCCATTGCTGATGTCTTGGCCGACTGGTGTAATGCATGTGAAGCTGTACTCAACTCAGTGGACAGACACATACAGAGGGCGAACCATCATAAGCAAAGAGCTATTAGACATCAGCAGAATATCGATGAAGAGGTACAGTGTTGTTATGTTATCAGTTAAATTCATAAGATTTGTCTGTAAAATCCTCATAATTTAGATACAACAAATTTATTGTCCCTATATATAAACGGATATTTTAAAACAGAGTTTACAAGAAAACAGAAGAAAGGTTTGTCTTGATTCTTATAATATTTAAATAAAATTAAAAATATAAATATATAGTATATATTTATATTTGATTATTTTAAGAGCAAGTCTGCTATGTAGGGTCTGTTGAAAAATACACTTACAGACTGTCATTTTAAAATTATGTAAGGGCTTAGCTAATTTCTAGTTCAATTTTAAACTTATAAAAAATTTATAAAAAAAAAATTCTAAATGTGAATTAATTTTATAGAAAAAGAATTTAATTTAATAAACCATGTGTGTTCGTTTTTATTTATTACCTAATAAAAAATGGTAATTATTTAAGTAACATGCACATATTTATTCGACTTTTTTCAAAAAATATTGTAGAAGAAATGCAATACTTTAACCTCTAAATCAATAGAGATAAAGATTGAGGCTGTTGTGGGCACAAGCATACAAAGGTAAATGTGGCGATTCTGGGTTTGATTACTGCTCTGAGAACCCTGCTATATACAGTGCCTGCTTGTTAACTAAAATAATAATATATAAATATAAAGCTTAAAAAATGATTTCATTATTAATATTTACAGATATTATATATAAAGAAAACATTAAAGACTCAAGCAGAAAATGAGGAGTCAGCGTCTGGTGGCAGTGAGTCTCACTCAGTCCCCAAAAAGTTTTCCGGAAAAGGCAAAGGTCAAAGGAACACTGCTAAATTTTGGCAAAAAAGCACATAATTGTAAATATTAATTTGTGATATAATAAACTTTTAGGTATTTTTCTCTGGTTTTATTGATGACAAATTTGAAACTTATTTGTATCCGCGATAGTCAGGGCAGTGTTTAAGACGTTACATGCGTCTCTTCATAACATGCCTGTGCCATTGCAAGCGACTTTCCACCATCTTGTCTGCTATGGGTGCAATCTTGAAAAACCCTCTTGATGTATTTATTATCGGCCCAATATTTAGTGTCGTATATTATAGTTGGTCTTACTGTTCTACACTTTACCTTTTATTTGTATAGGTATCTTTGGGTCACATAATACTCCGGATAGCATTCTCCATTTTTGCCAAGCGAGCCCTATGGGTAACGTTCGCGTCGACACGGGCATCCGCAATTAGCACTGAGGCTAGATATTTAAATATGTTTGCTTTCTATAATGGTTCTCCATCGATGTTAAGGGTAGGTGATCAGAGAATTTGACGTTTTAAAATATACTATCTTCAATATTTTGTTGGCTCTTTCTGGCATAAAATGACCTATGATTTCGGTGAACTTGACGAAGTAGGCACTGACGTAAGTAGTTCTTAGATCTGCACCTGGGAGTGATAGCGGTCGAAAATTTGATTGCAGAACCTAACACTTGTAGTATTTGTTGTATTTCCGTGCCCGCCATTAAAGATTTGCATTTGCTGTTATCCTTGAGAAAAAAAATCATATACTAAACAATTTTTCACAAGTTCATAAAATGTCTATTCATATTTTATGCCAATATTTTAATATAAATATATATCCCAAGATTAAGATCTTGCGATACATTTATATGAAATATTTTCAAACAGCGATTTATGTGAAAGGTGATGAAACGATCTGTCGAATACGGTAACCAGTGATACATGATAAATGATGCAACATTGCAAGATCCATTCAGGCTGTGCAAAATCTTTAATAAAACTACATATAGGGAAAAATTATATAGGTGTGGAAAATGGAGTAATCTAAACGAATTGGTCTCTAGGGTGTGAAGGGATCTTGAATGTAAACTGCGTGAGGGAGATCCTGTCCCAAATGTATTCACGCCACGCATCTTACGTTGATTTTTCTATGATAAATCTAAAATACAAATATTGGATAAAAAGCATAAAACTGACTATGTTTTGTCAAAGTTCAATATTCTTTAAATTCTTAATACTTTTACTTTACTTTAATTTTATATAAAAAAAGTCATACATTATTGTCTCTTTAATTACCCTTAACGTTTGCAATTATATATAACTATAAAACTGTCAGTTACTGTTTATAAATCGTCAGTATTATCTATCGGCCTTATAGATGATACTTCAGGAAGGTCATGTATAACTCGGAGAGCCGAAATTTTTCGGCTGTTCGATTTTTACTTCAAGTATTGTGATTCCACAATGTTATAAAATACAGAAACTTACGGGGATAGAGAAATATCTATATTATACTCGTACAATACGAGAAAACCTTGTAACATTGAAAAATAGTGGTTTGTAAAAAAAATGACGATGGGCAGCGGCCCTTTTATCTCGAAGTCATTTTAGATGATGGCGGCCCTTTAATCTTGATATATCATTGCTGTGTGTGTGTGTTGGCGTCCGGGGATTTGCTCCTACATTGATTAGTTTCAGTTTGCCCTACATATAGTACCTACCTCATATATGTAGGAAAGTGAAAAATTAAGTACAATCTGATAAAGCTTAATAATAGATTAAATAAAATAAATACATTGTAGTTGTATCGGTTAAATATACATTACCTAATATTTAACACAACAACATGTGAAATATATTTATTGTATTCATATCTTATATAGAAATCGTATATTCTAGGTTACAGACCAAAACTTACACATGTGAACAGAATAAATGTGTTTAATAAGATATATTGTCACCGATTCATGTCTGTCTCCACGCCCGAGGGAAATCTGGGGACTTCTGCAAACCTACTCTGAAAGGAATGTGCCTACGTGTTTGGTGCTCGCATTATTGTTGTTTTGTCAATAAATTGAGCTATAGACTGATCGTTTAGGTGTAGGCACATTGAATTATTATTAGTATGAGTGTAAACACTCGGTTTGTCTTAAATTAACTTAAAATTTACATAAATAACACAGGAAAATCACGAGACTTGTTGGCCGTTTTTCCAGGATACATAGAGTTGCTGATTTAGTAAGTATAGTGATTATTTAAATCCCTATTATTCTATAAGAGAATAAACTTCTGTCTCGCTTAATACCAGTTTACGTTTATTGTAGTAATAAAGCTTTGTTTACGTTAATCACAATAAAGCTTTGGCAGCGGCACTTCTTTATGCTCTTTTCTCGTAAAAATAAATGTAATTTGTAATGTTTCACGCAAATCACACTTGATTTAATTGTTTAAGTTTTGCTATTTTACATTGACCTATGTATATAATGCCAATTTTTTTTGAAGCTTCACGCTGTATCCTGCAGATAGCAGGATAAGCAGCGGGAATCTAGACCGCCGAATTCTGGAAGTTTTGTGTATTGAATGAAGGCTCTCGCCGCCTTGGAGCCAGAGCGAGTAAATATAAAAGAAGAGTAAAAATAAAAATAGTTAATATTTTATTTTCTCGAATGAACCACGACCGTCCTTCAGTCCTCAGTAATATAATATAGATAGGTATTAGGCACATGCATAATATGCGCTAAATTCAAACTTGTATAGCTATGGACTCCGACATGATTGATGGTGCATCGAGGTCGAACGTGATCCCGTCAACAGCAGATAGTAGTAATAAATTTGAGAATATAAACTAGAACATATATATTTTTAAGGGAAAACTTTTATGAATGAGTATATCTAATTTTTTTTATTTTAATGCTAGTGGCTGCTTGTACAGCAGACAAATTTATTTTCTCATGTCAATTACATTCGTCATCTAATAACATTATCATTTTGAAGATAATATAATCTAGAACATTTATAGCTAATGTTTTAGCCAATTCAAGGAAAACACTTGTAGCTTTATATTGACATAACTTTTTTGTTTGTGAACCGATTTAAATAAAACTAACACACTAAGAAGCTTGTCAGAAACCAATAGTGAAAACGGCAATTTTTTTAAAAATCAGTTAAGTCGTTTCTGAGATAAGTGTCAACAAACACACAGACGAACAGACAAAAATAAAAAAAAAAACATCGTTTTGGGATGTATTACATTAATAAACATCGCCAATCACATTTTTTCTCATTTATCTTCCATATAAAGACACCTATCCCTTACATATAAAAAAATATTGTTCAAAGATCAAAAATTATAAAATTTTTTGTACTTAATTTTTTTTTTTATTTCATTCCTTTTCTTTCTTTTAGCTTCACATTGCGATATGCACATAGCGGGGCAGGCACAGGGAACATGAAAATCAAGTGTTGAGACAAATAATTCCTATTATGATACTTCCATTCCATACTTTCCGTCGATTTCTTGAGGCATTGCGTGTAAGGTGGCGCAACTCAACGCCGCGCAGCTTAGGCAAACCCCAACATGAGAGCGAAGAAGTGAAAATATTAAATATTGCATTTCCTCCAGTAGTAATCGAACCCACAACTTTACAGTTACACGCTTGCGCCTCTGCGTCTAAACATTACCATATTATGACAAAATAATGTGAGAATGAGCCATACAATTTGTATTCCCTATCCGCAAACCCCATTAATATTAGCAAGGGCTCATTTAGCGGTCTGATGTATCTTTTGTGGTAGAGGGAGATACATTATTCGTGACATCAAACATCTTCAGATCCATTACATCAAAATCTTGTCATAAATTATCGCGTAAGTTATATGGATGTACCACTTTGCTTCAGTCATTGTTATATGTTTATTTTGAGATTGTGGCACTTATCCCGGTCTATTTAAATATAATACAATTATTTAAAAAATAATTAAAGTATTAAAATATCATGACATTTGAATAAATGTCATGATATATGATATGAGGATAGTTTTTTATCTATGCGTCGGTAGAGTAATTCACCGAAAGAAAACGAACTATATGACGACAAATTATTATCCAACTACCGACACCTTGTTCATTTACATTATGATAGAATTAATCGGTATAGCAAGAGAATTAGATTCAATTTAAATTACCTACTTTCTCTTCTTATATTTATAAAAACTATAATCATAAATGTTTGTCGTTAAATGGAGAAAATAATCTAGTGAAATCAGTTCATATTGTATATAAATTTTAAGGTTGACGAAAGCGAAGCAAGGCTCTATTTCAATAAGTAAGTTCATTAATAATAATGTACTAGGAAAGCCTGTATATAATATACATAATATAGTCGTAGCTCAGCTTATGTAAAGTGAATTAGTCCGTACTACAGCATCTGAAATAGATTTATGTGGTGGAGGGTGGCAACATTCACTCTAGTCTACTATAACCACAAAATGTTAAATATATTAGATAAATAAATTTAAATTACTTCACATAAGTGTCTCAATGTGGAAAAGAGTGTCCTAACACTAGGAGCCCAAGTTTCCTCTGCCTGTTTTTGGTTGTATTCTGCATATATCAGAGTAGACAGGAACCTAGTGATAAGACACTACCATTTCCCACTTTGGGCATTGCGTATTTAAGTAGCGGAAGTCAACGCTGAATTTTGCTTCGACACTAAAGCGAAGAAATATTTATTCTTATATTAATTATATTTTAATGTTTGAATTAGCTAGCTCTTACGTGTGTTATATTTGGCGCCCAATGCGGGGTGTCTTAAGTAGAATATGTTTTAATTATTTAATGTAAAATTATCTTAATTATTTACTAATATAATGAAAGGATAAGATAAAAAAAATACTTTTTAAGGTTTAATAAATACAATGGTCCATGATATAGGGTGTATGTTTATATAAAAAAAGATTATGTCGTATGTAATTTTTATTATAAACAAATATTACAAAGGAATGCTTATAAATTAAAATTTTTGTTATTCTTAAAAATCACCATTATGAACTTAAGCATACACAATTATTAATTAAAATAAAAATATTTAATAATTGTATCAATTTTATTTTAAATAAAATATTTAAAATAAAATACATATAATAAAACACTAAGAATACTGCTTTTATTTTACAAAATGACTATCAAAAACTCAACGAGAAGGCGGCGTTGGAAATTCACCTAAAAAAATAATTTATTTTTAAAGTGAAATTAGTGGATTACATAATTACATTAAAAATTTTGTTAGAATTATAAAAGCCGTTTACATTTTCCAATTAAGACAAATGTTATTCAATATTATATTTTGTAAACAGGGTTCTCTATTATCTTTTCTTTGATTTGGAAGACATATTATTTAATTCATATATTAAAAGTAATTGAGATAGGTTATTATATTTAATGGTATGTTATATATTATTTAAAATTTTATTAAGTTACAACTATAATTAGAGAAATAACTATAACTATATAGTAAGAAATACACAATAAGCCAAATATTGGCATTTAACTGGCGTTTTGCAATACAAAATAATACGGTCTCTGTATTTTATTTACACCCGCAGTGAGTGTGTTAGGGGTGGGACCGTGCCATTCAATTCTATATTTGTCTACGACTCGTTCTGCCAACGTTGATAGGATATTGCTAACGATGCCGGTGGCCGGGCACGTTTTCCCGAATGGCATGCACGCGTAGGGATGTGCTCGGGAGGATTTTAGAGGTTCCCAAGCTTGTTGTTTCCACCTGTCTGGTATGAACGAGTTGGCGCGTCCCCATTCACCTTCGTTCTTGCTCGATACTCCGTGCGCGAGGACTATATCGACCTGTGATTTTTTTTTGTCGTAATTAGTGTTACGTACATTGTTCAAGATTTCTTGTAAAAAAGTTTTGAATCACAACTGTGTAGATTAGGGTTGCCATGTGCTTCAAAATTAATTAATTTTGAAGCACATGGCACGTTAATTATTTTGTTAATCAAATGTCTAACTATATGTTAGACATTTTTCAACTGCGCTACAATCGCGTAAAGTCAACAAATGAGTTAAGTATGTATAGAAAAATTATAATTTGTACTCACACCAGCAGGAACTTCATATCCTCCCACAGATAACTCCTCAAAGCTCCGCCTCACAACTCCTCCTGTTGCCGGATACATCCTCATAACTTCCTTTATGCACGAGGAAATGTATGGTAATTCCTGAACATCTAGGTCCTCGGCCCTAGACGCTTGCGCCCATGTCACTTCATCATGAGCTCGTTGTTGCCGGGCTGCGTGGAGGGAAAGCTTATGGAACATGGTGATCGCTGTTTGTGCGAGCTGGAACAACACAATCCGTTATTACTTTAATGATAATTCCTCTATTCTATTCTACAATAATAATATAAGTCGAACAAAATATGTAAACAATGTTGTAGCGCCTTTAAATATTAAGAATTTAGGTATTTTGGCGATCCTAATTCGACTTTTCATCGATAATCTTAATAGAGCTAGTTTTATTCATGGCAAAAATGAGTTTTAACATCAGTTTGAAGTTCAAACTAGTTTTGACGTTAGCGGGGGAATAGATTGTTTATAATTATATTAGGAAGTTTCTGACATCGAAGAGAACTTCTAAGTAAGACTAAGTTTTCAAGTAGTATCGGAAGCGTATTATGTCGTGAGTCGGTACATTTGTGTAATTGGATGATATCTAATGTTTATTCTATTATTACTACTGAGTTTAGTTTATTGATAGATAAACATATGATACCAAATAATAACTCAAGACAGTAAATATATTTACGGCAAAAACTGTCTAGAACGCTAACCTAGCATATATTCAGAATTAACTTTAAAATAAACATTTTCTTTATAATTTTTTCTTATATTTTTTTTATTTAGCGTAACACTGTATATTGCATGGTAGGCAAAGGGAACCTAGTGTAAATCTAATCTGTTCAGTTCTATTTCCCATTCTCCACAAAACTCAACGCCGCGCTTTGCCTCGATACTGGTGCGAAGAAATGAAATTATTAACTATTTCATTTTCTCGAGTGGAAATCGAACCCATAACATGCCACGTCTACAATCACACGCTTGTGCCCCTGTGCGATGACTATCCTCAACACTTTGCTTAGAATAACATCAAGATTTTAGAGTTTAAATGTAATTTTAATAAAGCTGATAATTAGTTTATACCAATGCATATTTGAAAATGTTTTATGCTTATAACTTTCCGATATTTGCAACATAGTATTTCTGTTCGCACCAGCGCATTCACCAACCCTTTTTATTTTAATACTTTGTTTCAGCTGGACCCTATTACTCGTAAGAATTATATTTTTCATTTTCTTGGACCAAGAAAAACTTAACAACCTTTTGTAAATGTGCAACATGGCGTTGCACATTTACATTGGCATTGTTCAAAAGATTTTTCAGGTTTAAGCTAAATTCACATATTTCACATACATATATTTTACGGAATTTTATATGGAAAACTTTATTATTAAGAAAATTTTAAGAAAACTTAGGTTTTCTTGTCATTACTCAAACATCAAATCTCTTTAGTGGCGTAGGTTATGATGAAAACATATTGCTTTCTCCATTTTCTAATCATTACATTTTTTAAGAAAAATAATCCAATACAAAGTGACGGAACACTAGGAAATTGTCAACCACCTTACTAAATAAAAATAAATTACTATCAATAATTCAAGATTTATATCTTGATTTCAAGACATAAATATATCTGGAATTATACATTAAGCATTTTCTGTATATTTAAGATTTTTATGGTTTATTTTACTAAAGATAAGTATTAATACTCATAATTTAAGACATTATACTTACAGGATCAACGCCCGCAAGAAACATGTCAGCGGCAAGCGGCAATATACGCCGTTCCAGCGGCCGCAGCTTGTTCAGTAATACTTGTTCTGGGCGTAATTGGGCGTTGTTTAATTCATGCAATGCTCTTAATAGGAAATCCTCGGTTAAACTGAAAAAAAAAATACCCATTATTATAAATAATATATGTAAGTGAAACCTGATTGAAGGCGTATAGTCAGTATTATATGTGCTTTTTCGGAAATTGAACCTGTTACCACGAACTACTATAATATGTAACTAATTATTTCGTGGTTTCATTTAAATATATATATATATATATATATATATATATCGAGAGAAAACGCATAAAATAGGTTTTGTCTTGCATTGTGTATAAGTTGCTATCTAGTCAATATATACTACCTACACTTACAAGTAGAACGATTTCATTAAATGAAGATGAATTGATTGGCTCGATTGACAATCCATTCGTCTTCATCGTAGATTGAATTAGAGGCTAATATACGTATAATATATGTAAAGTATGTATTTCATACGAAAAAATTATTAAAATGTTTCTTTTTTTTTCAGCTTCACGCTGTATCCCGCACACAGCAGGGTAGGCAGAGGGAACCTCGTGTTAAGACACTCCGTTCCCGACTTTCTGCCGAACTTTGAGCTGGTTTTAGCACAGATTAAAATATAAATATATACTTATGTATATAAAAAAAATTATTCCACCAAAGCTTACACACATTTATATGTTACTTTGTTATGCCCAAGGGGTCGATTCTCGTTTGTGCGACGTAATCTCTACCGAAGACGACGTACTCTGCTATTTTTAAATATATAAGGGGTAAAAATTTATTAAGCTTTCTTATTCGTGGAATTCTTCTTACCGTAACAAATTTAAAGGACAAACATAATAATAATTTTATAGAACATCATTATTATTATTATTTCACACAAACTCACACAAAATTACACAAAAATATCTTATAATTACTATAATAATTAAAATACTCAAAGTAACTCGTTTGGTCATTTTCCCTGCTAAAATTACTAAGTGACCTTTAGGTACAGCGAGAGCGAACAGCAATATGTCAACCACTGTCATATGCGCTTATCGTTATAAAATTTGCATCGTATAATAAGAAGCTCAAGCTTCACTTGAATTTGATAAGACTATAAAATTGCATAATATTACTATTTTCGGTTGAAATTATCTGTACACGCGATTTAAGAAAGTAGATATTACTTATGAGTAAAGAAAAAAACAATTTATAGATAGATGATATTTATCTATAAATTGTTCTATAAATTCATTTATCCGAAATAAATATAGACAAAATTCGTGAAGATTGAACCTACTAACACCGCATTGACAGTCAAACGCTGCAACACTATTACATATTCTTATAATCCTATAAATATGTACTCATCTATGTATGTTGTATAGAATAATAATGTAATTTGATATATTTTGTATGTAGCCTACATAATATTGTGTTATGTAGACATTGTGGTCAATGTACAAATGAGTGTAGATTACAGGGAAATATCGGCATTACATAAGTGCTGGTTCAATAGATAAAGCAATTAATAGTTCGCAATAATTAAATATGATTTGCGAAGCGCTATTATGAAATATACCGAATCAGATAAAGGTAAATATTTTTACCATTTAAAGAAAATAAATATGTGTTTAGTAAATACATGACCATCTAACACGATATTGTTTCGTTCACCGAGATAGTTTATGAATAATGTGACCAGACATATCGTTTTTTGATTGTGTGTCCCGGTGTTGCCAAAGACGTCAGGTAGAAATATGCTATATTTTCGAAAGAGCATGAAAAATTTTGAAGTATACAAAAAAAAACAAAAGTAAACGTATAACGAAATAGTTTCGTGTAGAAAAAGTAAAAAAAAACCTTTATTTAGCCCAAAAAATAAATATTAAGTTTACTAACTTACCTAAAATGTTTATCAAAAGCTTTCAAAGCGCTGTTGAAAAACTTCGATTCGGGCTTCAGTGTGTGTTCACTTCTCACTAAATAGTTTTCATTGGATATTTCTAAGGAACATCTCACGAATCTTTCGGCCTGGGTTAGTTCGGTCACACAGCGTTTTGAGAGCGAGCAGAGGTCATCTATGTGGTCGTCCATTGAAGTCTTCTCGGGTCTTCTAAACAAGATTTGTTCATAATTTAGTAGATATACGATACTCGTATACAATTATGTAACATTTTTTGTGTTAAATAAATAGAGATAAGTACAACTTGTATGTAAACATCTTGAATTTTTTCTTCAATATCCAGACCAGCACCTTGACTTTGGTTACACTAAGTAAACACCAGGACCCATAAACATCAAATTTCAGTTAATTATTTAATAAATTGGATAGCTCACCTATTATCTTCAGAAGGCACGTGGACGTTACCATCAAGACATCCCAAGCGCATACCAAAAATGATGACTCCAATGGTTTCTATCGCCCAGCGATATATTTCCGTTTCTAATTCTTCGTTAAGTGCGTTATCGGCGTGTCGTAGATCACCGAGCCTGGTTTTAGAAAGTGTTTTTTAGCTTCATAGTAGAGGTTTGGCAGAGGGAACCTAGTCCAACCTGTTAAGACACTATGTTTCCCATTTTTCGTCGAATTTTCGAGGCATTGCGTGATGAATCAGCGTTGGCTGTTGACTCAACCCCATGCTTTGCCTTTATCGCCTTCTTATCATAGCGAAGTAATGAAAATATTAAATAATTCGTTCTCCTTAGTGGGAATTGAATCTACAGCCGTTACGTTTAGTTCCACATCTTTTTCACTGCGTCACAATAGCCTGATTATAATTAATAACAACGAAAGAATTAATGTGTACATAAAGAAAAAGTAAAATGCATGACTTCAATTTATGAGACAGGGATTGTGGGATTACTGTAAATTAGGATCTTCAGATAAACAAGAAAGGCATTATGTACATCAGAATCAGACGTATTTCGTACAAATACAAATGCTAGAAATTTTTTTATAAAAAAATAGGTTAAAGAAGTATTATATATTTTTAGCATTCATGATAGATTGGATCGATATTAAAAAAATAATTTTGTTTTTCACTTTTCCAAAATAAAGAGAGTTATTGTTAGTATGTATTCACAATATAAATTTCGTTGTAAAAATATTACTACTTCATATATGTTAATGATAATCAACACGCAATGCCTCCAGAATTCGGCGGAATGATGGAGGATGTTGGGCGCCGGGGCCCGGCATTACCTAATGCGAAACGCAGTGGCATGGGCCACTACTTCACGCCGGTTTTTAAAATGCCGGGGGTGGTATTAATCCGGTCGAGTCTGCCCATGCGTGTTGCCATTACTGGCGACGTGACTCTACCACACGTACTTTAGTCTCTTACGACACCGACAGTACCAGGGTGATCCTATTCTAAGTCGGGACCACACGGCTGAAATATTACTATATAATTGTACCGTCATCTAATCTACATACAATAGGATAATAAAAAAACTGAAATCTACAATATTTCTTTTATAAAAGTTAATATACATTAAAAAAAAATCATATATATAATAAATAAAAGTGCAAAAAGCCAACGGCACGCGGTGTTCCCAGGCGGTCACCCATCCAAGTACTGACCGCGCCCGACGTTGCTTAACTTCGGTGATCGGACGAGAACCGGTGTGTTCAACGTGGTATGGACGTTGGCGATAGCAATAGCGAATTACTAATTTAATAAGTAATATATTTTATATATAACATTATATAATAATACATTTTATATTTACTATTAAAAAAGATTATTAATCGAACACGTTCTATCAATTTCGAACTCTTTTATATTTAGATGCTTTGCCCCCGCGCTCTATGGCATCTCATATGAAACTATAACGGAAAAGTACACAAATCATTGTTTTTATGTTTTCGTATATTATTATTATTATATAAGGCTTTTACAAGTTATTTTGTATTACATACCTCCTTGTAACATCAGCCGCTATATCGTCGAATGCCTTATCATAGTTACGAAGAAGCGTGCCGTCTTGCAGCAATGTCCTCATTCCCGCCCATATTGCTTTTGTTTCGTCACTAAAAATGTATATTATTATATAATATGATAAATATATATTATTACTCATATAACGATATTTATTTTTAATTAGCCAAAGAAGAAATAATCAAATTGGCATGATGTCATAGAAAATCGGTCTTTTTATAATATTTATTATATTTCAGACTATTCCATTTATTATGAAAATCCTCTTTTCACTAGCTTCCATTTGACACTTATCGCAAAGTACGCCCACTCTACTTTTTAGGTTTGCGGGCGCCATTTAAATAAAATGTCCAGTTTTTTTTAGTAAATATTACGTTTAATATTAATTTAAATAAAGTTAAGCGATACTTATAAGGACAAGAAATTGTTGGTATTTTTCTTAAGTAAAACAAAATTTAAATAAAAGCTTAATCGGTTAAAGTCAAACTAATGGTCCTCAACCGTCCTTTGTCTGCAATTGATCAAAGACTTTTGTTTTTACTAATATAATTAAAGTTGTTAAGTGTTTAAATTACTTTTTAAGCTTTTTAATATCTTGTAAACTGAAAATTTTCATATATTTTTTTCTCTTGAATAGTTGAATACTGTCTGTGAAAGAATTTAATTTGCTAGTTGTAAATTTTACTCGTTAAAACTTCACAATTATTTTTTTGTCAGCTTCACTCTGTATTTCGCACATAGGCAGAGGGAACCTGTTATGACGGGAAGAATTATGAAACTCCGTTCTAAATTTTTCATCGAAAATTTTTCATAAATTTTTTATGGAAGCATTGCGTGTTGAATGTTGGAATTCAAAACGCGCTTTGCCTCAATATTTTCACAATTATTTAACCTATTTTAAATAAAATAAAATAAAATGTATGTCAAACCTCTGGTTTAGTACCGACGTAAGTATATAGATTTTTAATTACTAACCTGTGCATGGGACATTGAGAGTCCGCAGTTTTTCTTTGTGTAGACAATGGCGACTTGGCCCATTGGGGAGGCTCGGTGGCATTGCTTTGATATACCTATCAAAATAAATATATAATAATTACATCTAGGTATATTTACGAGTATAAATTACAGTACATATTTATACTTATTTTTGTTATATATTTTAACAGTCATCTAGTATTAGTATTACTTTTTACTGCTTAGTTCATGAATGCATAAAATCTGGGAAGCTAACATGAGGTAGAGAAGGGTCAATCACTGTTCTTTGTTTAATATAAAAGTATAACTACTTTTCCCGCGGTTTTGCACGGATTGTGTATGGTCAGTCACTTACATTCTAATTCATTAGCGCATGTGAACGACAACAACGCAAACAATTATTACAATATTTAGTCATAATTATAAAGTTTATCCATAAAGTCATCAAACAAACTTCGATATCCAAACATCAAATAATCGGAATTGGGTAATTTATTTACATACCTACTGTATCTATGTTAGTTTAGATTTGGATCACCGAGTACTAAATTATGTTATCACTATAGATCAAGAGATACCCCTCGAGTTTAGTTGATATATCCTATATCAAATTTTCTAATTTCCGAAGATGGCACCAAGTTATGATAAATGACTATGTCAGTTTGGTTTACATATTATCATTATATGAAATATATAGAATTACTTTAAATGTACGGTTGTGCTTCGACTAAAATATATTTATGTGTGTAGAGTATAAATAATTCAATCAAATAAAAAGATTCTGATTTTTAAAGTGTTCTTTACGTTATATCGTTATATAAAATGATATTTTAGATCTTAACTATCGTCAATAAATAGTAGTTTATTAAATTTAAACAAATAATGTTGAATGAAATTAATATAAGCGAAAATCTTGTATTAGAATTATTTCTATCTATGAAGATAAAGAAATGGTAACAGCAAAGCCATTACAGTGTCTCAAAAGCCAATCCAATATAGTTTTTGGTGCAAACAATGATGCATAAATCAAAGAGATAGCTTCACAATTACGATACGAGCGATTACATGACGTTGTTACGTGGCCAAGTTACAAATTTATTGCGTAGATATCTAAATTTGGTAGAGATTGTTAGATCTGTCGACGTATATCATTGAAATCAATGTTAAATATGGATATATATATATGTATATGTTTTACGTAGTTTTACAATTATACGTTAATGCTGTTATGGAAAACGTAATTTAGAATTTACGAATAAATTATTATATTATAGAATACATGAATTTTGCCTCTGAGCCACGACTGGTCTCTTAAGATAATCTACATATATAAAAGGACATGTTACTACTGACTGAAGTAAGACGCACGCACAGCCAATGTTAATACCCACTAAGAAGAGATTTTGAAAAATTTTAACCTTGTAGGGGTGAAATAGGGGTTGACAGTTTGTATGGAAAAATCTTTAAATCACCACCAATTTTTATAAAATTTGGAAATTCAGACTTGTAAAAATATTTAATTGAAGACTTGTTTCACGGTTTATTGGAATTTGCCCCCTAAACTCAAAATAACTTCATAAATATATTTTATAAATATTCTTATAGTTCAAGCAGGCGAAGCCGCCCAGGTCGATAATCTAATATAAAAGATAATAATTTTATTATCACAGATAATATAAAAAAAACAATACAATTTCTTTATTTACTTAAACAGACAGAGCAGCTGGTTTTGTTATCGTTTGAGGTTTAATCATCTTGTAAACATAACCTTTTATTACGCAAATTGTTCATTGCATAGATAAATATTATTATTTTATTTATTGAGTATGGGTCAATAATACATATTTATTTATTTTATCTGAATAAAAATATTTATTAAAAATATATATCTAATTTCTGTGGCGAGTGGCGGAACTCAACCACGTGGCCGCATTTCATATTACCAAAGCGAGGAAATTACAATAAGTTATCGATCGAGTGAGAATCTAACCCACTGCCGTCGGGTTTACGCTCCATATACAGAGTGTTTTTGTCAGCAACCACTTGAAACCACAGTTTTAACCAAAAATTTAAAAGTTTTTCTCTCTCTCTTCCATCCTGTATAAATAAATATAATATATCGTATGTATTTATATTATCTTGTCATACATTGTAATTATTCTTATTTATGTTACGCTTTCTTTAGTGAAAGTACAAATTGTATATTGTCGAGTGCTGTAATGACTAAACTTAAAGCGAGTAATTAAATCAATTATCATATCATTAATTAGTAACGCTCGTTTCAACAGGGAATCTACCGAATATTATTTCTCCTAAAATTGTAGTGTATTAATGTATAGTAACTATAAATATTGTTTGTTTTTATTAATAAAAAAATATTTACATAAATCCTATATATATATATGTGGTGTGTATCTGGGCTTATTAGAAGCAAAACACGTCGTTATTTATGTCTTCCTCATAAAAAATATCATAATAATTACTTTAATATATTTTATGTTATATTGACCTCTACAGATACTAGATAATGTGTCGACATACTTGCATAACGTGTACATTAAATTTATTATTTTTAATAACATTAGTACGAATTATCTACACAACCTATAAAAAACTATGTCAAATATTATATGTAAAGTATACAAGAAAATAATATTAAAAACAAAAAACTAAAATTGAATTATGTGGCCATAAAAAAAATTGACTTTTAACACAATAGCCGCTCGGATCATAGTTCGATTCTCACTCGGAGGATGTGCAATTGGAAAGTTACATTAAATAAGTATAATTAATATTTTTGAAGCCAATAAATAAAAAAATATATAATAAATAACACGTCCGTAATAATTGATACGAAGAAACTTCTATCAAGAAGAATTATTTTATATTAAATTTAATTTATATTAAATATATAATTTCTCATAAGCACTATAAGCATGATAACAAACTTTTTACCTCTTTCATAAGCTCTGGGTCAAACACGTAAAGCACAGGTCTCGATCTTGTAGCTTTGGCCAGCCGTACCAAGTCTCCATAGCGGTCTTGTAAGCCTTCTAGTAGGCCTAGTCCCACGGTGTGGTGGAAGCTTCCTATAAAAATATATATTTTAAAATAAAAAAATAAATAAACTGAAATGTATAGTAGGTATAAGTCAAAGGGTGTGTGTGGGTGTATATTTTATAATTAGTTACTAACATTTTCCGCATATATTTTAATAGAGAAAACCTATAAATGTGTGTTTCCATTCCATTCGTTCTTCCATTCTCCAACGACAATAAGAAAAGTACTTCTTTATATAGATTGTAGGCAATTACCAACTTAAAATAAAAAATATATATAATATTTTAGATATTGAAAACAGCAACTCATTGAAGAGTTTCTTGTTGACTCTTCGAAAGAATATTTCGACTTTGAATTTGAATATACGGAATTTTGTAATAAAAAAAATACTAGTAGGAAAGCTGTAAATTTAACATAATATGCAATATTGCATTATAATAATCATATAACAATTAAAAACAAAATAATTTTGTATTGTAAGTTCTCACTTCTTGCCAAAATTTGATCACCATAGAGAGAGATTTCATGGTAAGTGCCCTATAGGTTTGATTACGGCGATATCGATGCATAAATGCTTGTATTTTTTGATTGCGTTGATTTAGAAGTTGGATTTAGGGCTTCAAAGGAACAAATACTTGTATTTGATATGATTTCAAAAAATGTAAGAATTCCGTTTTTGCCTTTTGAGGTATGGGACCTTAAATAGACTAAGCGATTGAGTAAAACGCTACTAAATATTTTACTACGTTGCAATCAATGTACAACCATCACGTGGAGCTCACATGTCTTTCAGACCGATGACCCGTGCTCGTTATAAAAATATAAAATTGTCAACTTTAAATGATAAAAAAGGCCAGTCGGGCCGCAGTGGCACAAAGTGTGACTGTAAATGGATTGGTTGGGGGTTTGATCCTCACTCGAGGAGATGAAATATTTATTTAAATTTATATTCTCATTTTCGTCGCTCTGGTGTCGAGGCAAAGCACGGCGTTGAGTTCCGCCACTCAACACGCAATACCTCCAGAATTCGGCGTAAAGTGGGCAACGGAGTATCTTAACACTAGGTTCTCTCTGCCTACCCTGCAGTGTGGTACAACGAATATGATTTAAACGATGAAAAATTTACCATATATTGATTGATATAATGCAAAAAATTATATTATTGTCGCTATAAGAAGCAGAAGTAATTTTTTATGTGTACAACCCGCTGTATGTAAAGTTCATTGTATTGTGTATATACTAAAGTTTATTTTTATGGCGTCATACGTATAATAAACAAATACTATCCAAAATTTCTATACTTACAGTATAGAAACTTGTGGGATTGGTTTATTTTATTTTTTTTAAGTACTATAACAATAGTAATCTCTCAAAGTCGGCTCAACTTTTTAGATTAAAATTTCTTTATTATTAGACAGACTCTCTTTCACAAAATACTTTAAGATAAGAATTAGATTATAAAATATATTTGATATCTGCAACAATAATAAGTTAACTTGAATTCTGTCGAGATAGCTTTACGTGAGTGTTAGTAGCAGCTCTGAATGGTTCTGATAAAAAATACAATAGCCAGAAGTTTATCTTCTTGAACAATACAATATACCATATAAATATATAAATATAAATTTATTAGTAAGTATATAGTACTACTTACTTACTATATCAAAATAACAAATAATTATTTGTTATGATATAGTTTATAAAACAAACTTTGTTTTTTGTATCGTGAATTTTACTATTATTGTTTATTTTTTTACATTTATGGTTAAATCCTTAAACAGCAAATTTGGACACTATTGACGAAATTAAAATTTTATAATGGATTTTAAATATTTTTATTATATTCAATATTATTATTTATAGCGTAATAATATGATATTGTAATTAAACATATACTCGTAGATTAAAAAAGATGAATTATTGAAAAAAAAACATTCGACTATAAATACTACTATACTACATATTATTACAATACAAACGTACGAAATCAAAATATCACATTTAAATATCTTTTAAAGCCTCAAATACCACAAATAAAAATCTTTTAAAAAACACTTTAGTTTATATACCAACAGACCGGCATATAAACGCAATAGATGGGTAGATGCAGTAGATGCAAATTACACCGTTACTCAATTCTCTTGATCGCCGCTAAGCGTCTACGTCCGGGATTCTATTGGATAATTAGGGAAAAGGACAAGTTAGCAATATATTGTACTGAATAAAATATTAGAATAGTTGATTGTATAATAATTACGAATTCTATATTTTCTAGGTTCAATATTTTTCTTTACCTCGGGTGGGAATCGAACACAACCTGCCGCGTTTACAGTCACACGCTTGTGCTCCTGCGCCACAACTGTCTTATGTATTGACATATGTATTTTAAGTCTATAAAAATTTATATTAGTAAATTTCCCAAAAAACTTAATGTAAATTTAATTGACCACAGTTGGAAGAAAAGCGACAAAATTTAAGATTTCAAAGCTTTTAGTCAACAATTAATCATTAATAGAGCAAGAAGCGGTCTAGTCTAGACTATAGAATTAGGATATGTTGAACCTGTACCTGTGAGACCGGTTATATCTCGAGGGCAACTTTCTCCTGATTTATCGTTTGTTATTTTTAGATTTAGAGAGAGTGGTATTAATTTGCAAACTAGTTTTGAATTTTGCCAATGTTTATTTACAAATATAAAATAACGTAATACGGAACAGCTAGATCTTTTATAGTATGGTTTTAAATACAAAGAATTACATTTTAAATGTCACCGTTGTCGATTACTGTCATCATGTATAATATAAGTAATGTCTTATGAATTGTTTCTCAATTCATATATAAATATATAATGAAAGTTATAATTATAATGAAAGTAATTTATTATTAACATATTATTTACCAGGAAAACCATTAATTATACTCGGGTGACTGAACGTAATGTGATTCATTATCTAAGAACGCCGTCACCGAAGAAACATTTATACTAAATTATAAGCAGTCTTTGAAATGGTATTTGAGCTCACATACAAAACAGTACCGGCTTCAGCTCTGTCGACAAATATATTGTATAATTTATAGATTTATTGAAAATTATCCTGAGAATTTAAAAAAGTTCAGTCGTTTAAAATTATCTTGAGTGAATCAATATCATTAACACAACATAGACTCATTAATTTAGTAGCAGATATTTTAATTTTAGATAGAAATTACATTTTCTTGTTATATGGTTATATTAATTGTAAAGTGTACAGATGAGACTTTAAAAGTACGAATTTGAGTAAAAGTTTGAATTTGAAGTGAAAAATCTGTAATAGGGATTTTTCTAAATTTATAAATATGTAACCTGTAAGGTTAAAGTTTGACCAATTAAAATTTACAGCTATAATTATTACAAAATATACTCGTCAAAACGATAACGCATCAAAATATAATATTTAAAAAAATGTGTCTAGGATAAAATGGCGGTGACATATAAATTATACATAAGTCAAAAGAACTTGTTTCTATTACGTTACGAAGCGATGGCGTCACGTATACTTCCTAGTCGAATACACCAACAAAAAGTAAACGCTGAATTAGCCGTTTACGTTTTATTTATTGATTAATCGAAGACGGCGAAACTCAAAAGGCGACTTTATCATATCGCATTTGGGTATTTTATTTTATTTATAATTCACTTGCTTATTTCTATTTATTAAAGTAAAAATAAAATATTATTATAGAATTACATAAATCTTTAACATAAGGGACAGAAATTATACGAGATTTTTGAAAAGCTAGTTGGTTCGTTTTTAATAATACTGCAAGCAGTAGCATGTTTTTGGCCATATTTTAAGATAACTACAATTAATATTAATATTATATCTGACGTGAGGTGGGATCCGATATGAAATTCAAAGTAGTGAACCAAGGGCATGCCACTATCATACATAGTGTCATGTGATCTTCATTACCTGCCAGGAATTACAATAGCAAACGTAAGGACATACATTTAATATAGATAGCATGTCAATATAATGACTCATAAAACTGATATTGTCTCTTTATTCGACTCCTTTGATTATAATGTACTGTTAATTGTATAAATTTTATTAATTTTTAATGATATTTAAATATATCTTAATATTTATTAATGATTTTTCTATTGTTCTTTTTTTCTTTGTTGCGGGCGAATCATATGATGTTAGAGCCACTTTATGTAATGGATAATTCGGGTTTAAGTATTATTAGTTACCATTTATTGCATTCACTCAAGAACAAAACCAACTCGATATCAAGTTCAACATATATCGATGTATAGAAATCGATTATAGAAAGGTTGAAATACAAAAATTTATCGCATTTTACTTTAAAGTCTTCTAAAGAAATGCGATAAATTAAAATTAAAATAAAGATTTATGCTTTATTTGACAAATGATGCCCTAAATTTGTAATATAATATATAAAATGTTATAGGTTATAAATTATAACTTTTATAATATACTTACCTATCCTCGGAAGAACATGAGCATGATGTCTCAACATTGGCAAGGCCAACGGTCCAGGTATATCACTGAATTTCTTATAATCGGTGACTGTAGCTGGTGCGGCCACATTGCGTCTTTGAGGTGATGTAGAGGTTCTTCTGACTGAAGACGTAGAAAGGTGGCGATGGCGGGATGGACGAGTTAATCTAAGAAAAATGCATAATGTTTTAGAGATTTTTTTAATGAAACTATATTTGTTTAATAGAAATTATTATTGGCTGTATATTTGTACGTACGTTTATATTATTCATATTTATATTTAACAAAAAATAACTTCACTAAACAAAAAGTAATGTATCGGAATCTAAGTTTGATACTGTATAATTTTATTTTTGTCATTCAATTATATAACTTTTTTTTAAATTTACGATAAGAGAAGAATATAGTGATTTAGCACTAGTAGTTTAAATCTATAAAATGAACTGATCGAGTTCTAATTTTTTTAATTACGCAAATTACTGTGGTCATTTTCCCTTTATAGAATGGCGTGCTCATTTTTTTCTAGAATAATAATGATTAATATAACGCTGCAGCGATTAGAAAATTAAATAGCCTCCTGCCATACATATTTAAGTTTAAGTTACAAGTTCTTGCTGGAACTGCTTACTTTAAATTACGGCTTAATGGGTGACAAGTTTATAAAATTATTAGTTTTAATTCTCCTTAGAGATGCAAATGTCTTGGATTCCTGGTTTATAATTATAATAAAAATCATATATTATTCGCCGATAGAAACCTAAGAAAGCGCAGAAACGTGAAGTTTTTTTTTATTTACATATATATTTACATATATTACCATATTTTGTACAGTCATTAAAGAGATATCGATATTCATTCAATTGTCATAGTAGAATTCACCAATAGTAAATATAAACTAATATATTATCTTCATGTGGCAAGGTGTTTTATGAATCCATTTTTAAGGTTTTTTAAGGAAAAAAGCAACCATTATAAGTTTCCTATGTTGTCCGTCTGCCTCACTGTCTGTCAAGACCTTTTATCTCAAAAACGCTAGGAGATATGGAGTTGAAATTCAAACCATATATTCAGATCTACGGCACCATCATTTGTATGATATTTCGACATTATAAGGGGAATCAAAATTCATAGAGTACTTCCGCTTTACTTGGAATTATGAAATTTGGCAGCTAGCATCTACATGTAATAATAGTTTAAGAAAAAATGTGAAATCTATTTGAATTTGAATTTGAATTTGCATCCTTAGCGGGAGAGCCCGACTCGCGCTTGATCGATTTTAAAGTACAAGGTACTAAGGACAATATTTTTAAGCCGTGCTCAAGTCTGAGAACGATCATAAGATGCCGTTTTCATTCAGAAATTATATATGTATGACCTTGAGAGCGATTTATAAATACGGGTCTAAGATCAAGTAAATTATTACTTACTTGATCACCAATATACGCTGTTTCGGACTAACTTGATTGCTAATGTTTTCCTGCCAGCTTAGCGTAACATGCATATTAAAATATTAATAATTCTACTCGTATACAATTGATTTAATAACAATACCTGTATCTATGTATGTATGTTAAGTATTTTTGACGCCTACACATAGCATAATATATAACCAAGATGGAATCGATTAAGTAATCTAAGTATTTTCGTCAAACCCATTATTCAAGTGGAGTTGTGTAAAATGTATTGTTTTTATTTCGGTAGCCTCGCTCATATAGAATTTGTAGCCAAAATACACTGCACTGTATGGCAATAAAGTTTATTTTACCATGGTAATTATATTTCATGGTAGCCATAACTATATTGTGTAGAATCTGGCCCTTATGTGTGCTACCTTCATGAGATGCCTGATGCATTGAAGTTCTAGGACGATGGAAAGACTCACCGAATGTTTTAATCGATTATACGTCATATTTAATTAAATTCAAGTTTTAATTATAATTGTGAAACAAAAGTGTATTATTATTTAATTGTATATAATTAATAAAGCATTTAACAAAATGTTTTCACTGAATTTTGAGTGTTCATTTAAAGTTTTAAACAACATTGGCAAAATAATTTGAAATAAATATTGTATTGAAGTAAAAGTGATATAAAAAAACACAGATATATATCTTAAGCTTAACATCTTTTTTAAAGTTTGAACATGTGAGTGAAATGTAAATCAATACAAAAATAGAAATATCCGAAAACAACTGCTTCTTTAAATATGTAAAAAAAAAATGTAATAGATAATATATATATTTTCTAAAGATCTGACCACGCAATTGGTAAACCTGAATAAAAACCTGAAAAAATATAATAATAATTTTCTTATTATTTAAATAAATTTGCGATAAGATTGTGAGTTCCAAATCTTAATTAAGGTCTATATCAATTTTTTACACTTGTTTTTTTGTTTCTTTATTAATTGCCTGAATACTTGATTTTAATATTTTAGAATCTTATCTCAATATACATAAAGAGGAAATTTTTAATTAATGTAAAAAAAATCGTTATTCTTTCTGATTTCCTCGTTATAGCTTCAAACTTATCGTCATAATTATATTCTGGTTGTTTTACTAAACAGTAAAATAATTACAAAAAGTTAGTATAAACATACTAACTTTTTGTAATTATTTCTATAACTTATTGAAACTTTTATTGTACTTTCAAAAATATATATCTATTTATTATAAGCGGTTTTAAAAAAGTTAGTGTAGCTTGTATAAATAGTTTACCAAAGCTAATAAATAAAGTATTTTTAAAAACTATAGTTTTATTATTCATTAAAATAGGAGATTATGTTTACTTAGTATTAATTAATAACACTGCTATTAGTTTCACATTTACTAAACTACGAGTAGAATCAATATGTAATTATTTGCAAGTACGCAGTTATACGCTAAGATATTCCAATTAAACTATGCTAACTACAAACATGTATAGCTTACGAATTTTGAGGGCATGCGCAAAAAATACAATTGCGCCTGCGCTGATATATCTATGCAATAAAATTTTAAATGAGATATCTAAATATGTTTTATATTTAGACATAAGCAAAAATAAAATAATAATATTAAAAAAATACTTGTTTCTAAAAATAATAATTTACTACAGACGATAAAAAATACGAACGATATATATATTTATATACATATCTTCAATTTAATTATTATTTTTATTTAATTATATTATTATTACATTTTAATTTAATTATAATATTATTATATCTTTAATATAATACTTACAAGCAATGGCGTACAATAACGTTCTTCATTTTCACACACTGTTCGATACACTGTACAGTTAACAAGTTTAACACTTAACTGAACATTTTCTTAATAAACAATTTAAATTACGGTACTTATTTACGATGCGTTCTCTCAAGCTGGCCTGATGCGAGTGTCGCCGACCGCGTGTGCGATGCTAGTGATGTATGCCACTCGATAATCCGACAATTGAGAAGTAGAATTTTTTTGTTTACATTACTTTATTGCCTCTTGTGTTTACTTTATTATACTTTACTTGAAAAGAATAAATAGAAGTGTAATTAAAAGATCATTATTGATTATATCTTGCATGTGATTTTCCTCTTTTGAAACAATATATATTAAAGTATAAAAATAACAAGCAATTATGTGTTTACGCTGTATTTCTACGTCATAATATATGTATGTTAATTTTAGTAGACAATGGTTGCATTGTTATTTGTTATAATAATGATTCCATTATATCCTTTGCGAATTCGCAAAGAATTTTTTTTTAACAAGAATATGTTGAAAGTAGCCAAATATAAGTTCAAAAAATATATATAATATATTTTGCTTACATAGTGTACATTACATTCTTGTTACGGTAAATAAAGTTTTATCGACACGCAAATATTATTTGCATCACTCCATTGATCTTTGGACCGCTGAGTTTGTTTACAATTTAAATTGAATGAATTGGTCTCGCTGATATTAATTCTCAGCACATAACGGTATAAATGCGCATAACTTTTTTTTTTGTTTTTGCTTAGAAATATTACACTGTTAAGGTGTAAAAATAATTGTAAAATATAAAATTTACAATTGTACACCAAAATTATTATCTTTAAAGATAATAATAAAATTCTACTTAATTATATATGAAATTTAATGTTGAGTCTTATTTAGTCTATCAAGCCGTTCATCCCGGATCACGTGGCGGTATCAAGATGAAATTAATATTAACTTTATACAATTGACTATAGTATAAAAATAAGGTTAAGCAGGCGAAGTCGCGTTTAGCTCGCTAATTATATAAAAACCCTTGGAGGAATTAACGTGACTGAAGTTTAAATCGACTATAATAAAAATTGAAATAAGATAAATATTTATTTCTCATTTTAAATAATATAATATTTTATTATATTTATTGTGTATTGTTTTTGAAAAATAATTATTCTGTGATCAATAAACAAAAGAATAAATAAATATTTTATTGTAATATAATTAAGTGTAAATATCTGAAATGTTAATTTAAGTGTGCAACTAAACGTGATTTATCTACTCCACGCTGTGTGTTTACTTTGTAACATGGCTGACTAAACTATAATTAACAACATATTATGATAAGAATACTATTAGGAAAAATAAATAATAGTTAGAAATAAAGATAATGCCAATGTTACTTTCTTATTGTTATTTGAATAAGTAAGCAAGCAAGCAAGCTTTTGTTTAAAAATACTGTGTATAACATATAACGTAAACACCACGTATGCGATATTTTGTATTATACTATTTTCACAAAATTTGTAAATGTATTACTTATTTTGTGTAAAAAAATAAATTAGTAAGAGTCATCTATCTCTAATAATGTAGCGCTTCCACGGTCTAATTCATTGGTATTGGTATTGGTAAAGTTTACAGAAAAAATACATTTACAGACAAACGTTTACAGTCAAACCCTGTCCCATCGCGCCGCGACGGATTTTGGTTTAATTTAATTAAAAATATAGTACTTAAGTCTGTTGTGGCGCAGTGGTCAAGGGTGCCGCCCGTTAAACAATGGTTGTGGGTTCGATTCCCACTCGAAGAAGTGAAAAAAAAATACTATTAAGTCCAACGTCTTAGAAATAATGAACATTGAACAGTATTTCTTTGAACGACTAGCGGTTTGCGGAATTTCAAGGATAATATTACAAATCTACTCTTAATTGTACATAGTAATTTGCATTCACGTGCACGTAACTTGTGTTTGCTTGTTAACTAGAAACGTGTTTAGTTATCGCATTTTAATTTTTATAATCTTTTGATTTATAAAAAAATATATGATTAATTATGGAAATTTATAAAATAACACCTACTTATTATTAATATTGAAATTTACATGGTGTCTATGGTGAATATTTGTTCAGTTTTGATACACAAAATATGACCTTAGATCTTGCGAGCTTATTGAATATTATAATATGATTAGAACAGAGAAAGGAGCAAATTACGAGAAGTATTTTTCGCCTTCTAATTTAGTAGCCATTCCATTGTCACGTTACCCCTTTGTCCCTTAAATCGGTTAAGCCGTTTCTGAGACTGTCGACAGACATAAAAACCAAAACAAAGATTTTTTTTTAAATTCAGGTTCTATTATATACATATTCAATAACATTTTTTTAAATATTTCATCTATATATAGACAACGATGAGTTGCAATGTTATTTATTATAAGTAAAGATAGTTTGTTTTTTTTTAATAATTTAATAGCCTTATCGAAATTGCAACCATAAGATTTTAATAATTTTCACTTTAGAATTCTTAAATGCGCTACAAAAATATTGTTTACTATAACAAGAACGTAATCCCGTATTTTTAGCGGTTCAGCAGATATTTGAGAAACACATATTTGAACGTTGAACACTGTCCCTTCACTAATTACGAGTTAAAATTATCACCATTAATTTAAATATGCAGTTTAAATAATGAGTTTATATATTAATGAGTTTATAATTAATCAGCTACATCGTTTGAACATCTTATGGTTGTAATAACCAAAATAGAGTTATAAAATATTTTTCATTATTTAAAAAAAAAGTTTATAAGTATATATATTATATTTTTTTAAATACTTATACAGAAACTAGTACTTTATATAGCTCTTTAAATCACTTTATGAGTATTGTAAGCTGGGCGTCGAAATGTAATGTTGCTCTCCTTGTAGAATTAGATCAATTGGTGTTCCGTCAGACACGTTCCAGTTGAGCAGCGACATCCTCAATCAGTTCCCCGCTATGCCGACAATGACCTTTATAATTACATGTGATTTGATTTGATATATTTATTGTAGAAGCGCTACATAGCTACAGCCTTGCACAGGTTTGAAAATGGAATATTTTTTAATTTATTTAAAAAAAAACTCGTTAATCATCTCTATTTCACCTCCGGTCCGGACGGTCCGGCGTGGAGTTGAAATCATTCGGCGTTTCCGTGCTTAAGCCATAACATAAGTTACCTAAATTCTATATAAAAGAGACAGTGCAGATCTTACAAGAGGAATAGAAGTAGTAATATGAAACAATTATACGAAACTGGAACGGCGTATCTGAACACTAGGTTCCCTCTGCCTAACCCCAAAAATTAATATAAAAAAGAAATTGCGTGCCATTTGAGGGATACAGCGTGAAGCGAAAAAAACCCGTTATAACTTTATAATTTGCGTCCACCTCTTTTTTTGTCACTTAATTTTAAGTTTAATCCTTTATTTATAATAATGATTAATAAAACAGGTATACTTAGTTTAAGAAACCAAAAGTAATATATAAAAATTTCTCATGAATGTTATAGGGTACCTCTCATGTTCAGATCAAATAGATGCATGCGCCGAGTCACGTTCACACTCCCAAATATTTTTATTTATTAAGCTTCACTTTCATTGTGCTACTGGCGCATTGGAACGTGCGCGGGCGCATGTAGTCACCGTGAATGGGTCGTGAGTGAATCGTGGTCCAAAAACAAGTATATTCCATATTAAACTATTATTTTAAATTGATCCATTTAAGTTCAGTAATCATTGTTGAACAACAAGCTAATTACTATCAGAAAAGTTACACTTTGGTAAAATATTTTTTGGACTAAATATAATTTTTTTATGAAAGGATTATCTTTAAATAAATCTTTAAATAGATCTTTCGAAACATTTTTTTTGTTAACAGAGGCAAGTTTTAATAGTAATCTGATACTACTATTTTACGGGCAACATATATGGCTTTGAACACCTATTTTATCACTAACTGGACTAGAATTTATTATTAGTTAGATACAACAGAATATCCATCTTAAAAGTGATGAGTGATGTGTGAAAATATAAAATTGTATAATTTTGTATATGTTCGACCTTAGTAATAGCTACCTTAGTAATTGACAACTGCATTCCTTTATTACAATTTATCGTCTCATTAATTAATGAAGGAAAAAAACATGACTTATGCACTTTATTATTAACGTGAGAATGCGCCCATTGCAAATTATTGCTAAGTAAGAAGTACCACAGGCATTTTGTGAACGCTTCTTGATGCTAGACAAAGTTAGACGAGTTTAAGTGTTACTAAGTTTCTTTGTTTTTGCAAAATATGGGCATGTGAGACGAAGATTAATAAGAAATTTAGATTAAAAAGTTACAGCTTAAATTCTTTTGTAATAAAGTTTAAAGATTTTCGAGATAACCAATATAAGGTGAGGTGAAGTTCTACCTCCGAATATGTCAGTTTTACATTTAATTCAATAGTAGTTATAGAATATTCTTGGAAACTTTCTGAATTTCGGAGATAAGAAGCTTATTGCAAAGCTTTTGTCTGTTCCAAAAGCCTAAGAACTAAACAGCCCGGACCGAATCATCAATTCAGCCTTTTCTTAATACTTTGTAATCTCTAACAAGAATTTCGAAATGTTTTAGAGAATAAGGCTGCTAATACATGAACATAAATTTGTAAATGTATTTTTTTAGTCCTTGTCCTTGTGCGGGAGCACACAGCAGGTTTGCCAGAGGGAACTAAGGGTTTCCTTCACTTTCCGTCGATTTCTCGTGGAAGGCAACGGAACCATCAACATACCATCAACCGTGGCCCGTACGCTTGTTTGGAAAGGAGTCTTATCTTTTTCCATAAAATAATACAAAAAACAAAGTGTGTCTGTAAACACGAAAGGTTGTGGGTTCTATTCCCAATCCAGGAAATTAAATAATAAATATTGGCATTTCTTCATTCTGGTGTCAAAGCAAAGTGTAGCGTTGAGTTCCGCCACCCAACACGCAATGCCTCTAGAATTCCTGCACATAGCAGGGTACCCTGCTATATGCAGGATAAAGCGTGAGTGAAGCTGATTTAATGAATTTCTTTTTTATAATATTAACTTACCAGAAAATCTTTTAAGAACAATTAACAGACTTGTTGTATTCGTATAAAACCTCAGAAGTAATTAATAAATCAAATATCTATATATTTTTAATTCATTGTTACCAAAAAATATTTCAAAAATCTTGATATAGTTTCACATTTGTAACTATAATTTTATAGTGAAATCTATCTGAATACATTTTATAAAAAGAAACCAGAACAAACATTAAAATTTGGTTCTGACCTCAAAAATAAAAATACAATTTTTTACCAACATGTCGCTATGTAGCAGTGACGTCATAGCGGACAAGTAACCGTATTGTTTGCTTTGATATAAATATTTAACGATTATATTTCGTCGACTTAATTTAGTGTGTTTAGTCTGCGTAGTGTGACCTACACATATGTTTGACATTGTTTTACATAATTATTTCTTTATTTTTATTTTCTAGAAATATATAAATATAATATAGGTATTTAATTACTTTAGTTAGAAAATTGTGGCGTTTGGTTTTCTTTTTATTAAAAAAAAGAAACCATATATCTAAAAGAACCAAAATCAAATCAGCTTCATGCTGTATTCCGCTCATAGTAGAGTAGGCAAAGGGAGCCTGGTGTTAAGACACTTCGTTCCCTATTATTCGCCAGAGTCTGGGACCATTGCGTGCTTAGTGGTGGAACTCGGCGGATATAAGAACGAAGAAATTGAAATATAAATGTAAATAAATACTTCACTTTCTCGAGTGGGGATCCAACCCACAACCATCGCGTTATAGCCACACCTTGTGCCGCTGGGCTACGACGGCTTTACTTAACTTAAGAAGTTATATACAAAAAAAACTTCAAGTAGAGATTACATGAAATGGAATGTGGGGAGTTCCCTTAAAATAAATTCAAAGTGACACGACAAAGCTTTCATGATTACACCCGCTTCGAGCACATAACAAAGTAACATCGGAGTAATCTTGACTGTGTCGCCGTTACACATTATTTAGATTGCCGGATTTAGAAAAGAAAATATTTGAAAAAGCAGAGGATTTTATTTGCATAGTCGAATAAAGTCACAATCATGGAGTTTTTTTTAAATAAGTATAAAATGTTATGTGTATAATATTTCACTAAATGACATTGACAGTGTAGTGACACAGTTCGAAGCAGTATGTATTCAAGCTTTTTTATTCTTTTATGGAAATGTAGCTAATTCTACTTATACAGAGTATAAATCGATCAACGGATTAACTGTTTTTTACAGGATAACGAATTTATTCCTTGTATATTATATGTATAGGATTATATTAATACGAAACAGTCGGATGACGAGTTCAACTCTCACTTGACCAATTTTATTTTCAAAAGATTACTAATTTGCAACTGTGTGCCGAACCACAAAAATCACAACATCACAATGACACAAGTGAAATTTAAAACTTGTAAAGTTTTCATTTTATTATATTATAGTGTTAAGTAACATGTATCGTGCTATTACAAAATATTTTGTTCAAATCTATTTAATAGTGGCGTAACCCCAATTTGCGTATAAAAGGTTACAAATATAAATAAATAAAAATAATTGGCCTCTTCGTTATCCTTTTGGAAAAGCACATAAAAATTTTCTATGGTGTTAAAAGATATTAATGGATCCAAAGTTAACCTACACTGCCCCACTGCGGTTGGCACCCATTCAGAAAGTTTTACTGTAGAGCACGAATTAATTGCAAATAAAGTACTGTTGATGCAAAAAATGATTTTCTTCATGAAGTTTGCAACTGGTTTATCAATTTGAGTTTTTGGGTATCTCTTTTTATATTCAGTAGACACGAGCTTGAATTAAGTCACTCAATATCCAATGCCTAAAGAATCCGGTGGGATGTGTGGAATGGAAATGTCTTAATGGGAACCGACTGTCGTAATACTAAGCCTAGTATATTAGCTCTGCCTACCCTGCTATGTAAATAAACTCTGTCCTCTTTTTTCAGCCCAATTTTCGAAATATTTTGTGTTGAGCACGTATGGCCAAAACAAATATTGTAAATAAAAATTACCCGAGATTATTTCTTGACCGGATGAACTTAAAATAATCTTGTGTAATTTTTATGTTTATTGTAAACACAGAAGAATTTATATTTTTATATTAAATGAGGCTATCGTGGCGCAGCGGCACAAAGTGTGACTGTAACGCGATGGTTGTTAGTTCGATTCACATTTATATTTTCAATTCTTCGTTCTGGTGTCGAGGCAAAGAGTGGCGTAGAGTTCCGTCCCTCGGTCCCTCTGCCTACCCAGTTGTGTGCGGGATACAGCATGAAGCTGATTTTTTTTTATATATTAAATAAATTGTCAGGTATTTTCAATATGCTACCTACCTAAACATCATACGTTTTAATAGAAGAATGAGAATAAAAAGTATAGCAATTCAGAATGCGAGCTCTGCGGCGGCGGCCTCAAAAGTCTTTTCTTTCTTAAATCGCCTCCCTAGGGGTCGCATATTTTATTTCGCTCTCTTATAATGAAAACAAACACGACTTCACCAACTTCCGAGGCCTGACATTGTTCCCATTGTATAAAATTTTAATCATATTTCTGTTTTGTATTGACATTTGGATAATGTTTGTCAGCTAAATTTAAGAAAACAGGTGAATTTAAGGCGCCGTTGCGTAGACTGGTCTGAGGAGAACTGGTCTGGTCTTGTTGAACGGTTTTGGGTTAATTACCACAGGATATACTTATATTTATATATGAAAGAATAGTACCCAGTCGGATAATACAAAGGAGAGTTCTTCGTTTGCTTACTTCTGTCTCTTATTGGTTAAAAAATTTTCTACAGTGTCAAACTAATGATTAAAGTGAATTTAAATTGTAGATATTAAAGTAATATACATACATACACGTACGATGATCTATTTTATCATGAAGTTAGTTTTCTTATGTCAATGAACTTGATTGAAATGAACTTTTACTGGAAAAATGAACTTTTATTAACTTTTAATACACATTGATTTTATTATTTATCATTTCAAGTTCCGCCGCTCAACAAGCAATATGGCAAAAAGTGTGGAATGGATCATCTTCTAGGTTTATTCTGCCTACCCTGCTATTTGCGGGATACAGCATAAAGCTGAAAAAAAAAATACTATACGCCTGCTATTATTTAGAAGCAATATCCCGTTTAAAATGTTTTAATTATCCAAGAATATATTGTATAACTCAGTTAACACAATGTGTTTTTCACTAAGTATGCAGTACTTTTTGCGTGCGGGCAGCCAGCTGACGGCGCCATTTCCGCAGCTCTTAGAGAATTAGTTAGTTCTTTCCCATGAGAAATGGGAAAGAACTATTGTGCCATCAATACTGTATTTTCAGTCGAAGTTAAAATCTAGTTTCTTTGTAGTGTATAATTGCCTACATATGAAGGGTAATTTTCGAAACAAATATATTTGATTTTTATATTTGAACAAAATCCCTATTGGTGGTTTTTAAGATCAAAATTTCTAATAGAGAATGCCGAAGTTGTGATAATACTGCGTACGTACCATAGAAAAAGATACGTTGCTCATTGTACTTGCATATAGAAGGATATGCAGAGTTCTCCTTAGCTAGCACCAGAGTGAAGAAATGAATATATACAATTAAATAAATAATTCATTTTCTTTAGTTAGGATCGAACATGCGACCAGTCGCGTTTACAGTCACACATTTGTGCCCTTGCGTGACGACAGGTCTCCAAAAATAATAAATAAAATATTATTATATAAATTTGTTTTGTCTTTTTTAGATAAATATATAATATATAAAAGGATACGCTGGATAAATATTAGACTATTGTAATTGAAGTGGCATGAAGAGTATATTTAGGTAACTAAAGTTGATTATTGTGCTTTCAAAGACAGACGTCTATTTCGGAAAGTATTGAAAGGATTGATAAAGGCTTCTTATATATTTTCGAGAGAAAATAAAAATGTGTGTGTTATTGTGAAGCTCTTATTATATAATATGGATCTTCGAGTTCTTATATTTAACGAATAACCCTATAACAATAAGCTATTTTTGATTTAGTTGTCTTCTTTCTTTTGCATCGCTAGAAAAGATCCTTTATCTTTTCTTTATTTTATATGGCATTAATGCTACCTTGACGCTATATATGTGTAATAGATGGATCGGAGTTTCTGAATTCTTCTGAGTTCTCTTCTTTTCCGTGAAAGACGTCTATATAAAAGCGTGAAGATAAAAAAATATAAAAAACCTTACGTGTTACATATATATGATATTGGTTTCTATCACTTTATGGTTTCTGAGTTTGATACTGTAAAATTTTTCAGTGTTTTTTTTAGTGCACTCACCTTCGTGGCGCAGCGGCACAAGGGTGAGAATGTAACGCGATGGTTGTGGGTTCGAGCCCCAGTCGAAGAAGTAATATATTTATTTACGTTTATATTTCTATTTCTTCGCTCTGGTATCGAGACAAAGGGTGGTATTGAGTTCTGCCACTCAAAACATAATGCCTCCAGAATTCGCCAAAGAGTGGGGAACGGAATGTCTTAACACTAGGTTCTCTCTGCATACCCTGCTGTGTGCAGGATGTTGCGTGAAACTGACGTTATTTTTCATATTCACATAATGTAAATACTTCATGAAATTCATCGTAATTTTTTATCTTTTTATTTATATTACCATTAAGAGCAAACAGATCCAAAAGTAAGGCAATAATTAATGGCGTTGAAAGTAAGCGCACTCGCGCTTCCGTCCTGACTCGCTGATAAGTAAGTTTAATAAACGATGTCAGATAGGAAAGAAAACTCTTCTTAGTTTTTAACTTAATAATAGTTATATTTTTGATTTTTCTTTATGCTCATTTTTTTAGATTTACGTTGTATCCCGCATACAGTACAACGAGATATATTATTTATATAATCCCATCTACGAGTATTTTCCAATTGTTCGTCACTCAGAAATCTATTCAACAGACCGTAAAGCAATTTGTATCAATAATAGTGAAATAAGCGTGTCATCTGTTACATTGCAAAGGTTTCTATGACCAAATTCACCGTAGGAATATGATTAATTTTTGGAACTCCATCCATTCATCATATTGACAGACGTGTCAACCATATAAAATGGGTCACGTCACGTACGTATATAAGTATGTTAAATAGGTTGAAGGGTCATTGCTATTTAGTAATTGTTTAACAACACTTGGTATATACTATGAGATCCATTCGCTTGGGATGCAGATTCATTATCCGCTCACGGTAATTATTTTAGTTGTAAATATTTTTTACCATCACGATTAAAAAACTGATTTTTAGAGGTTCAAGCTTTTATAATTAATAACAATAAAAAAAGTAATAAGTTGAAATAAAGTTAATAATTAACAGTGAAGTAAAGTTTCTTTGTGAATTAATTCAACTAAAATTTCAATTCACACAAATTATTATAACATATCGAAAATTTATGGTGAATATTACACAAAAGTTCCCAAAGGTTTAAATAGTCAGTTATTATTTTGTAGTTAAAAACAAACCGTAGTTTGGCTAAAGGTTTACGAGAAATCGGCGAGAAAGTTAAGAGCGTTTCAGTGGGCATCATTAATCAAACTAGGGACGATGGTGGATGGTTCAGGACGATTTTGTGAGATGGGGTGGACCATGGTTATTGGACAAAAACGTCGGACTCCAAGTAATCCAAATCCTTATCACTTTTAAGTTGTAGGTAGAGATCTTGGTAAATGGATTAAGTAACTGGAAGTTTTTTGCTGTTAATTATATTTAAAATTAGTCTACTCTTTTATATTTTTATTTATTTTTTCAATACCCTCTTGGTTAAATCCAGTATAATTCATTTTAATTAGTCAAATAAGTAACAATAAAACCAATGACTTGCTTTCCTCGAAATAATTTATAATTTAAATAATAATTTATGAGGAATTACTGTATAGTTCTACAGTTAAATAACGAATCACAACATTTTTTGTGTTTGCAATTACTGCTTCGTTATATCTGGCGATGGCTTCTATATAATTATTTCAAATAAAATAATTTATAATTGACAAATATGTCGTATGACGAAAGTAGATATTTTATATTTTGCCATAGTCTGTGATCATATTATTGAGTCAATAAATTTTTTATTTTCAAATTCCTGGATATATTTTAAGCTGAGGAGTATAGTATTATTTTAATGTATAATTCAAATACAATCAACAGGGTAGTGTTAACAAATTTTCGAATACGCCGAATTTTTCGAGGCATTGCGTTTCGAGTGGTGGAACTCAACGTCGCGCTTTTTGCCTTGGTACCAGAGCGAATAAATGAAAAAATATATATAAATAATTCATTCCCACGAGTGGAACCCACGACTGTCACGTTACACTCACAACTTTGTGACCCTGCGCCTCGACGGTCATAATTTGTATACAGAGTTATTGTAAAATGTTGAACTAATCGAATATTTTCAAAATGTTGGAGATTTCGCATTGCAGCTGCCTAAACATCAGCTGGAAACAATAAGCCAAATATAACGCCGCAAAGCAACACTGAAATGGGCCAGTACGACTTATTTTGTGGCAGACCCGCCGTTGAAGCCATTCCATTTGGTAAATAAAACGTGTAGACCCCTACTTTTGTAATTTAACTGCACTCTCTAGGCGTAATTAAGGGTTAATTCCAAGTTTAATCTAGATACAGAAACACTTGTCTGTATTTTTAAGTGTAAAAGTTGTTGGTGAGTTTCAGAAGTAGTTAATATATTTTTATTGTGATAAGTTATTCTATATTACGTTGCATAGTGAAGAGCTCCTCCTCCTGCAGGAGCTATCCTGGTACTTGGGATATTACGGATATCTCATTTCAACGTTTTGATGAATGAAAGCGAATATTGATGCACATTTCGAAAGTTCCCTAAACCTATATCTTTACATATTAGACCTTAATTATTTTTTTCATTCTCAGCGTACTATTCAATTTGTTATTTATCCATAAAAGGGAAAACGAACCAAAACCTTTTTAATATTATTATTTGTTGAAGCATTGAGGAAAATTCCAACATATACTCGTATCTGAGCGGGTTCCGTTTCCATTAAGTAGCAATTAAAACATTACGAGAAATCTAACATATTTCGGAAGAACATGTTAGACATGTCTTCCCACACAGTGGTAACACAGAAAACCCATTTACGAAAATATAGTCAATTATACACTGTTGTAAACACATGGGACCTAAATACTACGATACGATACTACTCTCCGGTCAACTGAGGCTAGTACACTAAAATAATGTTTCTAATAGAATGTTTTCTTATAAAAAAAATTATTTCACAGAAAAAAAATATCCTCAAATTACCTTACCGCTTATTGGCATCTGCAGTAGCTAAGTCAAGAAATATATTTATATGTAAATTCACATCCACGGTCAGCGATTTGAATCTATTGATTCAACTGCAACTTTTAAACTATATAAATAAAAGGATATAAAAGAATCTCGTATAAAAGAAAAAAAAACAAGAATATACGAGTATATTTGTAATGGTTTTGGCTGTTTGATTATTCACATTCCGGGTAATATATAAGGTAGTTCTTAACAGAATTTGCTTACATAATACGTGTATATATACAATCGTATTTCAGACGACAAAATAATTTAATTTAAAGTTTATGTTGAAAAGAATATAATCATATTTTAGATAACGTAATAACTTAATTAAAATGTTACTTATATGTTTTTTTTTATTTCTTCTGTTTTCTTCTTCTTTTTTTTATTCTGGAGGCATTGCGTATTGAGTGGCAGAATTCATCACCACGCTTTGCCTCGACACCAGAGCGAAGAAAAATGGAAATATAAACGTAAAGAAATATTTCACTTTCTCGAGTGGGAATCGAACCCATGCGTTTACGCGCGACACCCTTGTGCCACTGCGCCACGACGGCCTCTATATACCTAATAATTCATTTCAATTTATATTTAAATAAATATTTATAATTTCATGAACCCATTTCATTCTCTTTTGAACTTGTACACAATACTGTGTCACAGCTAATAAAGGGTCATTTGTATTCCATACGTACTCTCGTGGTGAGAGATAAGTTAGCTTGCGTACATTTTGAGCGAAATTCTAAAACTTCTGATAAAGTTAATCTGTGGGATACTTTTGTTTTACGTTATATGAAACAAAGAACTTCATTCATCTTAAAAATGTAAGTATATCATTAGGTACAGGTGAAGGTGGTAACGTGGCCCCCCCCTTTTTTTGAGGTCTAGTAGGAAAGGTAAAAGGAATATAAATCTTAATAATATATCTCGGGTTTATATTTATCTATGTATGCCGCTTAGTATAGAATAAAAAAAAATGACAGAATATTTAATAATATGTATATTCCGAGAAAAGGTCAATTTTATATTTTGAGATCAAGTGAGGATTATATGGCACACGAGGAGCCAAATTAAATCTATTGAACTTAATTTATATCAGCTGAACAGCCAGTGTAAGTTACATTTCACACATACAGATGAGTTCTACGACATTTTTTACATTATTAGACCTACTGCTGGATATCATGTCCATTCAATTATCTCAGTTGCTTCGACCTCCTCCTCTATTATTACATTGTAAATATATACTTATTATTATATTTTAAATTAATTAGAAAAAACTGGTTTTAGTGTATGAATATATGAAAAAATTAAATAAATGAAACATTGAAATATTTTTGCATTTTCAACTTTGGTGTGGATATTTTTTCTGTCCAAATAGTCTCAGAGTTTCCTAACAATTCTCGCCGCGCCTCTTTACACTTTCTGAATCGTTTCTGCTGGTTGTTTTTGTAACAATTTCATTCCGAGTAAGTGCTTATGGGCTATCTCATTTTTGCTTTATGACAATGGTATTCTTGTTAAAAAAAATGAGTGAATAATAAATAATATTATTAAAGGATAAGCAAGATCAGTCGGGGCGCAGAGGCACAAGCGTGTGACTGTAAACGTGACAGGTTGTGGGTTCAATTTGCACTCGATGAAGTTAAATATTTACTATTTCCATATTCTAGTATTGAAACAAAGTGCGGCATTGAGTTCCGCCACTCAAAATGCAATGCCTCCAAAATTTTGCGGAAAGTGGGGAACGGAGTGTCTTCACATTAGGATCCCTCTGGGTAAGCCAAAAGTAAAATAAACAAGCAAATCAACAAGGCTTACATAAGTATTACGGTATGATCTAAGAATGAATTCGAAATTGAAATACCAACAGTTAAGCATTACCTAAACATGGCGAAACGAAAATCTTTACGTGACCATATTTCTCTATTAAAAAACGTTGACTACGTCGTCTTTTTAAATCGTTTGTCTGCGTTTGACAGCATGAAATTTATGTCAAACTCCTTGGCAAGCTCCACAGATGACCACCATTCAAACTTCTTTGTCATTTCTGTTGGGCCATCTTTTTCTTTAATTACTGGCTTTTATATATCACAAAGGGATAACAAATCTTTGTTATATATATATTTGAAAAAAAAATTGTCTTTTATATATATATATCTCGTTGTAATATATTTGTAATATGGTATTATGAAGTAACTTTGTTAATATAGCGTTAAATAAGTCTCCTATGCAAATTAGTTAACTCATTTTAAACCAACATTTTAATTAATTACTTTATAGTAGACTAAACCAGTTATTTGTCGTATGACTGTCGGTTTACCGTAAACAAAATGATATATATTTTCCACACTTAGTCGAATGTTGAGTTAACCTTCGAATTATTTCTTCGACAATATTAAAAACTTACTACTGTACTCTTGACACAAGTACTTTCCATTTAACTTTACTTAACTTGAAAATATAATAAAATTAAAAAAAAATGCTAGGTTAATAAGAAATAATTTTGTAAATGTATTTCGTAAAAGATATTTAATGTTGCCAGTTTAAGGCTAGTAGTGGCGAGGGGACTATGCACTTTAGCGTGTTGCATAGAGATAGATCATGCATAATACAATAACAGTTATTTAGTTATTTTGTTAGTACAAAATATATAATTTTCATAAGACTTTTTTGGTTTAGATGAAAAAATGAAATTTTTTACTCAACTTCAGGAAATTTATATTATTAGGATAATTTGTAATTTATCAAACCCACTACAAACGCATATATAGTCAGACAACGTGCCGCTGCTGCACGACGGTCTCACTAGCACATTGTTCTTTTCGAAAGAATTTCATTTCCTTGAGTGGGGATCGAACCCACAACCAATTACAGTCACACTTTGTGCCCCTTCGCCACGACTCGCCTCAATGAATGAACAAAAGGGATAAAAATCAAAATTTTGTATTGACTCCATTGATCCTCCATTCATATTGACAAGTCTTAATCGAACAGTTAAAATAACAACTTTTGAATCATTTTAATTTGTGAAAATAGCACTTGACTTTTGATGAAATTATTGTACTACGAGCGTATTCATTCTTATTCCTTCTCCTTTTCATATTATTGCCATAAATAAATAAGTTAACCATTATTATATGGACATATATTAAGTATATATAATAGTAGTTTTGTCTGTGCGTAGTCTGTCAGTTAATCAATAACGGCATATTTTATATAATACATAGATTATATAACATATAAGAAGTGTTATATTCATTTTATTACTCTTCATTTGGTGTCACATTTTGTCAATTTAGTTGTACGCCTACGTACTCTCTTTCTCGCCCGATTTATTTTCCTTATTGAATCATAGAAAAGCTCTTATGGTAAAAGCACGTCCGCCGCGCACAATACGTAATATGTTAGCACGAATGAACTGACAAAAAGTAATAACATTTTAAATTAAATACATGTTTGCGTTGGTTTTTATTATCCTGCATCAATTATTATAAAAATTGGTAAAATAGTAAACGGGAGTTTCCACTATTTCTCTTATTGTTTTTTGGTTTTTATTTTTATAGCTTCACGTACAGCGTGAAGCTAAAAATATCGTATGTATATATATATACACATACACGATATATAATAAAATAAATTTAAATATGTAATTACTAAATTTAAAAAAAATACACCAAATTTTTCGATTCCAACCCCTGGCACCTAACTGGTATTAATATATTGATATGTCATTTACATGTATTGTCAAAGGCTTCATTTAATAGGTACTCCTGGGACCACTCCGTCGAAATATTCCAAATAATATTCCCATATCGTCCTTGTTCCGTGTTCCGAACATAATGTATGTGCATATATCGAAGAGAGAACGACGTCTTGAGCTTTTCTATTTTAAATTCGATATATAAACAAAAAAGTGATAATACTGAAATTTCGTAGGTTAAATATTAAGTAATATTGAGTACTGTAAACTTGTAAGCTTGAAAGTGATGAGACGGAAATCTCTTAATGCCATCAGTGTCTGAACAGTAGTTTTCCTGGTTCCCTCTGCCTATAGCGAGAAGTTATAAAATAATGAAAATAAAATAAAATCTTTAAGATTAAAATCTTTAAGAGAAAGAATTTAAATATAATTCCTCCGAGTAGATTTCTGCGAGAAGTATCGATCCCACAACCATCAAGCTTAAATCCAGAGACTGTGGACTGCATCACGATAGACTGCTCCATCATTGTTGTTTTACTAAAAAAATGAAATCTATAAAATACTATATTGGAGTAATAAATCACAGAAACAATACAATTGATGATACCATTTCGTTCTTTTGAAGAAATAAAATGTATGAGGCAGAAACGACCACATTTTCGCACATTACGTTACAGGAAAAAATATGATATTAGATGTTATTGACATGAAATCTATGGTATAAATTTTGTACTGGAACAAGAAAAATAATTTCTTGACACGATTTATTGTTATAAAAAAAATATATATATATATATTTGTTACGCCTAACATATATTGCCGAAACGAAATTTTCAAAGTTTTACTAAAAATTTTTGTTACTATATGCAGTTAGGCAACTAATATTGAGCTGGTAGGCAAAGTTTTTTTCATAGAATTTTAATATTATTATAAAAAGTATCGACCCAAACGCGCCTTTACATAATGTTAACACATAAGCATATTAGTATACTGTAAGAAAAATAAATCCAAGACTTCCTATATAAAAACACCAATTCTAAGGCCAAATTAAAAAATTAAAAACACCAATTCTAAGTCTTAATTTATCAAACATGATCATTATATTGTGATCAAAACATCAGCTTTCATATACCATAACACAGGCAGTGGCGCTTATCAATCAATATCTAGTTAAAAATTAATAGAGAATCGCGTAGCGGTTATAAGTGTACGGGGTCATAAGGGGACGTGTTTTTTACTTTTTCACTAAAATCATGACTGACGCTCATGTCCTCTCAACTTCAGATAACTGAATTCATAATACTCATATTATATATATAAATATATATATATTTATATAATATATATTATGGATATTATGTTTGTTTGATTGCACGCCCTAACATTTGGAACTACTGGTTCAAATTGAAAAAATATTTTTGGGTTGAATAGCCCACTTATCGAGGAACGTAAGCTATATAATACGATAAGAGGCACTACCTCGGGCACTTTGCAAGTACAATACGTTATATACAATAGTTAGGTACTTCCATTTGTACACACGGGCGAAGGCGTATTTAAAAATTAGTTTCGATATGAGGCAGTGTCGTGTTATAGGAAAACATGAATTTAATGACAGATTCATCGTGTCGTTATGGGACAATACATAAATAATGTATAATAACAGTTGTTGTAGTCAAATCCCCGTTTAGAAGTATAAATTATTATATACTTATTTATACTTAAATTATTTTCTCTTTTCTCACCGTTGGTTTCCGATACCTGCATGTGCTTATCGACAGATATCATTATATTATAATGCGGAGTTCTTTTATTCGGAACGCCAGCAGCGTGTGTTGTAAAGTCTGTATATCATTGAATTAATATGAATAGAAAGTATGACAAAACAGACCGCAAGTGAAGCGAGCTTCAAAAGAATAGTGAGTATCATAAAAATATAAATTTATTATTTTGGTAAATTATAATTATTTTTTAAAATTTATTCAAAATTATGTAAATATTAAATCATATTATCATTTAATTTAAATTAAAAATATTTCAGTAACATTTGTTATTATTTAAAGTAGCAACTGAAACGGGTACAAGTGAATCATTCTGACCGACGACTGTCTGTATTTTAACTCTAAATATTTATTTTGGACTGCACGGTTGGCAGGCGTTTTGCTAAGCTTATGATAAAATTTACATAATTATAAGGGTTTGCAAATTCTTTTGTTTTTGTATTTTTAATTATAATCATATTATATCTATCTATGATTCTGAGAATAATTTTTTAATTATTCTAATTATAAAAAAAAAGAGTTATTCGTCCATTTATCGCACACGTACGTAATGCAAATTTAAGACTTATATGATTTTATCATGGATACCATGGTCAGAAATGGACCAAATTAAAATAGGACCACGTGGATAACACCAGCTTTTAAATAAATCCTATATAAGTAAAACCATAAACAAAGTCTAGTCCAAATATCTAATTTAATATTCGGTTTTGTATTTCTTGAACAATTTTCGTAATAACCGCGGCAGAGCTGGTATTATATTGTGTAAACCTTGCTAACAAACGGTTTATGACTAAAAGATGCATATTGATTTCAGTACGTACTTAGTTTACTTCTAATATATATATTTTAGAAACATCTTACGATTTATTATTTTTATAATGTACATTTATAATTAATTAATATTATTTTCATAAATTCATAATAATATTTTTAACTGAGTTTATGTATTTTTCGATTCGTATTTTACGTCACGTACGTTTGTGCAGCTCAATCTCAGAAATAACTTAACTGTAGTCTGGCAAACTTCAACCAAATTACGACAACATAACAGATTACTTTAAAATATAACTCAAAACTTCATTTAAAAATTGCTTTCTCTGTACTAGTACATGCTGCATCTTCATATAATACATTTGAAAAATGATGACGTCATACAGAATGGTGTGTAGCCCATAATGGTCCTTTTATAAATCAGTTTTACTGACCTCGTGTCCTGTTGCCAAAGCGAGATTGCAACTTCCCGTTGACAAACGCGCTTCACTTCCGGTCGCCGTGTCGCAGTGAGTCTGCACTCGTTTAAAAAAAAGAAATATTTTACAATTGCTTATATGATTTTTTTGGTTTAGTTTTTAGAATAATCAAATCATCAATTTCGTAAGAAAGTGATTATTTCTCAATCTTCACTTAAACTCATAAAGTTTTTCTTTCTGTAATAATAAAAAAAAAATAGACAACAAATGCTGTCAGACAGTAAAAAGCGCGGTATTAAGTTACGCCGATTACGCACTTTGTGGAATGTATTTCAAGTAAAAAAAATCGTATAACATTTAAGTCGAATAATCAAGAATTCCTTTCGTTTTTGGGTCACTTGGTCAGCCTTTTGTCTAATCTCATCTTAATCTAATGCGGGCGGGGAGTTAAATAAATGTCAGATCAGTCACATTCTCAAGTTTAGCTCTTATTCCAGTGAAAAAGCTAATTTTTTAAATTTGTATTCGCTAGGATCTAGGATAGGATTTGCTAGGAGGAGGAGAAGGATATACCTCTAAAAGAGTAGGTATATGCAATGTAATTGCCTATGTTCATGCTTTTTAAAATTTAAAAAATACTTGCAATAAACTCAATTACAAGTGGTTAGAATGTACAATGTTATAGTCGTAAATATTAGAAGAATGATATATAAAACATTTAAACCATATAAATATCAAAAGTAACGAGATTTTAAATTAAGTAGCCGTAGAAAATATAAAAGTCCAAGATATAACCTCTTAAGCAACAATTTATTTTATTGCATTTCTTGAAAACGTTTTACTATTGCACCAGTTCACTATTAAAATGTGATACAATATACAATTTATATCCCAATTTAATAGTCCATACGCATTTGATTAGTTTAGCAATTCTCCATGGCTGACCGATATTTCTAGGCGACATTACGTTTATAGCCCTATCCTGGGCTATAAAAGAGCTGTAATACTACTTGGACTGAAGGACAAGCTGGCGTAAAATATTTAATGTAACTCTTTACCGCAAACATTACGATTTCGAGCGCAGTATAGTTAATCGAGCTTGATGTTTTATGTAACTCCTGTGAAAATAAGTTGTCAGTTCATTTATTTGTTTTTCTTCTTTCAGTTTCACGCTGTATCCCGCATATTGCAAGGTATACAGAAGGAACTTAGTGTTAAGACACTGCGTTTCCCATTTTTTTTTGAGAAATTGCACATTGAGTGGTGCTTTTTCCTTCGTACCAGAGCGAAGAAATGAAAATATTTGGGAATTGAACCTACAACCATCGAGTTACAGTCACACGCTTGTCCACGCCCATGTGCCATGACGGCTTCTTAATATATCATAGAAACTATTGGGAAGAAAATATATTACTTAGAAGTGCACAGATTCATCAAATGCGTCTTCGCCTTACAGGTTGAGCAGCTAAGAGCAGTTTCTGGAGCTTACAACTTAAAGCCCATTGAAATACGCTTTAACGACGACGAAACTCAACTATCCGAACTATTTACTAGTGCCGCTTTCAAAATATTTATTATATTCTAGAAAACTATTTATGATAGTTCCAGACAATCCGTGATTTTTTAGTAAAGATACAGAGATATTATTCTAACATTTCATACGTAAAGTAGCTCATCTAACGTGAATGAATTTTGTCACTCAGATATAGTGAAAAGTGATGAAAACAAAAACACTCTGTACCGCATAAATTTTATTCTAACCTTCTAATGTCTAAGCAATATTTCTTTTTTACTGATTTATCAAATCTTTTTTTAACTTATCATAACGTTAAAATTTCAAATTAATAAATATTTCATTAATTAATGCAGTATATTTTTAAATATATTATACCATATCAATGGTAGAAGTCTCTTACGTAATCTTCAAGTACTCTTTATAAATATAAATATATATTACATATACAAAAATTAAATATATAAGTCAAATACTTAGCATAGGGGAGGGGGGAGGTACGCAGTGAGAACATGTCGTTAGTCCAAGAAATATGGTTATTTAATAGAAGAAATAAACGCGAAATGATTACGACACAGCTGACACCTGACAAAATATATTACAGTCGTTCATTCGATACAGATTGTCATTACATTAGGTATAATACTGGTAAAACGTTAGAAAATGTCTTACTTTATACGATGTAAGTAATAGAATTTTTCTATATTTTGAAATAGTTTTTGATATGAGAGGCCATTTATTTCGCAGGGGTACAAGCGTGTGACTGTAATTGTGATAGATTGTGTGATTTGGTGTCGAGGTAAAGTGTCTTAACACTAGGCGTCATCTACTTACCCCGTTACATTCGGGATACGGCTGAAATAAAAAAACGATTACATATTTTTCTGTCTGTTTTTTTAATTTATCATTCAAATATTCACGCATCTTACTAAAATATAATATATATTTTATATAGATATGTTTTAAATTAAAAAAAAATCGAACGTAGCAGTAAGAAATGAAGGTTAATCTCTTGTATACCCAAAGCTGTATATAATTAATTAACTAAATACTCTGACAAGTCAATGTGTTCGTAGCTTAACTTGAGCGCTTGGAAGATTTCAATTTGATATTATGATATATATATTTATTTTATAATTAATTAAGTAATCTTTATTTTATAATATTCCCAATAATTTCTAGTAAATTTTAAATACAACACGTCCTCTCGTAATATTATTTTTAATCATATTGGATAGCTCGGGCCAGGTGTTCACGTCCGTCAGAATTTAATTTGAATTCAGGAATCCTTGGAGATGTGAATTGAATATTTTGCTTGAAGGTTGGCACACCTGCTCCATTAATGCGGTCTACAAACGGCCCCATATACTTCTAATCAATGATTTTATAAGTTACTTTGTGGACTAACTTAGGATAAACTTTGATAAGAACAGTTTTCTGTGAATTAAAATATTTTCAATTCTTATATGATTATTTTCCATTAGTTTACGTTTATTTAAGTACTAGCGACGCATTCACGCACTAGTCAGCATTAACTACACAATTATTTATTTATCAAGCTGTCTCACCTGTGTTCCCATCTGTACATTAAGAACCAAAATTTCAGATAATTCATTGAAACAGTTATTTTACAACCATTTCCATTTTTATTTTACAATTTTTTTATATATTATATAACTTTTTTATTTATGAGGCGATTGAAATAAAACAAGCACTCAACAACTGCATTAAAATCAGTTCAGCTATTTCTGAGATTAGCGTGTACGTTTGTACACACGCACAGAAAAAGACACAGGTATTCTAAATCAATGTTTTAGGATTTAATGGATTGTCAAATGCTCATACATCTTTCATATACAGACACTAATAAGCTACGAATTTCTTATAATTGGAATTGTATAGATTTATAACGACATTGGTGACTAAATGAAGTTCATGCAGTATATATGTTGCACTATACGTTTTCTAAAAAAGTTATATTTAAAGTAACATTCACAAGCTTATCTATTCGCTGTTTTTGCAGGCAGCTTTAGCTTATTATTGTAAGTTATTTAAAATTTTATTCATGATATTCTAATTTTAAGACTTTTAACGCTCTTAGTTACACTATATATTGACTGGTGACTTTTAAGTTTAAAATCTATTAAATCAGAGTTGGGAAATCGTATTTCATAAATAACCTTTCTGAAGCAGTTTTCAATTTTGTGCATATTTTAACGTGACGATAAAGTTATTTGAAATATAATTAATTATTATTTTAATAATTTTAAATAAACAATAAGAAAATCGTGAACGTTAAAATACAATGAATATACTCACAATTTCTAATACAAATTCTTGATTGAAGAAATACGTAAACCATTCAGCTGCCTACAATTAATTACTTAAAAAAGAGATCAATTCTTTATAAAAACGATGATAAGTACTTTCAACGGATGTATCGGAAAATCGATTGACTTTATATAATTAATGAATGCCTTGTTCTCTCAATAAAAGAGATGGTAAAATGTTCAGTAGATTTTTAATGTAATAAACTCTACTTTATGATTTGAAAAAGTTTGTTGACTTTTTTGGGTAAGGTTTTTCATTTCAGGTAATTTATAAGGCAATTTAAGGATTTTAAGGGTAATATAAGAAAGTGGTTGTCGACCGCAATTTTACTTGTGTGATACGTACATACATATATATACCTCATATTGATATATATTTTTTACTTATGAATAATACTGACACTAAATGTTAACTAAATTTTATCAAATATTATAGTGATCATTGCATTTAAATCGAGTAAGCATTACATACGCACTGACAAGTAGATAAACCGACAAACAGACAATATTTTAAGAACTATTCTTTTTAGTTCTATTACATTAATAATATATATGGCACCAATACTAGATTTACTCCATTATCTTTCATGTTCAGACAGCGATCAGTTATAATTTTATATATGGATATAGATAAAAATATAAATAAAACCAATATAGTGAATCAAATGTAAAGCTCAGACTCAGTATTAACAACAATGCAAACTCGCCACTATGAGAATGAATACATCTTCATACAGATTAAGACCCTTATATTCTGAAAAAAGGTTTTACGACCCGGATATGCGTTTCCTTTTCTCGTTGGGTGTGAAATAAAACTGACAATACTTTCTAAATCGGACGTATAAAGTAAAGGCCGTTATTTGGTAGCTGTGGTTATTGTAGATTTGTTTTTGTGCGTGAAATTTTATATATATTTAGTTTAATAATATTGGAGACCTGGGGGGATACCCAGAGTAAACACACTCCTTTCCCATTAGGAGACTTCCGTTCCCCACTTTTTGTCGATTTCCTGAGGCAATACGTGTTGAGTGGTTTCTTGAGACATTCGGACCGCTACTTTCTCTCGAATTCGAGACGGTGGGTGAAACTGATCACCAGAATCTGACATACCAGAACGGATTAATTGCAATGTTTTAGTTTCTGGAGCGTGAATAGGGTCTACAAATATTTAATATCAAAGGTTTTTTTGGCTTAGACAAAATAAAGGGATACAGTCAAATAATATTCACTACTAACTTGCTAGAAATTGTATTATACACGTAAATAACATTATAAATTATTACAGGATACTATGAACATTCTAATAAGACCTATACAGTTTCTCCAAAATCACTGAAAGAAGATTAGACGTAGGCGTAAGTCAGGCTTAAGTTTATACTAGATGATTAATTACGTTTTACTCAAAAGCGTAGATGTAAACAATGAAGATACAAATTTTGAAAGCTCAATTATTATGTTCATACTTGGTATATAATTTTTTAAATATTTGAACTATATAATTCTTTTTGTGGAATTCGATGGCGGAAGGTAGAGAATAGAATGTCTAATGAAAAAGCGTGAAGCAGCTTTTTTAAAATGATGTATTGGAGTAACATATACCAGCATATATATGCTTCACGCTGTTTCTTGCACTTAGCAAGGTAGGCCATGGGGAATATGACAGCCTAATGTTAAGACAATCCATCAATACAAAACGAGGCAAAGCGCGGTGTTTCAAGGAAATGAAAATATTAAATATTTCATTCCTCCGATTGGGAATCGCACCCTCTACCGATATTATAGTCGCATACTTATTCTTCTGCGACACGAGCGCTTCACTTACATAATATAAAATATTAATAAACAAAGCCACAGGAATATCAATAGTGATATACTACAGTAATATTCATCTAATTAATCACATCTGTTACCGGCAACGTTCCGTACTAATTATAATCGACATCATACACAAGTACCAGATTGAAGTATTGATATACGATTAGCTCCATATAGTAAGCAATATTTATTTTTGTTCAGTGATGTCATCATTGCCATTGTCATGTCACCATATACAGTTTTATTATGTCAACTGCAGGATGTGTCCAGCAGTGCGAGGATATCATACAGCTGGTCTTACAGATCTTTTGTACGGGATAAAATTAATATCTTTTTAAGGTTAATCATAAGCTTTTATAGCTCTAAGCTTTCCTATGAACATGTACTATAGTAGTAAGCCACCACCACGATCACCTTCATACTAACTTTATGCACAAAAAATTGTAATCCAACATCGAATTCGAAATGAAGGAATCCGACAGAGAACCAATGTTATCGACATACCCCAAAGGATTGGCAGGCTGAATCAGTTTCTCAGTTGTGGCTAGCTTCCGATCCGGTGGTAGTGTAAACGGGGTTAGTGGGCGGGGAAAAAAATATGACTATTGTATGTGTCCAAACGGATCTAAACAATAAATGATATTTGAATTTGAATTTGAAGTGGCAGGATAGGCTGATGATGAAGATATTATATATATTATGTATCGTATGTTTTCTTCTCAATGCCTACTAAAATTAAATGCTTCCAATGTAAACAATATACGTCGTTATATAACGTTCACTTTTATTTAACTTGTCCTGAAGCTTTTTCTGAAGTCGATCTCGTTATTGTAAAAATGTTTTCATAAGTGAAGTGGGACGCCTATAAAAGTTATTCTATCAAAAATATAGAGGGCAAATATTTAAGAAAATATTTCGTATGAAATATTTCATTTGAGTTCATATTTAAGTCATGTACACTTGTTGTAACTTGAAATTTATTGTGACTCTAACGTACAGCAAAGATTTCTTTTCTTACAATTTCTTACATTTTATTCTTCATAGGGTTTCATTCCTCTAAAGGAAAAACGGCTTATGGGATCATTTTGTTGTCTCTCTGTCTGTCTGTTAATACACTTTATACCAAGATCGCGTGGAGATTTAAAACTGAAAATAATATAAACTATACAGGTCTATAGCCCCTTGGAGCACAAGAATAATCAAAGAATTTTCGTATTTGCTGCATTTTCTATAAAAGTTCGCATTGAGCCTTGCCTTTTAAAGTCGAAGCCTTAAATAGACTTTATTTTTTATACATAAATCTGGAAATGAGAAGAATGTCATGCTTTTTTATTTCTATGGTGGAAATATTATCTTTTTAATCTTGCTATCAGAATCATTTTAATTGACAACAAGAGACAAACCAAATCAAAATTTTATGTTAGTGAAAGTGAAAGTATTTTAAAGATTTCGCCCACAGATAATTAAAAACATTAATATACAATGCCACCGGACCCTCAAAATATTCCATTGTAACTTTATTTGGAATATTGAAGGCTTCAGCATTCTAACAAATGTTTAAATCTGTACTGAGCCCTTTGCTGGCCCTTAGTTGGTCATAGTTTACTATTCAATTTTTTTTAATTTGTAGCACCTTATATTCGCCCCTACTTTCACTTTATACTCTTTACTATAAAAGAAAGTAGGTTTATTACATATTCTTTTCTTCATTATTTATGTTCAATCTGTACATTCCATAAATATTCATATATTATTAATTTAAACTGAAATATATTCCTATAATCTTTATATGAAACTAGGATACTGAAAAAAGTTCGCTGGAAACAATGTAACTTGATAAGAATGTACTGCTTAATTGGCTAGAGCGCTCGAACTTTTTATATGTTTCTCTTTCTTATTTTTCTTTTCTAAGTGTGTTAATAACATTTCAAAATATTTAAACTACTGTATTTTTTCAATTATGCAAATTTAAGTTTTACATTTATATTACTTTGCTGACTAATCAGATTTTTTCAAAAAGAATATTCAAAAAGTTTTAAGAGCTTTTTTATCATACGTGGAATAATAATTTAAAATTATTTGTTCCATAATAAGTTACTTTAGTATTCGTGGTATGCACTTCGTGCAGACGTTTGTTCTTTTTATGGGTCACTAGCTAGAAGTCAAGGATTTTTTAGTATGAAATAAGTTTTTGATAGGAATAATTTAAATAACATTTTCATGAACAGTATTTAGAGCTTCATCTGTATATCTCTATATAAAATAATGATTATATTATATAATATATATTTTAAAAACATCAACTTCACTTTAACTGTATTCACAAATAAAAAATTGTAACAAAGAACCATTTTAAGAATATATTTTTTTATTGTATTCACACAGTAGGGAGAACCAATAAAGAAGTGTGTTGAGTGGCGGAACTCCAAGCTGTGATTTGCCTCAGCAAAAGAGCAATAAAATGAAATCGATCCACAACCTGTTACAGTCACACGCGTGTACCCCTGCGCCACGACTGGCCTCATGCTAGGCGAGAATAATAATAATGTATAAAAAACATATTTATAATACACTTCTGTGTAATTCATACGAAAACAAAGACTTTTTAAACGAACGAATGTATTTCAATATCTAGGCTAAAACAATATTTATTCATTTTCTTATTGCCATCTTTATAATTGAATAAAATCAAAGCAATTTTTGACGTCAAAACGCTCAGCTTTCAATAATTTACACAAAATGAATCCAATTCTCGCAGTTGTTTTTATGCATGTTAGAGATGAATTTGCAGAGTAATTGAGGGATATTAATATATTTTTTCCATGATGAGTTATAATATAAATTGTGTAATTTTTCAAAATGTGTGTGTGTTATAAAATAAGGCTTTCTCGAGTTTTTTTTTGTGGGACGCTCATTATAATTATAGTGGTGGAATGGCTTATTTTTTTTTAATTTAATTTTCTATTTGGAAATCTAGATATACTTAATCTATCACCGATATTTTATATTCCACAATAATACTTTATTATTTCCATATGATATTTTATATTTTTGCAATATATCGTATAATTTTTGAAGCTTAACGACAACTTCTAAATGGATATAAAAATAACAGCTTTTGCAAAGTGATTACTGTTATAACTGTACTAAATGTTACTTAGTTATGTTACTTCATATAAAGTAGCACAGTTGAGAGGCGCCACAGTGGCGCAATTGAAAGGTATCTTACTGCACTTAATCATTGTGAATTTGAATTCCACATTTTTATTTAAAACAATCATTTAAACTCGGCTTTAGTATAAAAAACCATAATGAGGATCTGACACTTATCTTTATCTATTTCGTAGCATACAGGGTTTTTTCTCAAAATCTCTGTCTGCTATGAACGAAATAGTGATATTATGTATCGGAATTCAACGCTGCATTTAGTTGATCAGAGCTGAAACAAGAAAATAATTAATTCCCCTAAGTGGGTATTGAACCCACAAACATTGCACTAACAGCCAAGTGCGCATTGTTCCACTGCGCCACGATTTTGTTACTTACTTGATCATCTTGCGTAGGTGTAACATTAGGGCTTCAACTTTTTATTGGATAAAAGAGAAATCTCTATTGTAAGAAGATAATATAATTCATGGGCATGAGAACACGGTCTTGCCATTTTGGGTTATTTTTTGTCTTAACTCCTAAAAGTATATTAAGTAACGATAATGACCTTCCAAAAATAGCTACAGTACAATTATTTTTTGTTTGGGATTCACGCTGTATCCCGCGGAAAGACAGAAGGCATCTAGTGGTTCGACACTCCGTTCCCCATCTTCTGCCGATTTTTTAATGGAGGCAGAGATCAACGCCTTGTTACCAGAGCGAATAAATGAATTATAATTACTTTTCTCTTTAAATGAAATAAAGTGATAATTGAGCCCACAAACGTCGCGTTTACAGTCATACGCTTGACTAATGAGCCACGATGGCCTCTTTACATTTGAACAAATTGCTAAACAAATACTTTCATTTGATTAGAAAATATTTCAAGAAATTGGAGACTAATAATTTCTTTGTAAAGGTCTAAGTGGAACGGTATAGTAGTCAGTGCTACGTCGTAGACTGGCGTAGCCGCACGTCGTGTGTAGCGGCAGCGACCGCTACGAACTGACATCGTTATATATTGTACTAGAAAGTTTCAAAACTTTTATTTTATTTTTTTTTATTTTTGATTTGATCATTATTATTTAGTTGATAAGAGACCAAAATTAGCAATTTATCCAAAACATCAATAAAGTTTGAATAGAAAATAATGCAATATTTCTTAAAGTGAAATTAAAATGAGTGTAGAACTATTGGATATATTGAAAAATGAAGTGTCACGTTCCAACAACAGAAAAGGTAATATTTAAAAGATACTTATATAATTTTGTAATATGTAACCAAAAATTTCAAATGTGGTAACTTAAATTCATTAAATTAAATTTTCTAAATAAATTGATTTAACTACGTATGTAATTTGTGAGTTATTGGTTTAATAGAATTTTTTATTTTTTTATTTTGTTTAGTAAGTATTGTAATTTGTTTATAATAGCTTATTTGTCCGAATGTAGTATTTTCCCCCTTATATATTAACAGTCTATAGACAAGGGAAATTTGAACATTCTAAAACAAAAACGTTATCCTTACCTTAATAGAATTAAGGTGTACCTTACAAATATCCTATAAATAAATATATAAATAGACGTAACGTTCACTATTTATTTTGATATTCATATAAAGTAATAATAAGATATCTTAATAATAAGTAATTATTGGTCAGCAGATGACAGTTATAAATTAATCTAAATGACCGCTGTCATTAAGTAACTATAGATTTTAATTTAATAATTACAGTAATTGCTTTAACATCTCTAACCCTAAGCTTTCTATTTGTTCATTTTTCATCATTTTATATAGCTTAGATACTTTCTAGATAAGCGCTATGAAAGCGATGCATAAAAACGAGAAATATGTATATATATACAAACCATTGTTTATCATTTTTATCCATGCTCTTTTTAGTCAAAGCAGAAAAATATACGCAATTGACTGCAACGAAATTTTCGCGCAATATTTTTTATACATATTTATATAATATAGTTTGTATTTTTTTATCTTTCTATCTACGATACAATACAATAAAGTTAAAAGCTCGCACCACCATTCGCTGTGAAGTATAAATAGAGAGCTTTATGGGGTTTTATAGAAAATAAACATAACGTTCCTCAGAACTACAAAGGAATTGACTAAATTATGAATTATCACGCACAACTAAGTTTAATGTTTCAGTTTCTAAATGTATTATAACAAGAACATAATTTTATTATAATCGATCCAGGCCTCTTTAAAGGCTTTCGAATAATTGTTAAGAGTATATCAATGGTTGTGTTTTTGTACAAATTTATTTTCATTTTTTGCTTCACACTGTAGCATGCGCATATAGTGTTAGTGAGTGTTAAGATACTCCTTCTCCTATGCACCGTTGAATTTTTAACACTTCGTGGTGGAAGTCAACTGCGAATGCGAAGTAAATATTTTATACCCAGAGTTTGACATGAATTAAGCCCACCCATTACAGTTACAGTCAGACTTTGATTGCTTATATGAATAACGTTATTTCCACTGCTTCTATATGTACAATTATTAAAATACAATTTTTTAAACTTCGTGCTGTATCCTGTATGTAGCAGGTTACAGCATTAAGCAGTATTAAGACACTCCGCTCCTCACTATCCACTGAATTCTGGAGGTAGTGTGTGTTAAGTGGTGGAACTCAATGCCACGCTTTATTTCCCCAATACTTCATTTCCTGTGGCAATACCCGTGGGAATCGAACTCACAATCAATGTTGACCACCACTCGCGCGTTGGCCTTCTATATTATTTATTCTATTAAGCATTATCATTTGTGAAAATTTATAAATAAAATTTAGTTTATTTATGTATTTACCGTACATTGAGAGAAATACCTATACTTTTGTACATAAGAAATCATTGGTAACAAATTAAAGAAAAGGTCGAAAATTTTGGACAATGTGGCCTAAATATGTATTTCTCATATAATACTTCACGCTGTAAGCAGGCAGAGGAACTTAGTGTTAAAACACTCTGTTCCACAATTTCCAACGCATTTTTCGTGGCTTTGCGTATTAAATGGCGGACTCAACTCAACGCCGGGCCTTAGTGCCAGAGCGAAGAAATAAAAATATTCATAAATATGAATTCATTCCCTCGAGTGGGGATCGAATCCATGTGTTACAATCATACCCTTCCTTATCCTCCTGCGCCACGATGGCCTCATAAGATGTTTAGAAATGTCGAAAGGAATCAAGAGTAACCTAAACTATGTAAGCCTTATTTGTAATTTCGAGCAAAGCGTATTGTCGTATTTTTACAGCTGTTAACAAAAAGTTTTCTCTTTAGGCAAAATTCTGGTAATTTTATGCCCCATAAAATGAGATATATGTAGGCAGAGGTGCTATTTTGTAAATTATTCGTGAATTTTCCCAAACAAAAAAGTAAAACATTTATTTTTGTACAGGTAGGTGTAAAATTTCAATTTATCTTTTTATTTTTTTTGAACGAATCGCGTTATGGTGGTGAAATTGTCGAGTGTATGACATAACGTGTAAAGCATAACACAAACTTAAAGATACTACACGCCGATTCTCACGTGTTGCCCAAATTTGGTAATCGATCCTACTACCATCACGACGACGGCCTAACGTTATAATGCATATTTATATATGCATTATAACGTTATAATGCATATTTATAATATTATTGTGTTCTCGTTCAAGTAAGATAGTAGTAGGGTTAAGTAATTAACAGTAATTTTAAGCAATAAAAATAAAACTAACTATTACAAAATGATAATAGAGTTAAATATGTAAAGATTGTAAAATCTCACCATTTTCTCTTAGTAACTACAAAATATTGTGTACCTACACAAATATTGGTAACAAATGTATGTAACATTTTCAAATACGAAATTAGAACGGATGTTATCGAGCGATTACAGTCACGCAACGGTCTTCATGATGACCTTTCGTTACATCTAATATTCAGAAAACGTATGAGACGGGTGTCAATATTTATAGCATCCATGCAAGGTTCGCAGATTTGGTTACGAAATGAAAAAAAAATATATAATATATTTTTGTAAAGGCATCTAAAATAATATAAAAAAGGTTTTATAATTATTAGTTTATTAGCTTCTCACTATGGTTCGAATAAAGCAGGTTTTGATAAAGGGAACCCAATTTTAAAACACAACGTTCGCTATTTTCCGTCAAATTTGCAAACAATGCATGCAGAGTGATGAAGTTCAATATAATGCGACATAAAACTTTCTAATTGTAAAGTTATTATTTGACCTGAGTGGAAATCAAACTCACAATCAGCGCATTTGCAGTGAGACAATGTACCCCTGCACTTGATATTCCTTTAAAATTCTTAAAAAGTAGTGTTAATATATTTTTTTAAATATTTATCTTTCATCTCGAATTTTGGAGTGAAATTTAATATCTTGGCACTGGATCCTTTTTACCAACCATAGAGTGTATGACATTCTCCAAGTGCGTCACAAAGTCTTAAAAGCCATACTTACTGTTTAAATAAATATTTGTACGAATATATATACAGTAGGAACATATTAAAAAAATAAGCCCAAGCTGTGTCTATGTCGCATCTTTGAAGCTTAAAATAAAAATATACAGCGTATATTTCCTTCTGCATATAAGAGGTCCTTATGTAAGACATATTTAAATATTCTGTTTGAGTTTTTGTATTTTAAGTGTCGTAAAATCGACTTATTTGACTTATGATTTCTAAATGTAAAAAATATTGTGCAGTATGTTGCCTACTATACAACACTACGTGGATGACAGTAACCAATTTAAGTAAGTAAATAAATAAAATAAAATAAAAGTAAAAAATTTTCCAAAAAGTAATTGATCCAAAATTATGTAAGCCGTTCAAGTACTGAGCCACCGTGGTGATACATCAAATAATTACGCGAATAATCAAGAAGATTATTAAGGAAAATTGATAGAGTCCTTTGAGAGGTGTTAGTAATCGATAGTTCCAAATTTATTTGAGTCGCGTCTTCTATACGTCTGTGCGTGTCACTCTGACCTAGATGACCTTTCGTTAGGATATTATATTGTATTGTTATTTAACAAATAAAGGACATAATAAATAATGTCATATTATTTTTTAAACTCGATGTCTTTTTATATTCAAAGTTTGGAAAAAAATAATAGTTCAGTATAATTTTAGTTTTGTATTCTTTTGAAATTGAAATCAAAATATTGTATTCAAATAAGCCGTTAAAAGCTCTTACGAAGTGTCAAATTATACGAAAATATTAGTAGTGCCAGTTTTAGAGGAAGCTACTACTAATTTTTATCGTCAACATTATAATTTACACAATAAGAGAATGCATGTATTATATGTTGAAAAGAGATCCAGTTAAAATACTGCTATAATAAAACTATCATTATTCTTTAATATATATAATATAATGGGATATGATGAATTATTACTATAAGCAAACAAAGATAGATAGTTGCCAGTATTTTATATAACTTTCGGTGATCTACCATAGTTATAAAATTAGTTTTAAAAAGTTATTCTAAGGTGAAATTGAGATTATAAATAACAAATGACGTGCCCTAGTTACTTTGCTTTAAAAATAAAACCGAAATCAATACGTCGTTGACTATTTAAAATTTATTCTGTATTAAAAAGTTAAGGACTTTAATAGACGTTTCTTACAACTGCTATGTCAATATATTATGAAGCCCTTAGTAGTAGCACATAGTAGAAGAGTAGGCAGAGGGAACCTAGTGTGAAGACATTCTGTCTGCCATTGTAAAGAAACGAAGATATTAAATATTCGTTTTTATCGAGTGGCAGTCGATCCCACAATCTCACACCCAAATGAAACATGTCAGTCATAACATAATGAACAATATAATCATATTATATAATTAACATACAAACAACATATACGATGTATATCTTTTCTTGTTATCATTCTTTCTACTTTTTGGACGTTCGCAACTTGAAATGAGTTCTGGCGCTAGTCCGTATCGTGTCGCTTTGAGATAAACTTTTAGTCATTTGCTTTCTGACTGCGTTTTTGACAAAGTACACCTAAATAGTAACTAACTAATCTACTTTACTCAAAAACTATTATATTTTTTTAAGTACGACAGTCAGAGGTTTTCGAAAATAAAGAATAATTTTATTTGGGCCAATTTTAATCTTGTTTTAAGTCGTTATACGGTTAAGCGTTACAGCTATGACAATTTTTTAAAAGGTTGGTATATTTTTATATCTTTGTAAGCGAAGCAGAATTTTATATAACGACTTTTTTCTGCTTTTTCTCATGATACGCTACAATAAAAGTATATGAAGTTAAAAAAATATATTTATACAAATATAATTGTAGAATAAATCTAGCACTGTCCACTCCTAACTAACAATGGGCAATAAAAAAACACATAAAATGGGCAATAAAATTAGCAAGACCATATGAATTACTCCATAAAGTGAAGTGCTTTACGCCAAAATTAGCGCATTCTTTGAGAATACATATACGAGTAGGACCGTCGGTATGTAGACGCGGAATGTTATAATGAAAACCTTATCGATTACGTTAAATTTGTCCCGCTAAGGAATTGTCGGAACCTCTTTGTAAATGGTATAGCTAAAAATACATCTCTGGTCTGGTCTTTTATAAACATGATCATGGCAGACTTTTATCATTTTTTTTATTAGTGTCACGATGTGGTCCCTATTTAACTTTACTTAATTAAACCAGAGGAAATCTAGTGTTAAGACACTCCATTTATAGTTTTCGAAAGTAGATTATTAGAATACAATACTGCCGCTGCTGTGTTGTTTTCAGACTGAGGATATAATAATAACTCTTTACCCCCGAGTAAAAGCAAGCGTCGCGGTTTTAGTCATACGCTGTGCCGCTGCGTCTTGGTGGCTTTTACCAATTTTTACTAAAAATATTTGAAAAATATGTGAGACAAAATTGATTTGAAACCATAAGTACGTAAACATACATATTTTCTTTAATATAATTTAATAGACAAAAATATACGAACAGAACGACAAAATATGAATACGTTCTAAAAATATTTACAAAAAATACCGTATCCGCAAACAGACTAACAAGAAAAAGTTGTGTAATAAGAAGTTTTGTAAGCAAAAAATATATATTTTATGTAAGGAACGCTGCAGTGGAATGTCATAATGTGAATATTTACTGAACTCATTCTAACTCGAACAGCCCCGCATGGAAAAAATACTAAGTTTACCTTTATGCTTACAGTTCCATTGTTGTCGAATAAGCGGTTTTTCTTTGTATTAATTTTCTTTGTCTTATGTTTTATGTTAGAATTAAATTCATATCGTGTGGATGAATAACGTGTGACTTCACGATTTTTTGTCCTGCACAGCAAGAAGAGAAGTGTCAAGACACTCCAGTTTAATCTCGACGCCCGAGGCACTCATAACCATATTCCGTTTTACCAGAACCGGAAAATTAAAATCAGTTAAGAACAAATTTACAACCCCTACATTTGCACTAAGATAATGTCCATATTTAATTAAGATCCCAACTGTGATAATTTTTTACCTTCACGATGTATCCTGACTGTAGAGCAGGGTACTTAAAGGTTCTGGGAACATAATGTTAAGACACATCTGTTCCTCATTTTCCACTGATCTCTTGAGTTGAAAATATCAAATATTTTATTTTCCCCAAGTGGAAATTGAGCCAGTCCTACCCTGCGCCATGGCACAAGACCGGCCTCAAATTAATATGTAATAATAGATAATAGTATTAGAAAATTAATTATTATTATTTTTAAATTCTTTCTTATTCGAAAACAAAAGTATCGTTAATGATATGTATATTAAACAATACTGGTAACCGGACAACACTTCACAAATTGGTATAATAAGGTATATAATTAAAAAAACGCGAAAATTAACGAGATAATTAAATCATTTTCATTGGGATTATTACTGAATGTAATTTGTAATTACTGCAAATATCTCAAATTGAATATATTTTCTCGTGATTGATAATTACAGCTCCAACATTTTGGTGGGTTCTTCAACAATGGGACCCGAGTATTTAATTAACTGATAGCGTAGACTGACGATCCATGTAATACTTTATTGAAGCAGTGTTATATTATATTAGTTATATATTTTATGGATATTTCATAGAAAAAAAATAATAAATTTATACTTGTACTTCATTTTATACAAAATGAGACTATGCCTATATTCCTGTAATGGTTCTTCCACTCCTCTTAACTGGTTTCTTCAATGTATAAGGTTCATAACTATAATATATATCGATATAATAATAAGTTACTGGTCACATATTCTATGTAGCTAAATGATATATAAAACTGAAGTAAATATATACCTATTGATATTTTATTTTTACATTTTGCAGCGATTAACATAAATTACAAATTACCTTTATAAATTATATACGAAGTTGTACGTAATATCATATATATGAATGTTTCTATACTCAAAATAACAAAATCTGTTTTTAATTTATTTAATTATTGTAATTAATAAAAAAAATCATATTTGCTAAATGAGTCGTTAAAATTTTATTAAATAAAATAAAAAAAGACATCGATAAATAAGATATACATGTGAACAATTTGTACGTATTATACTTACCTACGTTTTTCCCAAGACGTTCCCGAGAGTCATTATCGTCGACCCTCGTCACGCTGACACTAATCGCAATCAGGCGCCGAATCTGTCCAGTGAAATTATTTATAAGTATTGAATATAAATTACAAGTTTTATTTTAAGTATAAATTAATATATTAGATGTATCATGTAGAGACCAGTCGTGATGCAGGGACACAATCGTGTGATTGTCAACATGACTTGTTGTAGGTTCGACTCCCACTCGAGGAAATGCAATATTTAATATTTGAAATATTTCTTCGCTCTGGTGTCCAGGCAAAGTGTGGAGTTGATTTCTGCCATTCAACATGAAATGCCTCCAGAATTCAACGGAAAGTAGAAGAAGGAGTAGAGTGTCTTTAACACTAGGCTTCTTTTGCCTACTCTGCTACATGCGGGATACAACATAAATGTGAAAAAAAAAATTATATTATATTGTTTATTAATTCTAAATATCACATTAGAAAATTGTAAGTAATGTTTTTTTTAGATGCATATTATTTTTCCGCAGTCAGTGAATGAAAATATCCTTAACTAGTCTTGAAGTGGTCGATAAGACGTAAAATGATACATCCCGGATTTTTGGTTTCCATAGGAGTTCGGAAAATCCTATCATATCACCAATCTCCAATCTTGAAAAACTTAATCTTTTTTACTGAAACTAGAACTTAAAATGTCTATATACATAATTTATATGTATATTTTTCTTTTGTTTAACTTTTTATAAATATCGTTATGACTAACAGATTAAAGGCGAAAATTAAGATGCTGACAGCTCTGTAAGTGGAGCGCAACCCTAAATCCAATGGCTGGCCGCCGCCGCGGGCTACGTGTAATTGCTCGAGCTTTGTAGCACAAGAATAATTTTCTTATACAAATTTATACTTTAAATTTAATATTTAATTTCAATATTTTAACTGTTAACTCTTTTAAGACAAACATTTTTGTGATAATATATTATGTAGATTTCAGGTCAACACTTTACTCAACGCCGAGCCGAGACACTACAGTGAAGAAATTAAAATATTATATATTTTGTTTTTTTTCCTACATTCAATTAAGTGGAACTCACGACGAACACATCGAAGAAAATTAAACTATTAAATATTTCATTTTCTCGCGTGGGAATGGAACCCACAACCGGTCGCGTCTACAGTCCAACTTGTGACCCTGCACTAAGACTGTGTTATTTATTGTATTATATTCCTATTGATATAATTTTCCAATTGATATAACCTAACATTGTTACATATAGATAGATAGATAGATATAAAGCCCTCGTTATCCTACTCGAATTCTTGGAAAGCATTTTTCCGCTTGCATGTATGAAATACCATATAAATCCACCCAACATGCTCGTATTACTGGGATTGCGACTATTCTCATGTGAATTTTCGAAGAATACGAAAAATCTCACAAGTGTACCTTTTATAAACGTTCCAATCTTCACTTCCTTTGACCATTAAAGAGATTTCATAGCTTTGTATATGAAAATTTAACTCATACCTAAAACTTTTGATACACTTATTTGAATAGAAATATATTTTGAAAATATTCATATGCTGTTTTCTGATATCTCACTTGGATAAGTTTAGTGTAATATTTATTATGTTTTTCATATTTTTGCATTACATAGACCGGAAAGAGCATATATTTAAATTATGTAATATACTTTATCAAGAAATATGTAATCCTTATAGTTTTACATTGGCAAGGCAAGAACTATCTTAATATAAAACACACAGCAAATCCAAATATTTTTACATTACATATACATGTAGACAGATAGATACGTTCGGTAGAGACCTTAGTGATGTAATACAATTTTAAACTTTCCACTTATCTGGAGTTTGTTACAATGGGGGATAAGTTATGAACACTAACGATAGTTTAAAATTTATCGAAAAGAATATTTTTTCAGCTTTATGCGATATAGCAAGGTGGGCAGAGGGAACCCAATTCAGCAGAAAATGGAGTTAATCTCCATCTCTTGCTTGCTTGAATTCTGGAGGTATTGCGTGTTGAGTGTCGGAACTCAATGCCGCGCTATGCCAGAACGAAGAAATGAAGATATAAATTTAAATAAATATTTCATTTATTTGAGTAGCAGTAGGCAGCACGTTAAGTTTAACATCATAACTAAAACAGTAAACAGCCTAAAAAAATATACGTCTCGTCGATCAAATCGCTCGTCATATTAATAAAATATTATTTACATACAAGCATTGTAAGTAAATATAAGTATTCAATTTATTTCCACAAATACTTTGTTTGGGCAATTAATAACGTTTATTCACGATTCTGGTGATTATGTGATATGAGTTATGCAATGTTTGATCGGAATTTCCATCATATTTGTTTATGCAAATATGATGGAAATTCCGATATATTATATGTTATATCGAACCATAAATGGACTATGATTTTTATTATCTAAATTATCTACAGTAAGAATCATTTGTATTTGAAAATTATTATATTGAATAAACAATTTATATTATTTATTTATTTTCATTCAAAGTTTATTTAATGGGCTCCACGCTGTATGCACAGCAGGGTAGGCACAGGGGACCTTGGAAATGGAGTAAAGGGAACATAACTGAAATGTTGATTAGCATATCTTTAGAGTAAGAAGCTTTGTGGTGTATATGTTCATATGCAATATACACAAAGCTTAGAAGTTCTTTATAACTACTTAAATCAAGACGTGTATGTAGAATACTAGCTATTGCACGTGGATATTTAATAATACCTTATTTTGTTATTTTTCTTGTAAAGATTTTTTTACTGTGTTTTGAATTTAAATTTCACTCAAAGGGATATTTTTACTTAAAATTTCGTTCTATCGTTTTTTTATGTATATAAGAATAATGAACATTTAAATTGCTATTAAAATATTACATCTATTTTAAAAATACTGACTCTTTATTTACCTGCATTTAGTTTGATGCAAATCTCTTACCACTGAAAAGGCAAAACTAGATGAAAGTTTATTTACGCTACTAAAGTTATATCGTATAAACTAAAATGAAAAAGACTTTAGCTGTAGTGAAAAGCTGGAGGTTTGAATTAACTTAGGTCATATAATAAATTATCATTTAATAAATACATTTATTAAATGATAATATCATAAAATTTCAAAAGGACTTTTCCATTATAAAAAAAAATATGTTGAAAAAGTGAGTGGGAAGAGAGGTAGGGAACCTCGGTTGACCTTCGAAAGCACAGTATTAAAGATACTGGAGGAAGGTGACGTAAAAAGCATGAGGACCCCCTGAAATGCATGTATGAAGAGGTTGATAACAGTGGACGAGGCGAAAGAAGTATGTGGTACTCCGGTTGAATTATAAAGCTAATTAGATTTTGTTTGTACGATATAAAGATTGGATTGAAATAGTAATGTTGGTCTCAAAACAGGAATGATGTTAGTATATATGATAGTTGAATAGGCTTAACTTTATTCTCTGTAAATTCTCTCAATTACTCTTCTTCTCAACAATTTTCACCAATACATGGTTTAAAAATAGAAAATTTTATAATAATAAATAAAAAAGTTAAATTGAAACCGAATATTTCTGAAACCTGAACACTGTTTTGTAAATTGACTCTCCATTCTAGAGACCCATAAATATATCTGAAACTTCAGCACAGGCTGACGCTGGCCTTAAATTGAATGTTTCTTTCTGTGCACACGGTATACTCAAATGGTTTTCTTTATATTCGTGTAAAGTAGATTGTTGAGACTGTTGTGGCGCAGTGAGATAGCAGCTGACTGTAAGCTCAATAGGTGTAGGTTGGTTTCCCTATTGGGGAAAAAATTATATTTAAATTATTTAATTTCTCCCCTCTGGTAAGTAAAAGTATGGCGTAATGCGGAGAGCATCACTTTTAAGAGCAGGGTGATGATGGCATTAGGCCTATAGTTATGTGATAGAAATATATTTTATTTGTCTTCTATTGTTGAAATAGGTTGTTTCATACTTTACTGTATATCACTAAATATTTAGATATTACCAAGATTTTGCCAGCACTCAATGCCTCGAAAATTCGGCAAAAAGTGGGGAATGGAGTGTCGTAACACCGAGGTTCCCTCTGCCTACCCTGTTGTGTGCAATTTTATTGAGAAAATTACCGTTTCACAGGCCATTAGTTCAAAATTTACGATGAGAAACTAACTCCTGTACTAAACTTGGTTATATCAGTTGAAATATATAGGCCGGCAGCCAACTTGGTGGCAAATTAGCATTCATGTCACAAACGTTTGAGTTCTGCTCAGACGGATACCTCATCTCCCTCACCTCCCTCACGAAGGAACTTCAGTTGATTTTAGAATAGTTACATTGATCTACTTAATGTAATTTGCTTTGAGGCATCTCGTTTCCTTTAATTTGGGTTAATATAATGCGGTTGATAATTTATCCTTAGCTTAACGAAACAATTTTTTTTATGGGAGAGGATAAGGCAAACGAGCGTTCGGGTCACCTGATGGTAAGTGAGCACCGCCGCCCACGATCCCGGCAACTCCAGAGGAGCTACAGGTGCGTTGCCGGCCTTTAAGGTGGAGGATTTTGGGCGCCGGGGTCGAGCATTACCTAATGCGAAACGCAGTGGCATGAGCCACTACTTCAAGCCGGTTTTAAATGCCGGGGGTGGCATTAATCCGGTCAAGTTTGCCCATGCGTGTTGCCTATGAAACAATGTAATAAAATGATAAGAAAGTAAATATTTTCTAATATTTCTATATTATATATTATATAAAGCAACAGTGAATATCCCAACTCACTTGAAACATTCATATTGTACGAATCGGTAAGCGATATTAGAGTTTTATTACAAATCGAGTCGCTCCAAATTTTACGATCGTATTCAATCATTTATAGTTTATGAACGTAGGTACTTAAATATCTCATTACGTAGCTTGTATAATTTTTGATAATAATTTTGTAATAATATATTTAATATAAAACAGATTTTTATACAAATACGAGTATTGTATCGTAACAGCTATGCTATGGCTATGTTATGGGTTCGATTCCCATTCGATGAAATGAAATATTTAATATTTTCATTTTCTCGCTCTGGAAACGAAGCAAAATGCGGCGTTAAGTTCATGCGCGTGAAGCTAAAACAAAAAAGCAAAATATATTGAATAAATACTTGAAGTATTACTTAAATTAGACATTCGATTCTATTTAAGAAATGTGGACTAATTGTACAGATTGTACATATTCGCTGCATTTTTAGTTTTTTTTTACTATTTAATTTAAAAAAGAATAAATAATTATTAATTATTACATAAATATTTTTTTTCATAAGTTCAAAAGTAAAAGTATGAATAGATAATTTATTAGATACAATTGGGCATTTAACATCAAGAAGAATTATGAAGATTTATTTGTCACTGTGACGTTATCTTGTTCTGAGACGACTCGGGAAGAAGAAAAAAAGGTATTTTTTATCAAATTTAAAAAATGGTCTAGTGACTTAAGCAATTTGTGGGCTCTCTTTTTAAAAAAATCAAGCTCAAACAATGTTTACAGACTTACAGTTTTATTTTACGTGATAACGATTAAAAAACAAGCGGAAAATAGGAATATGAATTTATATTTTTACTGTCCTTTTTTAATTGTATTATAATTAGCTTACTTTTATAACTACCTAAAATTTTATGACACATTTCTGGCCCCGTTTCACATACTGGGTCATATAGAAAAATTTACCATGTAATGTAGCCCTTCTCAATAATTGGGTTATTTAATATATAAAGATTTTTCTATTTATTTTAGCAGCACTTTTTGAGACTAGCGCAGTAATAAGCATACAAACTTCTTCTTCTGATATAAGATTATTTTAAGTAATGATGCTTACAACTACAAAACTTAACTTAAAAAGGCAAAAAAGGAAAGAAAGAAAAAGATATTTAATTTTTTTCTTTTATGAGATAAAATTTCAAGGTACAATGTACATCTTTTTGCTGGCCATGATCAGCTGGTGATAAGGCATATATAAAGTTTTATCGATTTTTCAACCACTTAATTTTATCCGCGATTTATATGCATGACGATGAAAAGCTTAAGCTGCTGAATCGTCTTGAGCGACCTTACGTGGAAGTATGTCATTGCATTATATCAAAATTGTTAGTACTTTTACTCTTTTTTCTTTCCTAAGTGTGGAATAACACTAAAAACACGAAAAAATATAATAAATACGTTAAATACGGAAGTAGTTTTTATTTTGACTATATATATATATATATATATGTATATGTATATATATAATTTATATTTATAATTTATATTAATATTTAAAAGCACTTTAAGCCAAGCAAATACTTAACTCGTGTAAACAAATCAACGGCATACCCATATTTTAGCTACTAATGTTGGCTCAAGTAATTTATTGTAACTATGCGTGTTTACTGAACAATCTATTTCATGTGTTGTCCGTTCCGCGTGCTATTGGCAAAATAAACTTTGCTGAATTGCCACACTCAATACAAATGAATATATAATTATATTAAGTTACATATGTAATTACATTTTACGCTCTGTATGACACATGCGGTGGAGAATCAAAAGTACATGGAGCATGAAATTTTATTTTCTCTAAAAACGCCGTTATGAAAAGTGTTATAATTTAATATTTTCATGTTAATATTTTGGAAGTTTTATTTTTAAAACTTTGAAATTTTCTATATAAAAATGTCAACCACAAAATACTAGTTGTAACAATGGTATAAGAATTTCAACGTAGGTCCATAAGTCAGAGCGCTTGGTCTGCTCGCGGTAGATTTGAACTGTAGACAGGTTAAAATTCCGCTTAACTATCGTTATAAAACTACAGATACAACTACAGACTGTGATATAGATATAATGGACAATTAAAAACAAATATATTTGTTCAGTTCGGACCAATAGTTCCTGAGATTAATGCAAACAAAGTAAAAAAATGTAATTATAAATAATGTTGATAATATTGCGATTGTATAGAACGTGGTACACAAATGAAATTCCCCAGTGAATTCGTTTAATTTCTAAAATATTTAGCTTTTCATTTGAAGCTTTGACAGCTTAACATATATTCAGTCTAATAATGATGATTTGAAAATTGAAATAATTCATTTAATACTGAAAAATTATGGAACTACGAAATAGATATTAAATATTTGTTATTATATTTATTTTAGGTTGGAATCTTAAGAAATATATAATTAAACATTTAATATTACATACAAATAAGCTTATAAATTACTAATTACCTATAAATTATTTTTTCCTAGAAACTTACACAAAATGACTATAACGTAAAAACAAAAAATATTTATATATTTCAATTAGGCAACCAATTAAAAAACAAAAATAATCTCGACAAAATATGATTTCCTGGCGTGTAAAGAAAAGCAATACAAGTATTATATAGTAATAATTAGTCGTAAACATGTAAATGCATTTAAGCCGCAAATCGGGCCAAAACTTAATTACACATGCAAACAACGGCACGCGATCTTACCTCATTGGTGGAGATATGTCGCACAACCTCCGCTCGTTATCCTGGCGGGGTTTTTTTTATTAATTATTTTAGTATAAAACGTAAAATGAATTTTAAATTGTTTTATTTTGGCCCGATGTTTGTAGCTATTTAAGTGTTTTCGTAGTTCCTAAGTCTCGAGGTGCTGTGGTTGTTTTTTCGGGAGCCAGTTGCAGCGCAGATTGTCTTAAGATGTATTTATCCATGCATTTTGTTTCATTAATCATATATATATTAAAATATTTGATTTTTGACGTGCGTGACAAGTGGATCTATCACCTTTATATGGTTGGTAGTATTGCTTACACAACTGGCCTCTCAATCAGTTACTAACGTCTATGCAGATTAAGAAAACAAAATAATTATTGTAACCAATTTGCTCCCAGGTGGCGAGCGGTGGGTGAGAAGAAAAGAAGCTATACGTGCAAAAAGACCGCAATACAACTTAAAAAAGGAGAGAGTGAGACGACAAATAGGTAAGACTTTTTTAAATTGAATATCCATGCAATCCTATTGTACAGTACTTTACACGCCAGCAAGTGCACACGACACAATCTATTTTATGTTCTCGAAAAAGAAAATTGTGGTGGAAGCCAACTGGCTAAGTTAGTTTTTTTTTTCTTAGTAGACTGCATTTGGACGAACCGAGATAGCTTTTAAAATCAAGTTAATGAATGTAATTTTGACGTTTTGATGATTGTTGGTTCTATGTTATTTCAGGGTGATTCATATTTTAAAAAAAAGCTGTTGTGGCGTAGCTACACAGCGTTTATCTATAAACCCGGTGGTTGTGAATTTGAATTCCACTACTTAACACGCAATATATCAAAAAATAAGTATAAACCAGAAAACTGAGTGTCTTAACACTAGATTTTCTTCACCTAGTCTGCTATGCGGAGTACAGCATGAAACTGAATAAAAAAACATCAAGTGCATCACAATTTCTCGCATTTACATAATAGTAGCATGCTGGTGCTTCTGCGCCACGACTTGCCTTATTACTTTTTTGTTTAATAAATTTCATTTAATTTAAAATCATCGTTTGCTATAAATTATATGAGTAAACTACCTAATGGTAGAAACCGTTTAGTAAATATTTATTTATACTTGACTATTTAAATTTTAAAGTCTTAGTGAAAATTCGCCGCCTTTAGTTCTAGCACCGGCTCTGAAAAGACTTTATGCCCTATTTCGCTCAATTAAGAAAATCAATAAACTACATTAACCGACCTCATTTTATATAAGCATTTAATATAAGCTCTATTTTAGCTTTGAAACTTACATGTACTAGATTTTTATTGAGCAATTATAAAGATTTATTTGTTCATATGTACATCATACATTGCCTGATTCATTGTAACTATTAAACGAACTACCCTGCATATGTCTGATAAAACTGAAAAATTGTAAATTTCATAATTATTTTTACAAAAAAGAAGACAGAGGAAGTCCAGTATTACACTTCGTACCGTCCAATTTCGTGAGTTTGCGTGTTGGTCTTGTTACTAGAGCAAGAAAATGAAAATAATTGATGAAAATAAAGAATACTTCAAAACCTCGAATGGGAATTTAACACACAACAGTGACGCTTCAGTCACACGCTTCTGCCACTTGCGCTACGGCTTGATGTCTTATGTAAATAATATTATTATGTAATTCTGTAAAATGATAATATGTATATAAGACACTTATATAGTTAATATGTATAATTATAATTTATACTTATATAATTTACGTACATATTAATATATATACGTAATTTAAAATAATTGCAAAGTTAATAACGCTATGAGTGGCCTTCATTGTCAATTTGTTCTTTACGAGGCAGCAATATTAATTATTCTATAGATTGGATACTTTTTAAATAAAAATTAACATAAAATAATTGTTTTCGTTCTGCGTTTCAAATACCCTACTTGTTTGTGTCAGACTAATAAATAATCTTTATTAAACTCTCTCATAAAATATCTAAGGGCTTTAACAAACTGTAACACACTATTTAATCCCGCCACGTAAAAGTTTTGATAGAGATATTAAAAAATTCATTGTACAGAATCTTTTGTGTGAAGATTTTTCTAAAGCTTCACCACTCAAATATCATGACAAAGAATGGACTATAGGGACGCGCCTAACCAAACACGATAGGGATGGACATAAACTTAAATGTCACTAGAGGAACAAATTCGGTTTATCCGTCCTCGAGAGTAAAAAATATTTAAATATTACAAACATGTTTCTACTGTGGTCGGAGGCATTAGCGGTTAAAACGAAGGTTGGTTTGATTCCTCGGGGAAATTAATTATTTAGTTTTCGTTGTGATACGATAAAACGAAGCGATTATTTTGCTGCAAATATTACCCAATGTCTCGTTTACGGATAGAAAACTGACAACGTTTTGACATGCAGGATGAAGCTGAATCATAAAAATATAGTATGTATGTATGTATACGTTTCTCGGACGTCATGCGCCGTTGCTTACTGCCATCCGGTACGCAATGTCTCAAATGGACAGGAAGTGGAAAATATCTTCCCTAATGCCGCTCCGAAAAATACATTGCTAGCCGCAATAAAAATGCATTAAGTAAATGAAAGAAAATAATAAACATGCAAGTAGGTTTTAAACGCATGCAGTATTTACAAACTTAACTTAATTAAAACAGGTTTTTAAACTTCTTATTGTTACTAATGATCTTATAGTTCAATTAATTTAAATTATTTTTTTAATTAATTGACAGATTTGATAACCGCCAAAAGTATCAAAAAAAAATTATATTACTATATTATCATATATATTCGTTCTGGTGTGGACGCAAAGCGCGGCGTTAAGTTCCCCCATTTAACACGCAATGCCCGCAGAACTCGGCGGCAAATGCTACCTCCCCCTCCCTACGCTACTACATGTAGGATACAGCGTAAAGTAAAAAACAAAATTCTCTTTCGATTTGTGAAAACCTTATTTAATTAATCTATATAACTTAATAACAGTTTCCGTCAAAACGCATGAGCGAATTTCCTGTAAGAAATACATTTCTATGTGTAACCGAGTTTCCGGCCGCTGGGACAATTACGTTAAAGCCCAAATAATTAAGTTGCCTTCTGATTATATTAACATCAATATTTACCTTGCTGATATTGTGGACAATATGGTTCATTTTATATAGAAAAAGGCTTTATGCCTTCGATTAATTTAATGAGGCCAGTCGCAGGGGCACAAGTGTGTAGCTGTACAAGTGATAGGTTGTGTGTTCGATTCCTACTCGACTCTTTTGTTTCTTTATATTTTTACTCTTTCTTATGTTAAAATGTCCATTGTATGTATCTTAAAAATTATGTTGGTTTTTACATACTATACAATTTGATTACAATTAACTCGGGTACCATGGGCTACATTGAATAATTAATGTGATGTAATATAGTCTCCCTCGATAAATAGACTATCCAATACAAAAACAAATTCAAATCAATAGTATGAACATAGTACTGAGGCCAGTCATGGCGCAGTGTGCGGGATACAGCGTGAAGCCGATTTGATTTAATTAAATTTTATATAGATACATTACATAAGTAATATTTTACTGATGAAAATTTCCTTAACTTAAAGTAGTGCACTAAAAACAAGTGTTTGGCATTCGTCTTAAATCTCTCACTTATTTATCTTGATTTTTGGTCTGAGAAATGGAATCCTAACCGCTAATTATAGCGCGGGCGTTGATAGATCGCATCGTTTGTCTTATTCGATTTATAAACATTTGTTTGTTAGTGAAAAAAAGGCTATTTATTTTTCTTGGTCTATTTATATTACACTAGCAGACCGGGGCGTTTTCGACCACTTGAAATATACGAATACTTATTCAATATATTTACAAAATTATTTTCAGTATAGAAGGTGAATTCTTCAGTATAGAAAACCATTAAACACGTTTTCAATTAAATATTTTTAAGAGTCCAAATTATTTTTTCTTTATAAAAATCGATGGCTATTTAAAGATTTGTCCATATGAAGTTTCAATTCCTATTTCATTCTTTTAGGGTATTCAAATTTTCAAAATCCCTTCTTAGTGGGTGTCTAGATTACAAAATTACCATCTATCCATACTTCAAAGAAAGGCAAATAATATAGTAGGCTTACCAAATATGAAAATTAAAGTATTGTAGGCTTAATGAATCATACAGATTTATAGGACAAGCGTCACGCTTTACCCCTAGCGGGATAGTCAGGGAAAACGAAGTGCCAAACGCTATCTGCAAACCTTTTTCGTCTCGTAAAATGACGTGATGAAAAAAGTATTCAGATACCCTTATCCACCCGCCCGCCGTATATGTGAATATATGCCCCCCGGCTGTCCTCGTGTTCTTTACATGACCTTCATCGATACTGTGCTCTTGAAAATCCACCGAGCCTCTCTAACCACTTTGTATTTATTTATTTTATAAGTATTATTTCCTTATAATTATAACAATGTTATCACTAGTCTGATTTTAAATAACGTAGTTTGGAATAAAGCTTATGCTTTTTTAAAGTAAGACTGAACTTTTTAACATTTTATATAAAGAGCAGGATAAGCATATCAAAACTGCACAGGCGTTTAAGGATTCTTTTTATCATCATGATTGTATTGCTCTCTATCCAAAATAGTGACACACCAAATTTGTCCCTTGCAGTAACGGAAGTGATGGGATCCACAATACTTAATATAAAAGTTTATTCTTTACAAAGTCTTTTGTAGTTAGAAAATTAGAAGTCAGTGCAGTTTTCATATGATAATCCTGCTTGACTTTCTAATTAAATGTTTTATTATTTTTTTTTTTTGATTGCAAAAACAGCAATTCTGTTTGAGGTATTTTGATAATTTAAGCAAAAAATTACAATAAATTTGACATAGTACCTTTGACTTCGATGATATTACTGGAAAAATTAAAGCTAAAATACCGTCTGTATTTCTCACTAGTTGGTCGTTACATTTCAAAAGTATCATGGAGGCCTGACAACTGTCACTACTAAATTAATTGAGCGTCCCCTCCCATCGATTGATGACATCAAGGACGAAAAAACAATGGCATGAAGCCTCGTGTGCTACGTGAAGGTTAAAGTTATGAACATTAGATATTATATATCTTATTTTTTTCTTTAGAATAGAGTATTTTTTAAACACTTGTAATACATTAAAGTTTTTTTTTAATAACTTCATAGTGTAACCAGCTCATAGCCCGGCTAAGGAGAATCTAGTGTTAAAACTGTGATTTATCTTGATTCTAGAGCGATGAAAGTTATAGTTCCTTTTCGGAAATGGACATCGAACCCAAAACCTTCGCTTTTTCAGTCGCATACATCTTACATAAAAGCTAACATTTTTTATAAGACGTTGCGGGCAGTTCATAATGTCTGTAAATTGTACATTACAAATTTATATGTAGGTACTCTCGCCAAAAATTACTAAACTTACGAGCAAAGAATAAAGAGACTTTAAAATATTGGCAACTCATCAAGATTTCGTTTAGATACATTAATCGAGTTAAGCTTGCCAGAAAGAAAATGAAATAAAATTTCAGTGCTGGTCTGTGTGGAGCCTTTGTAAACACGGACTTCCTTCTTAATTTTTACTAAAATATCAGTCGGCCTTTTTCAGGATTTTATTAGAATATTTAACAAGATAAACAATTACCTAAAATATCTTATTAAATTTATCGGAGGCGCAATTACAAATTACTTCAGTGATATTCGAGGCCGTCGTAGCCCATTCGCACAAGCGTGCTGCTTTGAACGCGACAGTTGTGGGTTCGATTCTCACTCGGAAGAATGAAATATTTTGTTTTCATTGCGTCGCTCCGGAAACAACGCAAAGCATGGCGTTGAATACCATAATTCAATACGTAATGCCTCAAGAATTCGACGTAAAGTGGGGAACGGAATTTCAATGGATAACGGAGTGTCTTAACACTAGATTCAAAATTGCTTCTGCCTACCTTGCTGTTCGCGGGATATAGCATGAAACTAAAAAAATAGTAAAATATTTTTTTAAAAATCGATATTCATTCATATTCATCTCTTCGATTGTAAAAACGAAAATGGCTAAGTTAACTTTCCATATATTGGAAAATATGGGAAAAACGTGAAGATAATATGCGAACAAAGTAAATGCAGTATTGCAAATGCAGTATAATATAGAGCAAGTACCTATCTACTATAATATAGGCTATTCGAGGAGCAGATGTTACTGAACGTTAATATAAATCAGTAGCTTATGTTGGTAGGCATATATATATATATATATGTACCTACGAGCACATATGTAGTACTAAAACAGAATATATCCCTGGGTAGTGATATGTAACACCGGATAAGGCGGGCTTAATCTGTTTGTATAATTTTTCCCAATTTGTGTATATTTCACTTTTACAATAGTTTTAAGGACTTTGTTTCACCTATAAGTATTTCATTATTTTACAAAATAAAAGCAAAAAAACAAAATAGTGATTTCTCTGAAATGACGTCACAGTGGCATAGTTTTGATGTAGTATATCTTCCCTTCGAATCAGTTAAATGCTAATATAAAAATTTAACTGACGGTTTGGTTGTCCTAATGGAGTTCAATTTATCTTTTTGGGTGGAAAGTGCAGAACTTCTTCTTTTAGTCAAACTTACAATAAGACAGAGAATGTGTAAAAAAATCATATTAGCCAATATAGTAAGTCTAGTATATAGTTAATTTAAATAAACTGTTTTTTAGCGTCACGCTGTATCCCGCACTCAGCAGGGAAGGCAGAGGGGCCTAGTCCCCCTGCGCCACGACTGGCCTTAAACAAATACAGTGGACAATACACTACAAATGAGAGCGTTAACATCATGGGAATTACGTTAAATTTCGACACTCACGCTAATAGGACCTTTAATTAATTATAGAACAAGCTATTTTCTGTGTTTCTTTTTAATTAACTTTAACTATTTCATTATTATTACATAGATTCGACTTTTTTTATCTGTAGACACTTTTAATGTATAAAATAAAAATATAAAGCTGTCATAGACTTAAATATTACAAGCTTTCCACAAAATATAAAAGAGTTTAAAATATGTGAAAACTATAGCAAAAACGAGAGAAATTTATTTTACTGCCTTTTCGCTCATAAAAAAGGTAAAACAGACAGAGATATAAAAATATTTGAGGTTTTCACGAGACAGCCTTGTAAACCACAGTCTAATATGTGTATTATACTTTCAAGCACCTCCCATATTTCTGGAAGCTTTTATATATAATTTAGATTGCCGTGTTAGCATGTGTGTAGTGAATGTGAAATCTTGCAAGCTCCATTTGACCCACTATTCAGTGTCTGATTTAGCTGAAATTTAGATTACAACTTCAGTTCTGATGACAATTAAGATACAATGCAATTAACGTTGTTGTTAATCGACAGCGCTTTTAATATAACTGTATACATTTCCTATAATTTCCTGAAAAAAACATATTTCTTAAAAAGTATGGTCGCTTATATCGCAAAAATACGTATTTCGACACTATAAAGGGAATCAAAATGAATAGGGTACTTTGGTTAACCTAGAATTATTAAATTTGACACCTAGCATCTACAGATAGTACTGGCTCAGGAAAAAATCTGAAAACTATACATTTGCGGCTAATTCCTAAAAAATAATAGCCTTAAAAGGGGACAAAATTTGATATTTAAGCCGGTAGTTTAAGCCAGGTATCAAGTGAAAGGGCTCTGGGTAAACTAAGTTTGAATTTCCAAAAAAACTCGAGACCTCCAATTTTTGTACGGAACCGTCGAAGTGAAAGCGCGAATCGCGTTAGTCTAGTTTTTTTTTTAACTTGAGGTTAATTAACACTGTTAGCTCTACTGACTTTTACTGCTACACCGGGTGGGGAGGAAAGAGGATGCCGACGGCGAACCTCAGCCTGCGGCCTTCAAACAGACTGGAACCAATTCAGTTTCAGTTTCAGTTTATAGACATTTATTCTCAATAAGACCTAAGCCACTTACTTGAGAACGATACTTTAACACAATTAAGAAATTATACCATCTTTTTTACATTGACTTATATCCTTTTCTTCTATTTCAGTGTCTATTCTTGAATATATATAACGTCAGTACAAATAATGAACTTAAAAGTTTTTTCCAAAAGCTAATTATTCTAGGTTTAATAAACAAAGTTTCGCAACAAAGTTGATGTAAGCGCGGTTATTAGTGGACCTGTTTGCTTAAAACTTTTTACCTCCAAATAATTAAGATACCGAAAACAACTTAAAGAACATTTTTTCATGATATAATTTATACATTTGATTAAATATTTTATCTACTTTTTGGTTTACATAAAATTATAGTGTTTCATAGAATTTCTATAGAGACACAGTGATTGTAATGAAGTCGATACTTACTTGAGGAAATACGAAGCACAGTAATAAGCTAGAATGAAAAGTGTAGAATGGAGAAGCTCAACACTAGAGTTCTTTAGAAGTACAAATTTACTATTTAGCTATACTCCTAACTTTTATACAGTATACGCGTGACAGTTTAAGCCCTTTATCCTATTTCTTAATAGGATGAAAGGCTTTTCTATTAGATTCGTACATGAAATACTTATGCTTATATAATTAAGTATAGAAAACGTATAGATTGGTACATTATTTGCGTTTGATACCAAATATACAAACATTATTAAAGTTAATTAAAGAGAAGACAGATATTTATGAACAATTTCATATTATCGATTCGGCTTCGGCTGTGTTTAAGATATTTATTTTAGTATTCTAGTTACCACACTTACTATGTGTATGTTAAATAATTTTTTTCTTAGCTATATCCATAAATATGAAACAAGTTAGGTAGAGTAGTAGTAGACCCTAGTGTTAAGACTCTCCGTTTCCCACTTTCCACCCAATTTTTGAAAATAATGAGATGACGAAACGTCGTCGGCACAGCTGCACGTAGACCGTTGGTTTGGATAGATCGAACGAATGAGTGATGAAAGAAAGAATGGCAAAAAAGATTTATGATGGAAATGTGAATCTTGATTTTTACGAGAGGCAAGTCTTGTAAAAAGCAAGTGACCCCCCAGAGGACATGTTGAGATTGATGACAGTGGACGAGGCGAAATGTATGTAGAGAGTATTCTCTCTGACTACCCCGCTAGGATACAGCGTGAAGCTATTAATAGTAGTAAAGAATTGTTTTTTTTTATTAAAACATTCATTCATTACAGTATTGAATAATTTCATCGATTTGCAGTTTCATTTAACGCCATTCTACAGAAGACAAAACTATTCTTTGTCAGTAGAAAACTGTAAATGGAAACGTTTCTTTAAATGAGATCTTGGCACAGTCGTTATTTACTTTAGATTCTTTTGTCAATTGCGCTGGACCTTATGGATTTATTTTAATAAAATTTAGACTAGCTATTTTTCCGCTCTCGACTCTGCCCGTTGTGACTATACAATTATAGGTTTTTTCATAGCGTCACGCGTATCCCACACATACCAGACGGACGGACGGATAAGCGGAGAAGACATTCTGTTTCCATTAAGACACTTCCGTTCCCCGCTCTCCGCCATTATATTGTTATTATTTATTTTCTTATTTTGCATTTTGGTGGTAAGAAGATTCTCGGTATATATATATATATATATATATATAAGTATACATAATTAGTAAGCAATATTTTTTTATACTTAGTAGATATATTATATGAATTAAAGAATTAACTTTTCTGTCTAAAATTTGCTAAAACATAATAGTCGTAATTTAAATGTTTCTCTCTAATTTAAATAGACGAAACTTCAGTAATTACCTTAATTAATTTCGGCAATCTACAATTAGTCATTATTCGTGTGAATACGCTCAAAGCTTTTACCGACACAGGAATGTAAAACGACATGAACTACGAGTACGAGCATATAAGCAAGCGTAGTGTAAGAGAGCATTATTTGATTCCTGAAGATAATTTAATAGAAATATGCTTGATAAAATACAGGACGTCGTGGCAAAAGATTTGTACGCGACGGTTGCGGGTTCGATTCCCACTCGAGGTAATTAATTATTATTTTAGATTTTGTTTGTGTAATATGAATATAAATAGTAAAGAACTTTTAAAAATGTTTAATTATAAAACGTGTAACCAAAACTATGCCCTTTTAGAATCGTCGTCGGACAGTTGGAAATAATGTCACCATATATACGACATATGTGGTTTTAATATCCAATCAGAGAACATTGAAAATATTTTCATTTCCTCAGTCTAGTTAGACAGAACAGTGTTGAATTCAGAAACTTTTTTAATTGCATTGATTGTTAAAATTAGGATACTGATGGTTTTTATATGGAGAGGAGTAAAATTTTGAAAATAAGCACGCCTTATGTTTGAGAACCTTTTATATCGTATAACGGGCAAAACTTTTCGAGGCCATCATAGCGCGACGGTTGTAGGTTCGATTCCCACTTGGGGGAAGAAATTATTTTTTAGTGATAGTTTCATTTATTCGCTCTGATCAGCGTGAAGCTAGAAAAACACCTTTTACTTAATTATAATGAAACAGTGAAACATAGCATTAAAGATCTTACCAGAAAAACTTTAGTGTTCCTACTTTCCTATAAAACTTAGTGCCGCTGTGCCATGAACCGAATACTGAACAGAATTCGATAAGTGTTGGTATGTCTGACATGTCTAATAAAGTAATAAAACTTCAATTTGTTAAAGTTCATCGTCGGTACTTCCAGAACACTGTGAAATATATTAGGAACGAGAAATTAATTTTGACTTTGAAACTGTAAATGAGCATTACAATAAAACTTTCAAAGACCATATGAAATTAAAAGTATTCTTTAAAAAAAGCACAATGAAAAAAAATATATATATTTTTAATTATGCTATTAGAAAATCAAGAAATTATTTAGAAATCAACCATTAAATACTTTCAACTTTATCCAACTTTCATACCGGTTTTCAACCGTTTACGAACAAATAGAAATCTTTGGTATAAAAATACAATGTGTCCACTAATTCAACGTTTCTTCTTACGAGTACGTTACTTAAGAGTATTATTACAGAGTCCACCGCGTCAACTCATCGAATAAAGAGCAACCGGCACGAGTGGAAGGACTGTTAAAAGCTATTTTCCACTATTAGCTACTCTACACGCGGACTAGATAGCTAACCCTTATTTTACCTCTAGTAAAAATATATGAACTTACTTATTTTGCAAAATTTTGGAGTACTTTAAATCAGCTTCACGTTGTCTTCCATACACAGCAGGGTAGCATTTTCCACCAGAGTGAAGAAACAAAGAAATAAATTTAAATAAATATTTCATTTCTTCGAATGAGGATCGAACCCGCAACCAGTCGCCTTCAGTTCACACACATGCCCCTGCGCCTCGACTGACCTTATATGGAATATTCTATTTGTATGCACTACAATATTATAATTGCGGGCTAAGCTTAAGTAGTTTATCCGATAATTATTCATTGTAAGTTGTTTATTTGATAATAGTCGCTAATGGCAAATAAACTTGACCAGGGTACTGTCATCAATCAAAAAGTGTTGGTGTCGTCAGAACTTCTGAAAGCTCGACACGAACATCTCTAATAAAGAAGCAGACAAGTTAAAAGTTTCACATGTGAATAAAGTTTTAATTATGTGTCGAGCTTTGCAACCTTTTTATAAACTTTTATCCATTTGCACATTTCGTCAACTGTTATGAAGTTAAGGAAGGATTAAAAAGTAATTTGAAGCCAATTTGCACTTTCCTAACTGGAAGGCTGTTTTAATTATAACATTTTTAAAATTAGATGATGAAGATAAGTTTCATGGTAATTTTTTAATGGTTTTGTTTTATATTAAGTCTCGTTGTGATTTATATAATGACATTTAAGAAGATGGGAAATTAAGTGTTTTATCACTAGACTCTTGCTCCCGCTGCTTACTCAATAAAAATGTGATAAGCATTGGACCCTTTATGGTACCGTTGCATATGACTGCCGGTCTTGGGATATTCGTATATGACCGCAGGCAATTACAATGTAAACTTTTCAAGTGGCAATGTAGTGTTAAGCCCCATACCCGCGTATCACCGAATTTTCAAGACATTGCGCGGCGGAACTAAAGGCCGCGTTCTGTCTTGATACCAGAGCGGATATTAAAATATTTTATATTTATATTTGCAGTCATACGCTATGCCACAAGGCCACGAGGGCCTCAGAATAAAGACTTGAAGACAAAATATTAAGTCATGTGTTTTTCTTCTTAATAAAATAACATGTCTTTGATATTTCATGTCGATTCAAATAATATATTGAAATATTTGATTCATTTACGTACAACTTGTACGTGTAAGGCTTTTTTATAAATATTCATGTATGCACAATATTGACCGCTTTTCCTTCGTCTGTAAAGAAATCAAAAATAAAGAATCAAACAGTTTGTAGGTTATAAAAGAAACAAACGACAAATAAACACAATTTTTATTTATTAAATAACAATGAAAAGTAATTCAATACTGAAAAATCAACTTTGCTCAATCTCCAAGAAGCCTATTTACTTAAGTTTGCGACATTTGAAACTCGTGAGGGTCGTCGTAAAAATTCTTATGTTTCTGTTATGTTTCCAATAACAATATTTGTTTACATTTTTTACGATATTAAATAGAACTAGGTTTTTTATTGAAAATTTTTACGTGTGTTTTCAAATCACATGTTTAAAAATATTAAATATATAATTTCCTTGAGTGGGAATAATCCAAGCAAAGAGTACACAAGGCTTGGTCTTAAAAAAAACTTATATGTATAAAAATATGTTATATTTTTGTAATACGTATATATTAATATATACAAATATTTCGTCCATTTATTAACAGATGAGGGCACTCTACTTACTTTTACTTATATGAAATTTTGTTATGATTTTATCCCAGCTCGTACGTTAACAAATAAATATAGGAGTACTCTCTAAAACTAATTTAAGAGTACTCATTCTTTCAGTTAAATAATAATGAATAATCGAGAAAAAATTATGGATTGCGGCAGCCAGGGTTTGAGCCTTTTAGTTGGTAAAGTTCAGGTAGTTTGGATCCGATTTGCTCGAGTCTGGGGGTATCGATCAATATGTCCATGGCCGGATAAGTGCTGATTGGGCCTAATGGCGGGAGGCCACTGATATGGCCTGCAATTATGCCGAATATCGCCCAACTTCGAAAGGCTGATATACAAGAGTATCATCCGACTAGTTCTTTTTTACGGCGGTGAATGTAGGAGCTTCAAGTCTTCACTGACCGCATACACAACACGTTCATTCTAGATAGTCTTGAGGTATGGGAACTATGTCGGATGGAAGTGCCTTGCTATGTTTGTTCCTAGAGTGTGACTTCCAAGACGCCTAAGGAAGCACTGGATGGATGGATGTTCTGCTGCAAGACATGAAAGCCAATGAGCTAACCACAGAGGACGTTAAAGAACATGAAGGCATTGGCAACAAAAATAGCTTTAAATAATAATAAAATTAATAATTTTCTTCTTTTTAAATTCGCTTTTAAAGTAAACATTCATAATTTCTTTGTTACAGAAAATGCAACGGAGTCAAGACAGGAGATAGGATCGCGTAAATCACCGGCACATCCACCTCGCATCTCCGCTGGTGAGAGTGGTAAAGCTTTAATGATTGATGTACTAAACGTTCTAAAGCTTAAAAGATTGCGAAGAGAAATGCTTTTGTATATGTTAATATTCACTAGTGGCGTGCCCTTAATTCGCATAGATTTTACTTTTTTTTTCAAATTCATGTCGTATTCTGCATATTGCAGTATATTGCAGTGAACCTAGTGCTAAGATGCTCCATTACCCATATTCTTCTGAATTTTTGAGGCCATAAAACAAAAAAAATCATGAATATTTCCATATTCTGGAGGCATTGTGTATTGAGTGGCGGAACTAAACGCCGCGCTTTTCCTCTTCGTCAGAGCAAGGAAAATATTCAAGGAAAATATTAACTTATAATTAATTATATATTATTATTTTACAACATCCATGCATGTCTTCAGTTATATATAGACGTATTACGACATATGACTCATGGGTATGTAATATACGTAAATTATTCACAAGTCAAACTTCAAGCTTGTTTGCTCAGAGTTTCTGCTACAAGTTAAATTCACCGATTTAAATAAAATTGTTATAATAATACCATAGTTGAATTCATAATTGATTCTATAATGTAATTTCTGTAATTAAATGTAATTACATTCTGGTTCATATTTTTCCAATAAATATAGGGTTTTCTAACAAATATAGGTTTCTAACTCTTATTTTATTTTCTATTTTGAGTGGCGGATCTCAATGGTGCGCTTTGCCTTATTACCAGAGACAGTATTAATTGAACCGACGACTGTCGCGCTAACAGTCAGATGGCCACTAACTTCTTATTTTTAACGCGCAATTCCTTCAGAATTCTGCGGAATATGCGGAATCGCACTATCTTAACACTGGGTGGCCTCTGCCTATCTTACTATGGGGGATACAGCGTGAAACTGAAAATAAATCTCAGTATTATCACTTTAAAATACTTTACAAATATACCACTATAGCCTTTTATATGTGACAACTTCTTTCGCTTAAGCAATATTAAAACAGCTTCACGCTTTTTCCCGCATAGGTACTGAGCGAGGACTTAGTGTTAAAGCACTCTGTTTCAATTAATTAAATAACTTTTTGTTCAATTTCATAAGTTATATGAATTTGTATAATAAATTTCATAATATTATGTTAGAATGGAGTGGAGTGACAGGAGGGCCGCCTGCTGAAGTGGTACTGCGCTTGCATCCATCGCCCTCATCTCCATATCCAGGACAAAACTCTAGGACAAATCAATCAACAGCTGAAATTGGTAAGTAATCTATATAGTGATAATCTAATTATGGAGGTGATTATCTTTCAAATGCTTAATTTAGAATGTTATTTAATTGGCATGAATTGGCTCCGTCGCTCTCAAAATTTCTTAACACAAATATATTCAAGTAAGTATGCATATTTTATTCGTAAATTCAATTTCAAGCAGAAATCTGCATATTCAAAATTATATACTTTACTATGATTGGAGATATATTATATTAAAATAATCTATGTTTTCATATGAACCTTGTTGTTTATTATTTTTTATTAGCTTTACGCTGTTTCCCGCATATAGCAGGGTAAGCAAGGGGAACTTTTTTAAGATACTCCATTTCACACGCACCATCCATTTTCGAGACATTGCAAATGGAATCCAACGCTGCGCTTTGTCTTGTTCCCAAAACGAAGGAATACAAATAATTCATTAATAAAAGAAATAATTTATATTTCCAAAATTATTATTTTTCCTATCACAACTCGTTCCAGAAACTGGCTCAAACCTACAGTCAACACAGGGTCTGTATGTAGCTATACTTATTATTATTATTTCAGAAAGAGTAAAGCCTACCGACTGTCCACCGGCTGACGTGTTCCTACGATTACACACTACAAGTTCAACGAATCCTGATATAACGATTGCAAATATATCTTTAGCGAATGTTGGTTAGTGATTTGATTCTATTTAAAACACTAGTAAGATTTTCAAATAATTACAATTCTTAGAGTTTTTTCTTATAAATAAAGAAAATATGCATATATATAGGCAGTAAAACAGTTAAGACTGAGACTAAGACGAAAGAAGATAGAATATAGAAGACTATCTTGTAGTAATAATTTAATTTTATAATTTCATATTTTTATAACAAAAATTTGCAGAATATTTTTAGTTTGTGCTTTATTTTGTTCCATTATTATATAATAGTAGCTTAAATGCCAAATTAATTTATAATTAATGGTCAATATTTTTTCAATTTCGTGTTAAAAATGCAAGTTTTTCAATGATTTATCTTGCTAAATAGAAACTTGGATAAACGGTAATAAACATAAAACAATATTGGACTAGAACTAAATAAGTTCATATGCATACATATACTTACATCGATTTAATATAATTTCAACTCTAATTGCTGTCTGTGAGTGCGGTTCTTAGACAAGTAGTCAACGATAATTGCGTACGTGACTTACGAACAATACAGTAAGAAAGCTCTAGCGGTAAATGATTGATGAGATAGCGACAAGAAAGCCTTGCTATATGTCGAATTTATATGTTATACTAATTTTCGCCTGTGTCTTTGTCTCGGCGGTTAGATAGAAATAATTAAGGTAATGATCGTCGTAGCACAGGGCCACAAGAGGGTGACTGTATATAAGATGATTGTAGGTTAGAATTTTTACTCTTACTTAATATTATAATTTCTTATTTCTGGTACAAGACAAAGCGCGGCTTTGAATTTCGTCACACAAAATTCAATTTGGCGGAAAGTAAGGAACGAAAGTGTCTTCATGGAAACAGTGTTTAACACTTGTTTTGTGTTGTTTCAAGTGAACAACACTAGCTTTCCGAATTCCATGTAGTAAAGATAGAATAGATATAGAAGTATAGGTATAGAAGTATAGATATAGAAGTACAGATATATATTGCAATAAGTTACATGTTGGCAATATATACCGTTAACAATTGCCTGCGGCTATCAGCCGCACACACAATCTATCGAAAACATATATTTTACTTTGAAACCAATTACACGTTTATTCAAAATGTTCGGCTACACAATGAGGCCAATTTGTACAGAAAAAATATTCTACCCGCAATTAGTTAATATTCAAAGAAGGGAAAATAATATAAATATAAAGTGGATTTACATATTTCATTTCTTCGAATGCAAAATATTTCTTTATAATTTATTGTCTTCATATGTTTGCAAAACATATTTATTTTTATTTATTTATGTTTACAAAATATATTTATTTTTATTTATTTATGTTTACAAAATAACTTGTTTAATCATTTATCTATTGCTAAGAATTATTTTACAATTATTTTATGTTAACGTGACAAATGTGATTCATTAAATTAAACATCTGAAAAATTTCAATGCTATAAAATCCCGCACATATGACAGGCATACGGTGTTGAGTGGCGGAACTCAACGCCGTGCTTTTATCGTACCCCTGCGCCCCGACAGCCCCCAAAAAAAGTCATGATGAAAAATGAGTATTTTACATGATTTAATTTTTTATATTATTTAACAGATGGTGGAGGAGTGGTGGTGAGAGCTGAAGAAGCATTGATAGTAGCGTTTGTCCTCCTCCTGTGGGTGGCTGCAATAGCGCTGTTCTTTAACCGTTGGGGCAAGATCAGGTGCGTCTATAAGCTGTACGTAGAATTCATGCTTTTAAATAAATATTGATAGCTGTGTTATTTTAAAATTATTACTTTATAATTAATTAAAATTATACGATTAAAATTTTTCAAATATTTTTTCTACTTTATCAAAGACAGTGCTCTCAGCACTGCAATAATATTTGTCTTAATAGTAGTACTAGACGTCATAAATTTAAATTGTTAATTTCCTTCCTTAACCTTTTTTGCTTTTCTTTTTGCTTCATTACCAAAGCAAGGAAGTGACAATATTAATAATAAATATTTTATTTCCTCGAGTAGGAATCGAACTCACAACTTGTGCCCCTGCGCCACTACCTCACACCTCCCTGTATTATGCATATTTAGCAGTTAGACATATGTATTATAAAGTTAATATTACTGTTCAAAATATGTTATAGAATGCTAGAGCCATACCAGCCAAAATTTCAACAGCAACACAGACAAAGTTGTGCGCTCGCGGAAAATTCTGTGTCAGTACCTCCACACGTAAGTCGGCTTAACTTAACTTAACTTAACCAGCTCTATATTACTTATTTAAATTTTGTCTGACTCAACACAATGCTTCTAAGCCTACTAACCTATTAAAAAGTATGCTGTTTTTTTAACTTTACACTTTATTTCCCATATATTTAAGTAAGCTGAGTGACCCTAGTATCTATTATAAATAAATATTTAACCTAAATCTTATCTCTTAAATAACCTAATCTAAAGCGAAGATGCGTCAAAGTAACTGAACACTTAGACGTCCGACGTGTTTTGATTTTAATAGTGATAATTAAGTTTATTAAAATAACACATGTTCAAACATTTAACCTACTAAATTAGAGCTTGTACAGAGCTTTCTACATATATGTATACATGGAACGTCCAAATTAGTCTGCTATTAGAAGACAGCCTTCGGTCTGAAGTAGCAAACGACCTACATTTGTACATTGAATAAAATATGGCAATTGTCACTAATCACATTTCTTTGATAATAGACGTCCCTTCTCACTTTATTAATAGCAAGTAGATTTAACAAATTATGATTTTTATAAGTAAACGCCATTGTGAAGCAGTTAGACCATGTCAGATTAAATACCATAACCAAGAGTTCAAATTTCACTTATAATATTATGGTTATAGTATTTGGAATTGTAATTTTTCTAAATTGATACAAGTTTCTGTAACAGCACCGTGCGTCTCTTTCCCGAGGATGCGTGTCCTATGACTACGGCGGGTCGTTCCCTTCATATCAGCCTTGTGGCTACCTCGCTCACCGTCCACGACAGGTAAATACAAAATTAAATCACTTTTAATATATATTTATTTTCTCATTTCGCATAGAACTCAATTAAAATCTTACTTATTATTTAAACTACAAAATTTATATCAGAATATCGTGCAAAATACCTAAAAAAAACCTCTACAAGCAAGATTATTGTAAACATAAGGAAAAACTAAAGCTCTACTACGAATAATATGAAAGAAAAAAATTGTGTATTTTTTTATGCTTCGTAGAACTCGGTATTTGTGGGCAGTATGGGCATGGCTCTCATACCAGAAAGCCCCCCACGGAGGTCTCGTTCCGCTGCCGACCTCCCAGCCTTGGCTCCAGACAACGGCCACACACCCAGATCCTCGAGAGCTGCCAGTCT
>JBAIZZ010000194.1:355663-370145 GCA_037355905.1 Heliconius aoede
TGTAATTATGTTATATCTACAGTTCTGATGTTAGCAATAATTTTATTTAAAAAAAATGCAAATGACCGCTTTGTTTAATTATAAGGTTATTTAATTTAATTATATTTGAAATGTCATTCTAAGACTTATCACAGTGATTCTACCAAAATTACGCTCCGTAGGCTTGTAAGTTCGAGGTTAGGATATAGTTACTCCAAATCTAAACCTGGAGCGGAGAAAGAGAGAGGTCTTCTAGAATAAAATATTGTTTCAGTATTTAAGAGTATTTTGTTCTTAAAAAGAAATATAAGTTAAATAAACTTCATTACACGTATGACAGTGTTAGGTGAACTGCAGACGATATTATGGATCTAAATCTCACAAGGAAGAACAATTTTATTTGAAATATATATATTTCTTACCTCATTAAAGCCGTATCAGTAAATACTATAACTTTCTACCTACATATAAAAAAAAATATTGTAATGATGCTATGAGTAATTTTAAGCTTTAACAAAATGAGTAATAAGCGTATTAGTAAGTGTAATAAGCTTCCACTTTCTCATTTCTTTATATCTTAACCCCGAAAATCTAGTTAGTTTTAGTGGCAAGAGACACAAATTGATTAATTAGGACATTTTATATGTTATTACTTTATGTCGTGGTCCGGCTATTAAGAGCTCGTTTCGGACTCGGGCCGCGCCAAGTTTAGGTTTATATGATCCTGAGGAGTTTATATCCCATATGATCCCAATTACAAAAGATATTATATTGTACTGAAACAGTCTTTACAGGAATGAGGTACCTTTCACTTCTACGTGTATTTGTAGTGTTTTTCCTTCATACGTATTAGTTATTTGAAGTGTTGCTATAGACATTTGCCATATTTTAGACATATATATACTCTGTAATTTTAATGACATTATAAATTACGTTGTCTTGTCAACGTCATTTGTCATTTACAAAATCACAAACAGAACCAGTGTGTGAGCGTTTATCCCCTGCAACATTTTTTTTCTCTAAATAAACAAATAATTTGCATTATTCTAAAGTTTCTTAATGCAATTCACAGTAAAGTAAATGAAATTACAATATGGGCGAACAAGGTAAATCCTTTCGAATAGATTGGTTTGATGGTACAGTTACTGAAAACAGAGGACCTACCAGGTCTAATTATTCGGATGAGGAAAGAACTACAATAAAACAGATTTCGAAACAACCATCCCAACAACTAGAAAAGAAGGCTATTGGGTTCAAACGATTGCTTGACTTTTCAAATTTGTCACAACCAATTCTGAACCTCGAACTTTCTAATAGACCAGGTTTTTGGCTTCTTTTTAAAGATGATCTAAAAGGTGATTTTATAGTGCTGTTAGTTAAAATCATCAAAACTGTTTACCAATCGTTAGATGCTTATGACACATCAAAAATTGTATCTCTACTGAAAAATGAATTTGAAAAGTCAGACTTTTTATGTAAATTAAAAGAATATTTAATAGATATACCAAAAGTGAGAACTGTAAATAAACCCAGGAATGCATATTTATGGAATGATGTAGAATCTTTCTACTTTTCTGTCCTTGATTTGTGTGCTGCTATAGTTAATCTAGGGAATAATTCCAATGAATATTTAAAAAAGTTGTATGATATATTGGAAGTTGCTGAAGCTAGTGCCATAGCAGTCCAAGAAGTGCATATGGAACCTATCAAACCAAAATTTTATGAAGAACTATCTGAATTAAAGAAGAAATTAGAACAATCTTCACGATTTGTTAGTATTCACTTACATTATTATCAAAATTATATTAAAATTGTGAACAAAAATTTTATGATTACCTTTTACCTATATAAAGACATTGAATTTTTTACTAATGTATTTAGAATATATTTTAGAAAACCTTTTTTGTTTAGAGCAGCTTAAAAAATGTCCCTGGTTATGTTATATTATCATAAGTATTACAAAAACTATCTTATTATCATATGTTTGTGTATAATTGATTATTTAGAACATTTTCTTCCTAGTGTTAATAGCTGCTATCTCAATATTTGTCACATGATTGGTTTGCAGTGTTTATTGTTTATTAAGTATACAAGAATATAATGAATTGTATTCAGTTAATATAATTATTTTGTATATATTTATAGGTCTGGAAAGAAATACCCACACATGAATTACAATCTTCTACCCAAGAACTAAATGATAAAAGTAGTTTTAGGAACCTCAACATATTTCCTAATAAAGATGATCTTTTCAGTAATAAAAATGTTAAAATAGAACCAAATATTATTGATGGAGCTTATCCATCTGTCCTAAGTTATTTGGATTTACAATTTAGGTTGTTACGAGAAGATTTGTATGGCCCATTGCGAGAAGGACTATGTAAGTGATAAATTATAATTTCAAATTAAATATTTTATATTGTTTTTATCTTTTTGAACCAACCCACGATATGACAGTGTTTACTGTCAAATGTTTTGTTGTGCCACTTCACCTTTATATATATTTATATGAATTTATTATCACGGTATTCAAAATAATGTCATTACATAATTTTTTTGTGATTGCAGCAAAATATATTGAAAACACCTCTAAAAGAAAATTTGATAATATCAGGTAAGGTTCAAAATTATAATGAAAATTTGATCTGGATATCAAAACTGGAATTTGCATAATGTAATTATGCAAATTCAAACTATCAAACTCAGATTATCCAATGTTAAATAAAGATTTTTAAATTATAATATTTTATAATAAATCAATAGCAAAAAAAAATCTCTTGACATAAATATATATTATGTAGCTTCATGCTGTATCCCACATTTTGAAATCTGCTTTATGCAGGATACATTGTGGACCTGAAGGTATGAAAGCCGCAGGTGGTCCTTGCTTGTGTAAAAATAGAATATTTTCTGAAGTGTCTGTGTGTGTGTGTTTTTTTTAATAGTAAAGGACACGGCAAACGAGCGTTTGGGTCACCTGATGGTGAGTGATCACCGCCGCCCACGACCTCATGCGACACGAGAAGACCCAACGCACCTGGCGTTGCCGGCCTTTAAGGTGGGGTTGGGGATGTGGGTGACTGTTTGCATCATAGATCACAAACAGATGAACTGCTTTTGAAATTTTTTTTTGAATCGAGAGTGTTCTTAGCCTGTATTTGTTCAGCCGCTTAAGGATTAGCAGCTCTTTCCTAGTACTTTTGTAGTTACTTTAATTATTTAAACATTCTCTTCGTTTGTTAAGTTGAAGTATTTTTAATGGTTTTTTTTCATATTCACAGAGTATACCCAAAAGTGCGTATAATAAAAATATATACAATAAAAAATAAAATCGGTTACCTAATCGACTTGGCTTGGAGCGAGCGTCTCGATATAAAATCAGTTAATTTAACTAAATATGCGCGTGATAAGTGGCTCATGTGTGGATCTTTACTACTTTTCACTAATGATAACTTTGATAATATTTTATTTGCAACTGTATTAGATTCCAGCATACAATTGCTTAAGGAGGGTTATGTAAGTATTAGTTTACTAGTATTGGGGTTATTAGAGCCAGAAAGACAAGGTCTGTAAACGCAACGGTTGTGGGTTCGATTCCCACTCCATAGAAAGAATTATTTGGATTTCGTTTCTCTGGTAGGATAAACACCGTGCAGTCTTGAGTTGCGCCAATAATGGCTCGAATTCAGAAACCGGAGATTGGAGTGTCGTGACACTAGGTTATCTCTGTTTACCCTGATATGCGGAAATCTTATATTAAAAAACATGAGAATTCTAGAATTTCTCAGTTAACTTAATTGTATATTAAAATTTATTTAGCTTTCTGAATATAAAACATACATATTCTTATTCTTAACCCGATACAACCAATTGTTTTCCTTTCCAAATAAGTTTTACTTAAAAACGTGTGATTTAATATACATACATACATACAAGATACATATATATATATATATATATATATCTTATTCTTTAAGATACTTGTCTCATTTGAAACTCCATTAACGAACGAAGTGTTCTCAAAGCAGTATCTAATGATTGAAAGTGAAGTGTTTTTTGAGCCTTACCATCAAGTGTTGAAAGTGTTACAGAGCTTGCCTTCTAACACTTTACCAATGGAACGATATATTTTGAATGTCCAAGTACGTATTTTATTTAATTTATATTGATTTAACATGTTAAAACTATATAGTTTTATTTATTTATTAATAATTAAAAAACCTTTCGTCCTGTCCTATACAGAAAGAAACGAAACTACCCGCGTACCTAAAACCAGGGCAGATATATTTAACACGGAACGACAAACACGAAGAAATATCTTTCCCAATAACATCACACGATTGGCCTTCAGAAAATGTTTTCGGTCTAGACAAATCTCAGATGGAAGTCTTCAAATTTGCACTAACTAAGGAATTTGCGGTAATTCAAGGCCCACCTGGGACAGGGAAAACTTATATGGGTGTGAAAATAGCTTCGACCATACTAAGAAACTTTTGCCTATTAGGAACGCCTATGTTGATTGTTTGCTATACGAACCACGCTTTGGACCACTTTTTGGAAGAAATTAGCACAGTTACACAGAATATTGTTAGATTGGGGGGTCAAGGGAGAAATCAGATTGCAGATCTTTATAACATAAATCAAATGCGAAGGAAAGTTAAATCGAAACAATCCTCTTTATACGCAAAAAAACGATCGGAACTCAATTTAGTGTTTGAAGAAATAACAAAAATACAGACCGATATAGATAAATGTGAGAATATGGTCTTAGCATTCGATACTATTAAACGTTATTTGATCTTAAACGGAAATATCTTTACTTTGAGGCATTCTCTTTCATTTCAATATGAGGATGCAGTACTGACTTGGCTGTTTGGACATTTGCATGGGGTCAATGAACCTGCTGACAATAATGTAGATTGGGAAGTACATTTAATGGCGGACCCAACAGATGATATAAACACATGTTTTTCAGAAAGTTATGCATCAGAAAAAATAAGATCGTTGAAAGATAAAATAAAAGCCGCAAAAACAATACCAAAGGATGAATTAAAAGGAATTAATTTAGAAGAAATATATCAGAGGGATATAGAACGCACTGAAGATAGGCTGTATTGCATGAAGGTATTTGTTTTATATTTTCTTATTTAGACATAATTATGGTGATCAATTAAAAAAAAATATCTTGTTTTTGTATAAAAAATTGAATGTAGTGGGATGTGTACTTGCGTCTCTTGGCGAAGGAGCAAAATTTGGTATTAAAGCCGCCAGTTCAAGTGAGGTATCAGATGAAAGGGTTCTGGCTAAGCTAAGCTTGAATTTCAGAAAAGCTCGAGACCTCCGATGTTTATACGGAATTCTCGGTGGGAGAGCCTGCTTCGCGCTTTTCCGGCTTTTCTTTTATTTAATTGGAATATCTAAATATATATTTTTTTGTAATTACAGAAATATGTGGCAAAAAATAAAAGCGATAATAAAATGCCTTATAAAATATCTGGGACGGATCCTTATAAATTAACAACTGATGAAAGGTGGCAATTATATTTTAATATTGTTGATGTTATTAAAGATAAGTTGGTAGCGAAACTAAATAAAGTGATGGTATGAGTTTATTTATTTTTATGCAACTTAAATAATCCCGCATGAGTTGGTTAGGCAGAGAATCCTGGTATAGAAATACTCTGCTGCCCCCTTGCGTCCAATTTTTAAGACATAACGTGGCGGTCTTTAACGCCGCGTTTTATTTTATTGCCAGAGAAAGGGAATGAAAATAAATATACATTTCCCTGAGTGGTAATCAAACCCATTGCCGTCGCGTTTAAAGTCAGACTGCGGTGGCCTGTTATAATTGTAAAATCAGAAAATGCTTTTAGGAAAAACATAAAGAATTAAATAGTGAATTAGAGGAAATATCGTCGATATTAGATTGTGAATTGCTTCAATATGTTAATGTGGTCGGTGTTACAACAACAGTGGCGGCTCGGAGACGAGATTTAATGACCAGACTTAAATCACCTATAGGTATATATACTATATTTCGTTGTCATAATATCATTGTAAATAAAAATTTAAAAAATCAGGTTCACGCTGTATCCCGCACACAGCAGGGTAGGCTGGGGGAACCTAGTGTTATGACACTCCGTTCCCCACTTTCTGCCGAATTCTGGAAGCATTGCACGTATCATTGTAACTAACTCTTTATTTCATGATCATATAATATGCATAAGACATAATTCAACAATTGTTTAATATTTATTATAATTTTCTTTAACAGTCATTGTGGAAGAGGCCGCAGAAGTATTGGAGTCTCATATAATTACTTCGATAACTTATTCATGCCAACACCTTATACTTATAGGTAAGTCCTGAATAATATATAATTAAAACGATTGAATGCATATTTGCTTGTATTAAATCAATATAAATATTAAAAAAGCTATCGTTAAACCTGTTTTGAGAAATAATCTATATTTATTTAAAAGGAGATGTTCCCACATACAGGTAAGACGAACGTACAGCCGTCCCCGCTGTGCGTAGAGATATGAAATTTGGACATATGTTTATTTTCATAACATGGTGTAATTCTAAATAAACTCACTAAGAAGGGATCAAGTCCGCTAGTTATATATACTTTAATTATATATGAAACTGGTGCATATAAATAGAGGTCGTCGAGGGTTGGTGACAGCGATTGACTCTAAACACAGCAGTAATTGATTCGATTTCTACTCAGTGGAATGAGTAATTGTTTGACCGCGCGCTCTAGAAAAGCGCAACAAAGCGAGGCGTCCATTGCAATGACTCCATTTTCTATTATCATTATAGGTGACCATAAACAACTGAAGCCGTCCGCCGCACATTATATACTAGCGAAACATTACAACATGGATATATCGTTATTCGAGCGAATGATACGTAACGGCGTTCACGCTCGCACCTTAACCACGCAACGCCGTATGCGCGCCAACTTTGTGGACCTATTAGTACCAATTATATATGAGAAATTAGATTGTCACCCTACTGTACTGGAATATCCACCTGTAAAAGGAATGAAGGACGCACTATTTTTCTTTGATCATGACGTTCTGGAAGATTCTGAGGTTTGGTGAATTAATGGATTACATCCCATTATTTGTAAAGTAATTTTAGGAAAAAAAACTTCATAAATCCCGCTACGGTTAAATTTTTATACGTTTTCCTAAATTTTCTTTCCTAATTGTGGCGTAACACACAATTGTTAAAAATAAAATTATCTTGTTAAAAAACAAATCTTAAAATTTATATTGTAGTTTTCAGAAGCAAAATATAATTACTCTTCCAGCTTCACGCTGAATCCCGCACACAGCAGGGTAGGCATGATTATTCTTTATTAAAAGTATCAGCTACTGTCATTTTTTCTTTAGCTATACATACATTGAAAAGCACAAATTTCAAAATTTTCATACGTTGAATTGTTGAATTGTTGTTGTAGAACTTTATTTTAAAATGATGTTTAGATATACATGCCGGTCTAAATGGTATTCGTGTATAGTTGGGTAGGCAGACGAAACCTAGTGATAAAACACTCCGGTCTACTTTTTCCACTAACCCCAGTAGTACTCGTTTAAAAAAGAATGACAATTTATCCATATCTTTAAATTATTATTACATACAATGTTAAGGTTTATATACTGTGGAGAATTTTTGTGGCGCAGCAGTATGACGTTTGACTGTAAACGAGAAATTTGTGCTTTTGATTCCCACTCAAGAGAAATAGTTATTTTATTCTCGCTCTGGTAACAACGCAAAGCGCGGTGCTGAGTTCCGTCACACGGTGTCACGAAAATTTGGTGGAGGGTGGGACATCAAAGTGTCTTAACACTAACTTCCCTCTACCTACCCTGCCATATGCGGTATACAGTATGAAGATATAAAAATATATTTATGTGAATTTCTTACAGAAATCAAAAGAAACTTGGACTCATAAAAATACATTCGAAGCGAAATGGTGTGTGTCTCTGGCGAATTATTTATGTAAAATGGAATATGATGAAACTGAAATTACGATTTTGGCCACTTATAATGGGCAAGCGTCTCTTATACAAGAGGTAAGTCAGGACACTCCATTATCAGCTTTTTTTAGCGACAGACAGCGACAGAATTTGAAACGTCGAATTTATAGAGCTAAGCAATTAGTTATAGAGGCTATGATGGTTATGAGTTCGATCCTCACACAAGGGAAGAATTATTATATATTAATATTGTCGTTTCTTCGCTCTCGCATCAAGGCAAAAACCCGGCGTTGAGTTCCGCCACTCAACACCCAATGCCAAAATACGGCAGAAAATGGGGAACAGACTGTCTTAACAATGGGTTCCCTCTGTATACCCTGCTGTGTACTTATAATCTACATATTTTATTACAGATAGCAAAAAAATATCCTCTATTAAAAAACTTGAATATAACAGTAGTTGATAATTACCAAGGCGAAGAGAACAAAATAGTTATTTTGTCTCTTGTCAGGAGTAACAAGGACAGAAGTATAGGCTTCTTTTCCGCCTCTAATAGGATTTGTGTGGCTTTATCTAGAGCTAAGGAAGGTAAAACAAGTTTAATCATATTCATATTGTAATTTAAAGATGTTGGGTTAGATTATATCCATTAGATGATCTTTATATACAAATGAGCATAATAAAAGAGAAGAATTGCCGAAGAACAGAATAAAAAATAAGGTTCTTCTCCCTTTAAAAAATTTAAGAGCAACAGGAATCTTCAAGAGGCTTCCGTGGCACAGTGGCAAGTGCATGACCTTAAACGTGATAGTTGTAGGTTCGATAGTAAAATGTTTAATATCTTATTCTTAGGTTCCCTCTGTCGACTCTGCTACATGAGGAATACGCCGTGAAACTGTAAAAATATCAAATATATCTGTAGTAAACGTTGCCAATTAAAAATATTTTTATTTACTATTATTTCTCGCTTTGCTTCTCGACGCCAGAGCGAAGAAATGAAAATAATAAATATTTTATTTCGAGTGGGAATCGAACCCACAACATGTCGCTTTTACAGTCAGACAGTTGTACCCCAGAGCCATGGCTGGCCTCCGTTTGCTTAATAATATTGAATTTGCAGGTTTTTACATGTTTGGCAATATGAAAGTCTTGCGCTCGAGTCCAATATGGCGAGCTATCCACGAGAAATTAGAAAAACAAAATGCAATTGGAACAGAATTGTTACTAAAATTAAGTGAAGATAACGAAATTTATTTGTCTGTGAGTAAATTGTGTGCTTTATATTTATGTACGATTTTAAAATTATATATTTGAATAAATAATTTAAAAATGATAGAAAGATTTATAAGATTGATAATTTTTTTTTATAAAAAATATATATATTTTACCAAAACAAACACAATACAAGTTGTTTTTTTGGTATTCTGTATTGCTAATCTGAATTACAAATTTCATACATTCCATATTCGAATTCAAATAACATTATCATTTTAAAGATAATATCTATTTTTTATTTTCAGGTGAAAAATACTAACGAATTGGACGATATTGTTGTAGAAAAACATAAATCGGTGAGATAATCTTGTAAATATATAATGTAAGGAATATAAATTATTTTACTCGAAAATTGAAAAACGTAATTAAGTCGACAATAATTATATTATGTACAATTCAAAAACATTTTAAAACCTACTCTGAAATCATTTAAAATTATTAAATAAAAGTTTTTGTATATGTAGTAAAAGGTTATTTTTATTTATTATATTAGCTTTTTAAGCTTTGTGTTATTTTCCATATGTTGTGCATGGTAGGCAGAGAGAACCTCGTGTTAAGGTGTATCTTCGAGATTCATTGCATGTTGAGTTGCGGGACTCCACGTCGCGCCTTTCACGATGTTTATACATACCTGTATTTCGTCTGAGCAGTTACGCATAGATACAAATAACGTTAACATTCACTACTACTAAAATACGAATAAATGTTAAACAACTTTGAACTTTACCGCCAATACTTACGACTCCATTTCGGAATGAGGCGTGTGCGGCGGTGTCCCATTGATAGGCTTATTATATGTGCGTGCGTCGACCTCAACAAATGGCGTTTTATTTTACTATGATAATTTTGTTTGATGCAAAAACCAATAGTTCCTGAGATTAGCATGTAGCACTTTCTCAATACCCCAGCCGGCCGATAAAAGTTAGTACTATACTAATATTTTAATTCTAATGTATAGTTTATTTGGCTCGAGCGTTTGCATAGTTAATGAAGTTTGCATATTTTTTTAAGCTTCACACTATTTAGAATATCTAACAGAGTGCTAAAACACTTCCATCCTTACGCCCCAAATTTCCCAATCATTACGTGTGGAGAGGCGGAATGCAACACTGTGCTTTGCCTTATTACGAGAGCAGGGAGATGAAGATTAAATTATTAATTCCTCCGAGTGAGAATCGAGTTCACAACCATTGTGGTTACGTGTGATTACACGCATGTGCGACTGCGCTATAAGGGCCCCCTATACTTACGTATTTTCATTGCAATGCATTTTTTATATACAGTGTACATTTTTATTAAATTATATACACTCTAATTTCAGAATTATTATTTTTCCTTTTCTCTTCAATCCTCTTTATTTTTCATTTAAAAACAATAAATTATCTACGTTAAAACGCGACAGGTTGTGGATTCGATTCCTACTTGAAGAAATAATATATTTAATATTTTCATTTCCTCGTCCTGTTGACGAGGCAAAGCGTAGTGTCGAGATCCGCCACTCAAAAAGCATGTCTCATGAATTCGACAGAAAGTGAGGAACTAGAGGATCTAAATAAGGAACAGTGTGTGTTAACATGTACAACGTACTAAAAAATACTATATTAACCGTTATACTCAACTAATATATATTAGTCATAGCGCAGCAGGCCTGCATCTTTTTTTGTTTATTCTCTTTTATTATTTTAAAAATAATTTAACTGTAAACGTAAATCTCCGCCCCAAGACAATATGTTGCACATAGCAGGGTAGACATAGGGAACCTAGTGTTAAAACACTCCGACTTTCCGCCGAATTCCTTCATGTTGAGTGGCGGAACTTAACGTCGCGTTTTAATAAATATTTCATTTCCTTGAGTGGCGATCAAACAGCGATGCCAGACGCCCTGTTTTGTAGCCCAAAATTTAAGTGTCTCGAACGGGCCAGACATGATCACACTTTTTAATTAGAATTTTCAAAAAAATTGATAATTCTTTTTCTTTGTAATAAGTTATTAATAATTCCAGACATAAATGTCCCGCTTTTCCCCTAGACAAAATCTGGCAACTCTGGAATCAAACCAGTCGATTTTACAGGCACGGGCCTCAGTTTACATAACTCTTATTACTATATGAAAGTAAATATATTTAAGTTAGATAACACACTCAACTTTCGCCTGTAATAGTAATGACTGAGACTTTCGACCTCTGACGTAATCTGCAGCTCCAGTTACATTGCATATATGAGTAGAATCTCTCATTTAATAAATAATTATCAAAGAAGTCATTTATATATATATTTTAAAATTTAATTATAATAATATGAGACATGTTATATTAGATACGTGTTTTTGTGACTTGTAATATATCAACAATGTAACATAAAAACATTTAATTTTTACTTTTAGGTAAATGAACTCAGTAATATATTCTGCCTTTCAGTTTTTGTCAATTATGAAAAAATCTAAAACAAAAATGCGATGCGATGCGATGACGATACCGCATTATAAAATACAACCATGTCGTATACACCAGTGACAAAAAAAAACATTTTAAATAATTTACTTGCGTCAAGTTTCCAGCATAATAAAAATATATTTAAATAACGAGTAGGTACCTATAAAAGTTTTAATGTTATTTAAATTTAAACTGACAGACGTCATGTTATATAATCTCTTGACAGTTGATTCATTAAGAATATACCGTGTGTTACCCGGAGGCATAGGGAGCCTTATGTTAAGACACTCCATTCTCCTCTTTCCGAATAACGGAACTTAACGCTGTGCTTGTTTTTGCCTCGACGTCAGGGCGAAGAAATAAAAATATAAAATATTTAATTGCCTCGAGAGGTAATCGAAATCACAACCTGTCGCGTTTGCAGTCACGCGCTCCATGACTGGCCTTCATTGCAAACTTTAAAATATTTATTTTTATATTCATTTTAATAAAACATTTTATATCCTGATACTATTTATATACTGTGTATTCGTTTTGACATTGTTATAACATTTTATGAACGTTGCCTATTTACTTGTCACTTTATTCGTGTAGGTAAATTCTTATAACCACCTGCATTGTTTAAAAGGTCAAGTCAATTAGATACAATTGAATAAGCATAGAATAATGTAAATTATAAATATAACGAGTCTACGCTGTCGTGATGCAGGGACACAAGCGTGAAACTATGCGGTTGTGGGTTCGATCCCACTCGGGGGAATTAATTATTTTTTTTCGCTTTCCGGTAACAAGGTGGTGTTGAGTTCTATCTGGTGACCAAACCTCTCCTCTGCCGCTTCTTCCTACGCCCTTGCCAATATTTAATATAAAAATATATTTCATTATAAGAAGTCAATAGTTAGCTAATTATAATGGTAATAATATATATTTTTGTTGCAGATTTGGCAACGAATCTATTATTATTTCTTTCGTATATTCTGGCAATGAAGGAGTAAATATATAAAATATATCTTTTCGTCGAACTTTGTATTCTGTCTACATTTGAATTTAATTGGAAAATTGTGTGATGTAAACTTTTTAATTGATTATAAGGTTTTTATAAATATATAATAATATATTACAAATATATATAATAATAATAAATATATAATAAAAAGTATTTTATTTTAGAATAAAAGTATTTATTTAAGTTTATTTAAGTATTTTATTTTAGAATAATATTATAAAAGTATTTTATTTTATTAAGAATATTCTCTGACTGTAAACGCGACAATTAGGAGTTCGATTCCTTCCCGGACATTGTTTCGGAGAATTGTTTTAATTTTTTCCTCTCTGGTAACTAGATAAAGCTGGGGCGTTGAATTCCTCCACTAAACAAGCTAGTCTGAAAAATTGGCATTTTACCTGAAATAAACCCGCACCCTTGCATAATACGTTAATGTTCTATAAAGCTACCAAATTATATTTATAAAGGAGTACAAAAGCATATAAATGATAATATTTCTAATTTTGTCAGCGACATTGACTTTCAAATTAACGCTTATTGATTGTGTGACTTACATTAATGAATTTCATAAGTTAATCCTTATACATATGTATGTATATACGCGTATAATACGCGTGTGCTTACATTGACTACAAAATATTCTTATTGGAATATAAGTTGTTGTATATAATAAACTCAACATAGCATGATTTTAACACATTCTATTCTTTAACACCGTCCAAAGGCCCCGAGTGCCCCTAACTTACTACCATGGTGTATGAGGTGATCCGAGTAAAGTCCATCTTGTTTCTAAACTTAGAATACCCTTAGAAAATCACGTTGCTGATTGTTGTCTCTGCGTAGGCAATAGCGGTTACCTTGTCCAAAGAGTTCACCATAATAATTCTAACAATCTCACTAAAAAACGGCCGCCACAACCGCCCCTGCTGAGTTTACATATAATCAGTTGTATAAATGTCATCGATTGTTTTAGTTTTGGGAGCAAAGTCCAAAGTAGATCTAGATCTTGTCAATGGTCTCAAACTTTGGCCAAAATTTAAGTGATTTTTTTTTTACTAAGAGAAATGTACGCCAGTACACCATACTTAATTTTTACTTTTGTGCGCACTAGATACTACCGATTACGGTTGGATCATTAGCTATCGTTTATCATTAGGTTTTGTGTCACTTCAAGTATAATAAAAAATCCAAACTTATAGGCCAACCGAAATACTTTTTGTAATAAGAAATAGATATAATGGCATATTATTTCGATATTAAAATAGAATACAATCCGGTTTTTCATTTACCTTTTGTGTTTTGAAGTAAGTACAACTGAATAATCCTAGCGATGCTATTGTTTCATTTAAGTTCTCACGGTTTTGCTTCTGTGTTATTTACATTTTTAACATAAATATTATTTTAAATATAATTCCACCAAGTTCCAACTATAGTAAAGGCTCTGTCTTATGTGTTTATACTTTCGTAGTCGTTCAATAACATGTAAAAGTAGTCAGAAAAAAAAATAAAAGGCAAAAAAGTATTCTTATCAAAATATTGGTAGATTAGAAACGCACTTTTGTGTAACATGTTTATTGTAATAGCTTGTCTTTTTACACAATATTCGCTAAACATTTTCCATTTTATATATGTCAAAATAAATATTACAATTTGAGCTTAAAATGTTATGTGAACTTCGAAAGCTTAATAAAAAAAAAATATACATATAACATTCCCTTAATCATCTTACCATTTTCACACATAAATTAATACTAGCTACCATTCAATAAAAAAAAATTAAATACATACATAACAACCAC
>JBAIZZ010000194.1:370245-390052 GCA_037355905.1 Heliconius aoede
GCTCCAGACAACGGCCACACACCCAGATCCTCGAGAGCTGCCAGTCTTCATAGCGCAGTAGACCTTCGAGTTTGTGCTCCGTCCCCTAGGACCTCAAGAGCGGCGAGCCTTCATTCTGAAGCACACGGATCAGTCCAAGTCCACGTCCGAGGTTCCACGACCAATGTTAATAGGAGTCCCAGGCGTTTAACTATTACTAATGTGTAATACACTAATATTTAATTCATTTTATTATTTTTGATTATTTTGTACAACTTTATTTTATTTTAATTAAAAATATTTTTTCTTTTTTTTCTAATTACTTGTTCATTAACAGGCATTATTTTTTATTTATAAATTATTGTACTTTTTTATTTAGAATTAGAATTTTTTATTTTAATTATTTAGAATTGTATATTAAAACCAACTATTATAAATACAATAAATAAAATTTCAATATACATACGGAAGCACTATTTTAAGAGTAATGTCCTAAAATTATGGTAAGTCTAATACTAACGTCTTTAAAATCTTTCTATAAATCTGTAGCAAAAACTAGATTCCTTATATCTATTCCTTCATATCTTCTTCTATTGATAGATTGTAATATAATAAAGTAGATGTGTGGTGCTACGTAAAAAATATATTAAATTTTATTTACCGTTTCCTTTCATAACTTAAATAACAATTATAGTGTATTATAATTAAAAATCAGCGATTTTTCAATTATTTTTTCTATGTTGTGAAATTATGAAAAATATATATTTTGAGACAAAGAAAAACAAAAAAGTCTTACGTTCAAATCAATTAATCATTAAAACGATTCTAGAACTTAAGCGGCTTTAAATGCCGTCTAAAGCTAAATCTTTGCTAAACTTCGACCAACTAATGATTCAACATTTGTTTCTTGACTTTATTGTTTAATTCTGTTTTTGTACAAAGTATTTTTAAAGTAAATTTTAATATTATTCGGTAAAATCTTACATATATTAAACAATTAATTTAAATATTATTCTACAAAATAGTTCTTTTTTGATAAAATAAATCTTCTTTTACAAAATTAATCACACAAAATACAATTTTACAATTAATTAATATCAAGTTTTTATTGTAAATTTCTTTTATTGATATTTCGTTATTTTCAATAAATTCAAAAAGAAATATGCAAATTTGGATATTTCTTTTATTTAAAAAAATTAATCCTAATTCACAATGACCTAATCTACTAAGTTAATTTTAACAAACAATGAAAGATGATTCGGTGCCTCACAAGATAACTTCTTTATTGTAAAATTTCTTAAGTAGATCGTAATACGATTTTGAATCCTAACATTTCCTAATGTAATCTATAATCTAATTTAGCCCTATCAAATTCGTCCTACTAACTATTTTTAGCTTCTATTTTGACGTATGCTAAATTTAATGTCATATATTTTGAAAATTCAAATATATTATATAATAATTTAATTCAGCAATTTATAGAATGGACAAGTTTTGATAAAATTATAACTTTATTATTGTAAAATTAACATTATTCAAACATAAATATTCCACGCATACATCATCCCAGTAGAATGTTTATATTATAAATATTGGAGTATTCAAAATTTGTAAATTCAGAAAATAGAAATCACACAATCCTTACACGCTTTCGAAATCATTTGTATTTTTAAATGTTGAAATAGTCAAACAAAAACTCTATATAATTAAGTAGTATTTAAATTATTTTTCTCAGTGGCTTTAAAATTTTATAAAAAATGATATTTAAAGCATCAAAAAGGTAACTTGTCATAATTTTCAGGCAACACAAAATTTATCATACGTCGTCCCCTAGCTTAGTTCCTAGATTTTCTCTTACTCTACTCTATTTCGTCTAGTCCTAAAATAATTTTATTGCCAAATATGAAATAAACTTGTAAATAATATTAATTAAGTGTAATAAAACAGTAAAGGTTGAAATGGTCTTCAATGAAATAAATTTATAAGACGCTATGATCGTTAAAACAACATTTTGACTCTACATTACGTTTAACTATTATAATACTGTTAGCTTTAATGCAACAAGGCCTTGAGTATTCTCGAAATTATTTTGAAATTAAGATCTAAGACCAAGATTAATATTTATAATTTATTCATTAGATTTAAACTATTCAACATACATACAGATAAATTACAAAAAATGATCAATTCAACAAAAATATTAAGTGTACGAATATATGTATGTATAAAAGAAATGCCTAAAAAAAAAAAAAAATACAATAAAATAAAATAAAATGCCATCAAAATGTAGAAAAATATTTTTTTTTCTTAACTCAATGTAATAGGTCTGTAAACGTGAATAAGAAAATTCAAAAAATAAAAAGGCATAAAGATGTATATAACCTTTGTGCACTTGCAAATTTATTTTGTCATTCTATAATCTATACATATTACAGATAAATTATCACCTGTCAGTGTTTCAGTATTGAATTGTATAAGATTTAATTATAAATAAATTATTTACAATCTGATACGTTTATTTATTAACTGCTTATATTGTACCCTTAATTGGTTTTATATTTTACGCCATATTTCATATTGAGTACTGTGTGTAATAAATACGTCGGTTTATAATTAAATCAAGTGCGGAAAGTGGAGAAAAGAGTGTTTTGGACACTAGGTTCCCTCTGCCTATCCTGCTGTGTGCGGGATACAGCTTGAAGCTGATTAGAGTCCGCAACTGTCACATACAGTTAGACACTTAATTTAAAGATTTAAATTTAATATATTAAAAAGTTTTTCATATTACTATATACATGTAATAGCATTACTTTTTTTTATTTCATAATAATTTTTCATAGATCCTTAATTGAATTTATATCATTAGTAAATATGTGAAAAATAAACTATTTGAGTGGCAAACTTATTACTAAACTAATTCTAATTATAGTTCTGTATAAAGTAAATATTACTCAAGGTATTTAGATAGTAAATAATAACATGTTTCGTTCTTATAAATCCTAATAGTTTCTAAACTAAAGGTAAATTTCCATTTAGAAATGAGGTGGGTTTACATATAACATATGGGTTTTCTCAAGGAGCTCTCTAACCGCAAGAATGATAAGTTACAAATTGGGCACTTAGGCCGTGCGTGTCTTCACGCAACTTTCCCATCAAACTTGTAATAGAAGTATCTATCAACACTATGAGTTTTTGAAATATACGAAAGATAAGTTTAAGTAAGATTCATCCATCAGTCCCTTCTGTGTCAACTTTTGGAATATACACATATGAAAGACAAATGTAAAGTTTAATGTACTTGTTACTTGAAGGATATTTCTAAATTACTTTTTGTTATAGTATGTAAAGGTAACTTCACAATATATCCTCTATACCGCGAGATAGGCAGAGGGGTAATGCCGAGATGTACAAAGGGTCATAAAAGAATATATTATATCTCGTGTAAACTGTTATGGGGATATTTTTTATCTTGTAATTTTTGAGATTGTCTATCTTTCAGTAAAGAAAGTGAGAGATACATAATCTCAAAAATTATGTTGAGTATTAAAAAAAACATTTTATTTTTTTCATTGCCATTTTTATAAATAAATGTTTCTTGCAGAAACAATATCTTCAACATCATAGTATTTTACAAACACATTTACTTTTATACTATATCTTTAAGAATTAGAAGGTCCCGTAGTATGTTGTTTTATTTTCATAAAATTGTGACATCAACTATTTTTACCATTTACGGTGAGATAATTTTTAATAAATATTTAATTTTCTCGAGTGAGGACCGAACCCACAACCTACGCCACGATGGCCTCTATAATATATAAATTAATATATAATAATAGCAGATAGTAACCAAATTACAGATACCCTTTGTAGTGATTTAAGCAAGAATTCAATATTGATTAAATACCACGTACACTAGAGGCGCTTTTCGAATAAACTCGATTAAGTGCGAAAAGGAAGCTTTCACTAGATATGGCCGTCACGTTTTGAATAAGCTCTCTTTAAAATAATGATAGAAATATTATAATGTTATTTTTAAAAGAGCATTTACGAAGTGGCCGTAAGTTTTTGTTTAATTTAAGTGTCACAAAATTGTAATAAAATAATCAGCTTCATGCCGTATCCCGCACACAGCAGGATAGGCAGAAGGGAGTAGTGTTAAAACACTCCGTTCTCCACTTACCGTCGAATCCTGAAGGCATGGCGTGTTCCTTCACTCATGTAACTCAAAACCACAATATCATGGAGTGTCTTAAAACTAGGATCTCTCTGCCTATTCTACTATATGCGGGATATAGCGTGAACCTGAAAATATATTAGACTAGAGAAGTGACTTAATGACTCTTAGTACAAAATATTTGGACTAAAGATAAGTTATTTAATAACATTTAAGAAGCCAAATATTTTCTTAATTCTTTTTAATAGATAACTTTGAATTCACAGATATACCGCTCACCAAGTCGATATCAATATCGATTACGTAGTCTACTAAGAACTATAATATAAACTAAATCTTACAAATAAAATATATATTTAAAATATTTAATTTTAACGTTAACATTTTTGACGTAAATATTACATTTTTGACTTTCATAAAAGTGATCTAGTTTTATTTTGTATAAGATCTCTAGAGATGCAGTGAAAACATAAAATTAAAAGAAACCCAAGATAAAAACCAAGATTAAATGCTAAGACCACTTTCCTTTAGTCAAGCATTGCCTTAAGATATAGCGGTAAGATGGCCAACGAGACAGTATTTAAAAAATAAACGTAAAATCTAAATAGATTATGGATAACATTTTAATAATAAAAAATTGCTTTCAAGTAAATATTGTCTTGTCAAAAGTCAAAAATAGCTTTGCTGAAATTTGAAACGTGTATTAATTTTATTAAAAGTTGAAACATAACTGTGTCCCACATATTTCAGAATCTAGTGTCAAAAAAGTCCAATTTCCATTTTATATTAAGAATAGTGACATTATGATTTTGAGTAGTGGAACTCAACGTCTCATCTTGGTCTACCGGAGTCAGGAAATGTAATTAATGTATTCTCCCGAGTGGAAATCGAACCCACAGCAATCCCATGTAGAGTTAAACGCAACGATGACCTCATCAGTATAGAATTAAACCTATTTCCAAACTCGATTCTTGATATGGCCTATCATGATAATTCATAGTAATAAATCTTTTCACCTTTCTTTCGTAAGACATATTTTCCGAGTTTTGTAGCGAAAGCACAGTAGCGAAGAAATGAAAATATTTAATATCTAATTTCCACGAGAGGGAATCGACCCCACAACCAGTACCGGTTACAGTCACACGCTTGTGTCACTGCGCCACGACAGACCTCACGTACATTTTTTTCTTAAATTACAAATTTTTGTTGTTATAAATATAGGGCGCTCGGACCCTTATTATTGATTTCAAACCGGAAGCGATGTTTGCCGTTGTCGAATTTCATTTTAGCGTGGAAATTGCGTAATAAATTCCTTCACCCATCCCATCGGCAACATTAAGGATTTTCAACGTAAAATATTTGAAGTTTTTTGTGAGCGCAATCAACGCTAATTGCGAGCGATTTCGAGCGTGTGGGGAAATGGTTTTAAAATAAAGAAGAATATCATAGACACTCGCTATGTGTAATACAAAAAGTATGAAGAGATTTTTGTTCGGATTATTGTTACTTTTATTCAGGTTTTAATTATACATTGTATATAATTTCTACATGCAATAAGTTAGCAAAATTGTGTTTTAGTACCTAGTATTTTCGTATTACCAGGAAAAGAAAAAAACTCACCATTTTATATATTTTATTTATTTTTATATATGAAGAGAAGAGAGTTCCGGTTCTGGTGATCGTACGGTTTCGTACTCAATCAGTGCTCTCGCTGAAAAGAGATTAAAAGTATAATTCAACTAGTAAGATATTGAGAAACTCGCGAAAGATATTATAAATTCCGTTAGAACAGGGTGTAATTATAGTTCTAAATTTAGTGTTTTGAGCGTAACCTTGACACCGGTAATAAAGCAAAAATAAATAACAAACATCTTCAATTAAAAGAAAAGCTCCCCAAGCCGGTTGGTTAGGTGTCAGAGACCATAACCCCTCAAAAAACTCTTCGTTGGAAATTAGAACTATTAAAAGTAACTGTAATAATAAGAATATTTAGATTATATAATATTTATATTTAAAAAAAATTATATTAGATATATTTAGATTGTTAATAAAGGCTTTATTTTTATTATTATGAAGAGAATTAGAATTTTTAAAATTGTCTGGCATGCATCACGCAAATGGCGGTGTAAGATAAGCTCACAAATTGGAGGCGACAAGGACTGAATGTGGAAATACGACGAGATTTATGTTCGACGCGTCCCCTTCAGTGAAACTCTCTTTGTTTTTATTTAACTTTTACTTTCACTGAGTGAACAGCGTTTGTCTAAATTTTTTTTTGCATTTTCCAGCATCTACGGTATGTTGACTAGTAGATTCTTTTTTTTCAATTATTAAAATACATATATACCAACAGCTCAGTCATGGCGCAGCTTTAAGCGCGAAAAGTTCTGGAAAAGTCCCACTCAAGGAAATAAAATGTTTAATATTTTCATTTCTTGGCTCTGGCTGTTGTGAAAATGGGGAACGGAGTATCTTAACACTGGGTTCCCTCTGCCTACCCTGTTGTGTGCGTGATACAGTGTGAAGCAAAAAAAAAAGCAAATACATTGCATGCTGGCAGGTGGCACTATTATATAATACATATATAATAAATGGTTTGAAGACCTCTCCGCTGGTAAACAAATTTTAAATAGGTGACCGTTATTATTTACCAAGAGTCCAAATTTCTTTACATTTTTTCGATTTGCTCAATTAACGTAATTTGTTATCATTATTATTTACTAAATAATATTTTTGTGAATTGACTTGTTTTAAATTAAAGCACAGTTCGGACGATTTATTATTGAAGGTGGTAATAGTGGGTCCATAGTACGTAACCAGCTAATTGAAATGAAACTGTGTGGGGAAAAAGTTCTCGCAAGACGCACAATATATTAGTTCAATCAAAGATGAGTAAGTACAGGAGAAGTGATAAGGTTACCATTTTCTTGGTTTTCACAAATATTAACCAGAAAAATATAATCTTTAAGTATCGAAGCGCAGTAATACAAATGAGATTTAGTTAACTACTTATTTACTTGCTTCTTATTTTTATACGAGTAGTGATATAAAATAGTGGGTTAGGTTATTAATTTGAGTGTTTTAAGAGAATTTTTAAAACGATAGTATTTTTATGTACTAAGTCATAAAAAATATTTTGGTAAATCTCTAGCATCTAACAATAGTGTCTGAAATAAACTTTTACAGCCGTTTGACTGTCATTTCTATTTCAATTTTTATTCTTTGAAGAAAGTAATAACAATTTGTGGGAACAAGAGAGAACTAATCATCATTACAATAAGCCTGAACACCTGAAACTAGGGCGTTCGTTTGTCTTCATATAAAAAGTAAATATTTTAACTTTACTTTGCCTTTTACCATGTGGTTTAAAACGACAATAACTATATTAAGTATAAATTACGATTTTCAATTATTTTTTGAGTAATTTTTTATCTAAATGCGTATATTTACGTTATATAAAGTATATTATAATAATAAACAATGTAAAGATTACCCATTAAACTCACCTACATCCACGACCGTCATTCTCATTCTTTAATAAATAATGTAATTATATTACCTAAGTTAGGTATTTTATAAAAACCGTTCCCGCGGGATAGTGTAGCCGTTAAAACTTTTCAGAAACAAAGGTCTCATTTTTATTAATATTTTATTAATTTATTAATTTTAATTATACTTTTATTATAATTATATAATTTAAAATTACAGTTTTCTACTTCACGTATACGCGAAAGATATCTTGTGGGGAACTTTTTTAATTTATAAAGATAATTTTAATGACTTGACTTAGAGTCTAGACGGGTTTTTTAAAAAACATGATATGCTTTTAGTAATAAGTCATTAACCAGTATTAAATGAAACCTTATAGTTTAAGTGAGAAAGGATCTTGGCAAGTGTCATCCAACTCTGAGCCAATCTGAATTTATAGTGACACAATCGGTGGAGCTATCAGACCGTACCAATATATATTATATGGCTTAATAAAATTTAAATATTAAGATTCATAGGAAGGCCAGTCGTGGCGCATTGGCACAAGCGTGCGATAAACGTGACTGATTGTGGGTTCGATTACACTCGAGGATATGAAATATTAAACATTTTCCGCCATAGTAAAGAACATACTGTAAACGCGGTTGTGAAAAGTGGGTGGTTCCCTCTGCTTACCCTACCCTACCATACCGCGGGATACAGCATATAAAAAAATTATATAAATAAAAAAATATAAATTACTAAATAAATTATCTTTAAATTTAACCCTAAAAAAAAGTGAAAACCGAAAATGAATACATTTTAGTAGATACGTATTGAGAAAAAAAAATGGGAAATACATAAATCTTCCAGCGGGCAATCACGTCGCGGCGACACGAAATGACTGTTCATTATCTCCCCGCGCTTCCTATCAATTACGTTAAAGATAAATCAAGTAGAATGACACGCTCGAACGTAACCGTAGAACTCAATTTGAGGCGATATTTTTGATACTTATTACGGCGTTAGTGATCTTTTTCGCAGCTTCATGCTGTATCTTATACAAAGCAGACTAAGTAGATGGAGCTTAGTGTCCTTTGTTGAAAATAAATATTAAAGAATTATATATATATATATATATATATTCGAAACAAAACTGATTTATACGATTTTAGAGTAATTATAAACAACCGCTTTAGCGTTGAGTGCCTTTAATAAATTACAGTGGATTTATTGTAAAAGTGCCTCTCTCCCTCGCGCCTGCCCTCGTAATTCAATTTTGTTATATCACTCGTAACCAACCCTAGACGAAATCTTGTACACAGTGTGAACTTCTAATAACATTAACATTTCAATTTATTTTAATTGTCTTTCCAGTTTTATTCAGTTCTTAGGCCGGTTGTAGCCCAGAGGCACAAGCGTGCGATTATAAAAGCGACAGATTGTGGGTTAGATTCCACTCGAGGAAATGAAATATATTAAACATTTTCCTCCGTAGTAAAGAGGAAAAACGCAACATTGAGTTCGTTAATTCAACTCTCAATTATTGTCTTAACACTAGAATACTAGGTTTCCTCCTACTAATATATGTAACTCTAAGAAATTGAATTTGACACACTTGTTATAATTGTGTCATCATGATACTTGGCAATTATACGTAGCTTTGGTAGGAACGTACATTATTATAATATTAAAAAAAAAAAGTTTAAATTTGTAAAAAAAATTACTCGAACTTGCGACCGTCGGTAACCAAAAAAATAAAAAAACAATACTAACATTAATCGTAGAATACTGTTATCTTTATATAATATATTACCAAGTGAATGTTATCGCCGAATTGCATACGACGCATAAACTACTATACGATAAAGATCATTAACAGCATCCGCATTGTCTTGCATATTGCATGCTAATAATTTTCTGCTCAATTTTTGTTAATATATATTATAAATATAATAGAAAATAATATTTGTTAAAAAAAATCTCTTATTACGAAATATACACTGTCATAAACTTTTTAATCTTTACTTTAAAAAAATAAACATAAAAAATAAATATTTATCTAATAAAAAAGTGCGATGCGATTTTCCACCAACGGCTAGTGTTATTTTTTGGCCAAAAAAATTATCATACTACATAGTATTTGAAATAATACAAATAAAATAAAATAGAATATAATAGTTTTAATTTTATTATTATTTACTAACACTATATGGATGTTAATCTATAAAATAATTTTTTTTTATTTTATTTTTTTTTATTTTATACTATCTAGGACACTTCACAATCTTCTAAACTGATTTTACTGATATCGAGATCGTTTTCAAATAATTATGTGTAGATACCCTACAAATATAGATTTCATGAAATCAATAAATTAATTACTTCCTTCATTATAACTAACTATTACATAATAAGAACTGAATTTCTGTCGGTTGCATTATTCACGTTGAACTTTCTTCAAACAATAGAATCGCGGTTTCATAATGTAAGGAACAACTGCATGAACACATGCGATCTAAGCTATTTACTTACTCTAACTTTTTATATTTACACTAATAAGTCATCTCGACATTATGTTCTCTACATCTACCTCTTTATATGCAGGACCAGCTAATAAAATGGTAAAAACTAATAAAAACAAAAGACTCATATTACTTTTTACTTAAGCTTCCTTTTATTCTCGTGCAATAAAAAGCAATATCTTAAATGTGTGTGAGCTGAATGGCGTTTATCCATACAATGATCGTTTACAGGCGAACGTACTAAACGATGCTTATTTCTGAGGACGTCTACCTTCGCGACGTGATAATATCATTTTATTCTGGAAAAGAATATAAGATTTGTCTAATCGTGACGTGAAACGTATATATTAAGATTCGCGAGAAGAGTCACTGTATAATCAGTGACTTTTATTTTCGCGATTATTACTTATTTTAGTATTATACATTTTTGGAAACATGACTTTACGAACACTTTACAGTAATCTGAGTCCCGGGACTGGGGTAGATCCGTGATCTCGGACTACACGGACTACTGGACACTTAAAAATTAAAATATACTAGTACAGTGATTTTTTTATTAGACGTACCGTACAGCAATTCAGTACGTAGTATAATATCAATTTACCAAGCCTCTTTGTTTCTCTTGACTATTGAAGAAGTTGTTATATTTCTGTCCTGGTCGTTAAAATATGACGTTACATTTTCGGGTCGCGACTGTAAAATCTTTCATTCGGCACAAGCCAAAACAAACCATGTTACTTTTACAAGAATATAACCGTTATTTTGATCAGAATAAGGTTATTTTTATAATATTTCAATTTTTTTTTTATGTTCTATCGTGCAACAGTAATTCGCTACGTCGTTTTTTTATTGTGCACTTTTTATTATTTCCGCTTTTAACTGTGCCTCGTATTTTATCGCCGGCAGCACGACAGTTCGCTCCTCGTAGACAATGATATTATGAAATAGATTTACTTTTAAGTGAATCGTCTTCTTCTTAAGATGTTCAACAAACTGTTTTCACGTACATTTCATATTAAAACTAATAATTTTGCTATCATCTTAAAACTTAATATGTCCATGGGATATTTTAAATATCCATAAAATTCTACATTATGTCTGTTTGTATAAAAGAAACTGTCACAAAGTTGTATCGAAATACGTTATTTTTATTAAAACATATTTAAATCCCAATTCACTCTTGCTTTTGTGTTCTAATAACATTATCACTTTGAAGATAATATTTATAATTCAATAAAAAATGTGCAATTTATAAAATTATAGAAACTATAAAATTATAGAAAAGTTATTATAGAAACAAATAAAAATCATTTTTTTCTATTGGATGCGTTTTATTGCATCGACAAATACCTGCAATAATATATTTTCTAATTTATCTTTAATGTAGGATTCAGCGATCAGTTACAATTTTATTGTACGTATAGGTATATAATGTTGTACGTACATACATATCTAGAATTGAAGAGATGCGGTAAATACAAAACTAAAGAAGGCCTAAATCTAAATACTTTGAAATCAACAGTTAATTATTATAAAAATTTACAAGCATAATATATTGAAGGCTTTTATAAATAAAGGTTAGGCTTTCCAAACTTTTACGTCGTGCGCGTTCGGCGTCTAACCCTAACGTACTGTAAACAGCAACACGATACTGGTCCCGCCTTTGACATGTTAGCACTTTATCACTGTTGAAAATGCCTGCCTACGACAGATTGAAAACAGCCTAAATCGTAAATTTATAAGAGATGAAATATTATACTCCATTATGATATTAGAATTTATTTTATAAAAAATTTTAATTTATGTCTGTAAATAAATAACAAATTTGAATCTATTCCTGTAACTTCGTAGACTACTAAACCAAAAACACACAAGCTACTAGCATTAAAATTTTGCATAAATCTAGTAAATATTTTTTATATGCAATAAAACAAAACATGTATAACATAAGTCACGCGTGATACTTTCTGTTACGCGAATGTCGTTTTTTAGATAAAAATATAAATAAACACTGCAGTTTCGCCCATGTTATCAAATGGTAATAACTAAGAGCTATATATGAGAAATTCCAAGAGGCCTATATAAGGCACTTCCGTTCCCAACTTTGAAAATGACTTCAAAAAAATGAAAATACTATCATTCCCCAGAGTAATAATCAAACCCACAACTGTCGCGTATACATTCACACCCCTGTGCCACGACATACCCACTAGTTTTTTATAAACGTACAAAAATTTTTCCGTAGCGGGATTTTTCCTGTTACGCTATATTTTTATCCTTTTATTACCTAACAAAATCTTAAAATTGCTAAATTTTAAAGATTTCTTCCACTTAATCTACTTAATTTGTAATACATCATCAACTCAACAAAATCCAAGTTAAGTTTTCTTAATATCAAATAACTAGTATTTTTAGAAAAGTACTTTCAAATCACTTTTTCGACTTTTAGAGCTTTAAACGTAACTGCAGTTTAGTTTAATAACTTTAGTTTTACTGATCGTTATTAAGAATAACTTAGGTAATTCTTTTTCTCATTAATTTCTTCGATCTTTTTAAAAACAAATAATTTGACATATAATTAAGAAATGTTTAATATACATTAGTTACTCAATATAAATTTAAAATTATGCATTAATCGATTCCATATATAAAGACGATAGTTGGGGGTTTGACTACCGTTCGAGGGAATAAATTATTATTTATTATTCTGGCAGACTAAGCGCAGCGTGGAGCATTGTATGCTGAGTGAACTTCCGTTCACTCAGCATACATGTTATGTTATGTTTTCTGTATTTTCTCTTCCTACAGTGTGAAGATGAATAAAATTCGCACATCTCCGTTCCCCTTAAGACATTTTCATTTCTTACTTTCTGCTAATTTCTTGAGACATTTCATTTTGAATGACGGAACTCAACGCCGTGCTTTGCCTCGTTAACAGAGCGAGAAAATGAAAATATTGAATATTTTATTCCACGAGCTCGAGTCGCACGCTCGTTACGACCTTATAATATAAAAAAAAAATAATAGCTTAAATAGCACTATCATTACATTCTATTCAAAATATTTTCAATAAATAAAATACACAAATTTCTTCACGTTTAATTTTAAATGCAGTACGCAGTTCAATTATATTTCAACGTTCATTTGCATTTAGACGGGTGATTCCATTTTTAAAAATATTTTTAATTTATGCTAGCTAGTACAACAATTAAATTATGAAAATTTTTACATCTAAAATTTATAAATATATAGTTTCTTTCCATACAAAAGTAAGAATTCAAGGAAAGTGATGATATGAATAAAATTTTCAACTGTATAAACTGTAAATATTTTCAAAAAGTTTCGTTGAGCCCAAGCTGCCCCCACGTTTTAACATTCTGAATAAATTTTATTTTGCATATTATTACATTAGAAGTAGATGTTATAATTTTATACATCAACTTCTCATGTAATATACATGTACATATTAATATATAAGGTTTGCTTTAATTTGTATATTTTTTTGCGATGAATATCGTATACTTACAATATATTCAATTATTATTATAACTTAATATAATTATAAAAGCCGACGATATTAAAGTTTCTTCTAACTGAGAGAACACTGCTCTCAGTGACAAGTAGAGATATGACGGGACAAAACGTTGTGAACAAAAGGCCGGTCCACTCTACTTCACTCTAAAATGACATGAGACAAGATCGGTGTTGAAAGCTGTCGAAAGTGAATTTAGTGAACATAATATAATAATATTGTAAATAATTATTATGTATTACATTTGTTTTTCAAATCTAGTGGCTAATTTTTGACTTGATTCTGACTCTAGAGAATAGTTTTATTTTAAAAATCCTTGCCATCGCAGCCATGTGATCAACTTGCAAATCTAAAGAGTTGTTCCATTCATGTACCATTGTGTATTATTCATACACTCATACAAATATATTTTTTTATAATAGAGAGAATTGTAATCAGCTGGAAAAGATAATATAGAAGACTAGAAGATATGGTTTATTGTATTTTTTTATTTGATAATTATTTTTAAATCGTCTATAGGTATTGCAGACTTAAATAAATGTTACACAATTCTCATTAATCTACAAACACGAAACAATACATACACACGAGCCCAATACTTGTTTCTTTATCATCATCATCATCATCATCATCATCGTCATCATCTAGATGTAAGGAGAATGTTCGCCTAAAACGGAAACTCATACAAAGCGGGCTCATTGTTTGCGATGGAGAGTGCTCGTGTCGTGCCTGATCGGGCCAGTGACAAACAGACGGACATACGGTTATAAAGAATAAAATATTGTTTTATTTATTAATTTTATTTTATTTCAGGAAGAATATCTTGCCAAGTAATTCGATTGTCTGTCTGCCTTTCAATTTGTTTCGAAACATGATAGTATTTAGTGATAGGGAAATGAGAATATAATAATCAACCAAAGATCAATCGAGCTTGTAAAAGAATGCTCGTGAAAAATCCATAAAAAAAAATTGAAAAGTTTGGTCGTTGTACATACAAAACCTCAGTAAGTATCGGTAGATCAACACTCTCTGTAATAGGTAGTGGAATTCTGCTCAAAATGGAGTTCATTTTGGCTAATAAACCTATCATTTTATCCTTTACCTAAGTAAATAATACAGACTCTTAAAATTTTCATAAATAATTATACATTTTATAATCACAACAGTACAAAAATGTAAAATATTTAGTTTTTATATATACTTTTTATATTTACACGAGTGATTCATTTTATTTTAAAACAAAAGATGATATTTGTTGATAATTTATATCTTCATACTCCTACAATGACATGACAAAAAACACTTCGAAATAAATGAATATAAGATAAAATTGCACAAATTCAATCTAACACTAGAGAGCCTTAGAGCCTAGAGAGCCTATTTACTAGCTTTCATTATAAATGTAGAATGTGCCTTTAATAATTTTAAGCAAGTTGATTTTATTTATTTATATATTAGAATATTATGTGAAATTATTAATTTTAACCATTTTTTTGGGTTAAGAAAACTGAAACTCACTATAATGCATCGAATTCTTAGACTTAATTGAATAAGGAAGAATGGTTTGAAATAATGTATTTTTTTATTTTAGAGTAGAAGGACTTAAAGTTTAATTAACATTTTTATTTAGCTTTACCGCACATAGCAGAGTAGGTAGAGGGAACCTAGTGTTAAGACATTTTCGTGTCGCATTTACAGTCGCACACTAATTAATATTTATGATATGTACTTGCAAAACTACTATACTAAATTACAAATATGATAATATTAAATTCAAAAGATAATTTTTTTATAAAATTTAATACAGACGAAACAAAGAAAAGTTGATAATACCACAGATAGTTTTTCACGGTAAATGATCCAAACGCGACCGATCCATTCTGATACACGCCCCATTGAAGAATCCGAGCGACTGGAAAAATGCTTTAAGATAACATCGGATCTTTAAACATATAAAATAGGATATGTTTTTGTTTAAAAATCTACTATATTCTAATACTAGAACCCTACAGACGCTTAGCCCTTGCGTAACTTTTTTATATTATACTCAAAAAAACGTAACCCATATAGGATCACTTTGTTGTCCGTCTATCCGTCTGTCAGGACCATTTATATTGAGATTGCGTGGAAGTACTGAGCTGAAATTAAAATGATATGTTCCCGTAGGTAAGCAATCAAAAGACACAAGCATGACGTTTTTTTTTTCAACTTGTACGAAATTTGCGTGCCGTCAAACCCTATATATAGGGTACTTCCCGTAGACCCACAGTTATTAAATTTGAGAAATCACAATAAAAATAAAGGAAAAATCCGAAAAGTGAAAAAATATTACAAACTTATATAATTAATTTCATAAGTATAAGTTATTCGTTCACAAACACTATACAATCTTTTTAGATTTCATATGAATCCACGAACGAATTAAGCTTTTGCATAAAACACTGAATATGCATAATGTAAATCAGCGTTCGTAATTATTCTAACATCATATTATGAGAATGCAGTCTTTTTAATATCATAATATTTTTTAATAATATTATATTTATAATAATAAATTAGTTTGAGTAGCTTTAAGTAATTATATTATGTAATTATATAGTATATTTTGATAATTATATTTTTTTCTTTTCAATTTTATGTTTGGTACTTGCTTCTTGTACAGTATAAAACGTATTCGCTTTATATAGAGGAAATTCTGTGCCAAGACACTTCGTTTTCCACTTTTTGCCCGAATAAAAAAAATGCGTAGATATTATTTTTGGAACCTGACAGTAAAAGTTAAATTTGTACATAATGTTAGTGTAATACATTTTATTAATTACTTATTACCGTAACGTAAAGTTAGAGTTATATTAAGTCAATACTAATTACTTTATAAAAATATTTTATTTTAAAATGTCGTAGCGTTGTTGTCTGTCGAAACTTTGTAAAGTGATCGGAAAAATAAAAATAAAATGCTAACACTATATTCTCTCTTTCAATTCCCGCTAAAAGCGGGAGCTGCGTGAATTTAAAAAGAAATAAAAAAACCCCAACTGAGCCTAAAAATCGACGTAGGGTCAATTAGTGAAGTTTCATTTCGTTCTATTGACCGCAGCTTCCAACGTTCCAAAAAGAGTAAAACAAGTTGAACGGACGCTTATTGCGTTTGTAAATATTTTTTTTTCCTTTTTTTTTTTGTCGAAGTACTTTCATGGAATGCGTTTGTAAATATAAAATATTATTTATTAAAAAAATAATATGGTGAAATAGTTATATATCACCATATTATTTTCATATGGTGGTTCATTTCATTTATTATCGCAAAATTTAAAAAATGTGTGTTACTAATATATCATTATAATCTCCATTGCTATTTCTTACGTTTGATTAAATTATAACTGTATTTGAAACTGTTACTTAAGCGATGAAACGCTAGACCTGCCACGAAATTGTAGCATACGGCCTATTAAGTTTCACAGAGTATAAACTAAGGGATTTCCTTTGTGATTAAAACCGTTAAGCTCTTAGGCAGACTTGATTATTACAAATTAATTGGCATTCCCTTCATTGTTTAGCTGCATCCCTTCGGGTTTCTTCACTAATGACAAGGCATCTTAATGATAGCTTTATTTAATCACCAGATACTTTGTTTGAGAGGACCCCTAAAACGGCCTCCGCCGTTTCAAATAAAATGCAAAATGCTGTAAAATATTTAATGTATTTAACTGCAACTAATACATATAGAATATAGGGGAGATTCAAGAGAAATTCATGAAATTTCTACGAGAACGGTACAAAAACGTGATTTTACGTGTTATAACGCACGAAAAGGTAGTTGCGGGCTGCCACCAGTCTCATTACATAATTCTCAATAGAATAATATGCATTTCACATACAATCCGTCTAATTGAACTGTTAATTCGTGCAAAGCGTTTAAGCGACGCTCACAATAACTGCTTCTAATGATATGCATTCTGAACGAGCGTAGTAATACTGCATCCACGGTATTTGTAATATTACTAGCGGCCGACCCGCGGCTTCTCACGATTGGATTACATGATTGTATTTTTAAAATGGAATCCCGTGGTTTTAATAACTAAAAGAATCATCAAAATTGGTTAATCTAACAAAATTATCGAAAGTTAGTACATACTAATAATTACTAGTACTAATAATTTATTATCAACTGTCGATATTTAGTAAGAAAAAATGCAGTCAAACTACTGATAACGTCCTCCTCATACAAGTCGGTCACACATATAATAAGTCCAACCAAAAGCCTACCTATGTCTAGTCGAGTAAGCATATTTAGCTCATGATCCCGATAACAGTTCTGCCGGTTCATAAATTTTATACGATGAAAAATGAACGCCCTGCCCACTTATCGCTGTGTTGGCTCCAACTAAAGATTTACTCCACAATATGAGTGGAGTCCACGTGAAAAAAGCGACCGTTCACTCTCGTAAATTATTTTAGTTTCAGATATGTTTACGTATTAGTAAGAAAGTATTTAAATTAAAGAAACGATTCTTTTAAATTTTAAAAATATTCATATTTTATTAGAAACCTCAAATTTAGTTACAATTCTGAATTAAAATAAAATCGTATTAGAATTTGCTAATTCTTATTGCACAACTATTTATTCGCGGCTAGTCGCGGCACAAAGTGCTAAATCGACTGGTTGTGGGTTCGATTCCCTCTCGAGGAAATTTATATTTATTATATATTTAATAAATGTTCTTTATATATATTTATTTAAAATGTACATTTTTATTTCTTCGGTCTGATGTCGAAGCAAAGCGCGGCGTCGATTTCCGCCACTTAACACGCAATGCTATCAGGATTTCGCGGAAAGTGGGGAACGGAGTGTCTTAATACGAGGTTCCCTCTAACTACCCTGCTATGTGCGGGATACAGGGTGAAGCTGAATTAATTTACCTTACACGGTTAAACAAAATTTAATGTGAACTGAAAATTATTATAATATGCTAACTTTTGCTTTTGACTATAATTATAAAAACAAATGAAAATTCTATCAATCTAATAAGAGCTTAATTGCAATTTTCATGAAAGACAAATGGCTGTTTACCATTACGCAATTGAAGTAATAAACTTTAAAATATATATATATATATATTCGAAACATTACGGAACATTGAGTTATATATTAGAATAAGTGCTCTCTGAAAAATCTAATCTAAACGAATATGCATAACAAATCTCTTTAAAAAAGCCTCCAAATGAAATTGAATCTTATCACAAAGATCATAAAATGAGATATCACCTATCTCATTTTCACAATGGCATATCGTACACGCATGTTCTTGACTAGATCGACAAAATCGAATTTCCTTCTCGATTTCGTCGTTTCGATTTCGAAAATAAGGCCTCAGGGACATGAACTAGATTGGATCCCTTATAGTTCCATTCGTAAAATTTGCTATTGCACATAAATACTTATTATATGATTAAAATAAAAAAATATAAACCTATTTACCTACCTACCTTTAATTCTTAAAAATGTGATTAAATAAGATTATTACGTGTATTATCATGTTGGGATTTACATAAATTTGTTATTTAACTAATATAAATAATTAAATTAATAAAAGTGTATTTTAAAAATAAAATTAGATTTCAAACATTAAGTAATAAAACGCCGATTATAAATAGGCATAAATGAAAATTCATATCAGTTACCAAAATGGCGGACATAGATTGATGATCGCACATCAACGGACAACAATTTTACTGCTTTGTCTGGTAGTCATTAAAAAGTTTTCAGTATTCCTTTGATCGAATGATAGTTTTGTATAAAAATAAATGACAAAAATAACATTTATATGTTATGGGCTTTTGCCACGTCATAAATCAAACGATCATATCTAAATGAGTTATCTTGACTTATTTAATGAATGTATTTGCATTAAAATATTTAAATTAAAACTGTAATATTATAATACAGTAGGTAACACGAAATCTATAGTGAGAATTTGTTTTTATAGTAAGGTGTGTGTCTGTTTATAGGTTTATGTGTGGTATTAATTTAATAGTTATTTAAAGCATAAAAAAAGTTTTTTGCAAAACAGAATTCAAATGTAATTATGTTATATCTACAGTTCTGATGTTAGCAATAATTTTATT
>JBAIZZ010000195.1:0-100584 GCA_037355905.1 Heliconius aoede
TCCGTTCCCGTTAAGACACTTCCGTTAGCCTCTATGCAGGCAATGTTGCGTATTGAGTGGCGGAACTCAACGCTTCGTTTTGCCTCATATTCTTATATTCATTGGATAATAAAATAATATATATATTCGGGTATTCTTGGTTCCCAAGTTCACTCTGCCCATACAGGACACATTTAGGACATACATATACAGTTACACCCGGATACAGTTTGAAGCTAAAAAAATATTAGTTAATTTAATATACATAATAGGTACCTAGTTATCGTAAATGCAGCTTTTGTGCGAATAAACCGGTACTAGTCGATAACTAAACAAAATGACATGAGACTGTTTATTTTTGTAATAATTTTGTAAATTATAATATTTTAGTTGAGTTCCGCCTAATGTCTCTACATCAGGCGGAAGGCGGAGAACGATATATCTCGAATTTAGATTTTTAAAGATATATCGCTTGTGTAAGATAAAACGTAAATATTATATTTTGGTATATTAAAAAAAATCAGCTTCATGCTGTACCCCGCAGCTGCATATAGCAGGGTAGGCAGAGGCAATCTTGTGTTAAGCCGCCGTTTCGCACTTTCTGCTGAAGTTGTTGAGGCTTTGCGTGTTGAGTAGTGGAACTCAATGCCAGGCTTTTGCATTGACGCCAGAGCGAAGAAATGTAAATATTATTAAATAATAATTCAATGTTTCGAGTGGGGTTCGAGCCCACGACCGTCGCGTCACATTCACTCTATTCTACCGCTGGGCGACGACGGCTTCAAGATATATTTTATCTCTCAATTTTAAGCACACATATGTCGTAACGTGTTAACAAAATTTACAAGATCTGCCTAAATATCATAGCTGAATATTTAAAGACAATTTTTCAATTTTTTGCGGAATATTTTGTAAAATCTTTATGAGCATATACTTAGCTATCCAATACATTATGTAAAATGAATGTAATCTAATACTTCAATGTTAAGAATTTACGTAGACGTGTTAAAAAGATTAAATAAATTTAAATTACCAGTTCTGTTCATTAATTCGAGGACCGTACAGTAACAGTTTTGTTAAAGTACATTTTGTTATAGTACTATATTTATGACGTCAATTTAAAGTTCTTCAGTAAACACGAAGGAATGCTTACATTTATACTCTATTCAAGATGGCATGAGATAAAAGGTAAACACGTCAAAAAGAGTTTCAGAAAGAGAGAGAGAGAGAGAGAGTAAATATTCCTGACAGTATAACTATACTAACATTACTAGTTAGTTTGGTACGAGTTAGTTACTATACAGTATTTTTTTTTTAAATCAAACTAAAAATACATAGCGGAAATTATTATACGAGTATATACTCACGCCTATAAAATTCTCATTTACTTTTTAAAATTATTAATTAACATAGTAAATGTATTGCAAAGCAACTGTAAAAACATCTTCTTTGTCCCTCACACGTCCTTATAAATCCATGTCATAATTCTTATTATTTATTCTTTAAAAATATTACAAATATTTATATTCTTATTCTTGCTATACTTCAATGCCATAGATATTGTTCCATTGTATATATAATTTATATTAAATGTTATTCTAATTTTAATATATTTTTTCTGAAAATTGTCATGGCATTACTCTTGTGAATAAGTCAGTTTGTACTATGAAATAGAGTACGTAACAGTATTTATTTATTTTTTAGGCTTTACCTTGTATCGTATACATGGGCGGTGGGAACCTAGATTAAGACACTTGTTCTTCTTTGCGTCAATGTATAGCCAGGCGGCCTGCATTATGCGGTGCTTTTCCGACATGTTGATCAAAAATTTATTAATTTACTAATTATAGAAATTATAAAAATTTACTTTACGTAATTTATATTTGAATTATGTGGTAGCTAACAGCTTCTTAGTTACCCACTATGTAAAATTGCATGTCGTACATATTTGATTTGTTTATTTTTGTCTGATCTGATCTCTTTCTAAAATTTATCCCTTGTGTGTTTTTGATTTATTATTTAATATTTTTTTAGAACAAACCAGAATAGTATTTTTTTCTTAAAGTTATGTTTTGAATTAAATTGATCAAGAAGGTCCAACACCCGCTATTATGTCTAGATACTAAAATATCATAAATTTTTTTAAAAACAATACGCTAAGAGAATATGGTACCTACGTCTAAACATAAGCATTTCTGTTTAGTGTTAAGGAAATCGATATCTAAATTACATTCATATATTTATTAAATATTTGAACGATTACAATATATTGAATGTATTGAAACGGATAACAGCAAACAAGTTATGTTTTGTCGACATTTTATTCGCTTTTCGTCACAAAGTTGTAAACAGAATGCAAATGAGGACCGGCCGAGGTATGTGGTCGAGGTCGGTGGCGGTGGCACAGAGACGGGGTGGCGTGTCGACTCGGAGTATTTCTTATGTTTGACTTATAAGAAATCATAGTAATTCCATGTGATCTGAAAATTTATCATATTTCGCGATAAAACGAATGGAATACAATTATAATTTGCGAACTATATTAAGACACTTTTTAAAAGTTTAAAAAGTTTTGCAAGCATTTAATAATATTACTATTATCATTCGTATGTAGAAATTTTTAAATTGTATTCAATTATTCTCTTACATTAGTTATTTTTCTATATTTGAAAATTGATAATTTTCCATATTATAAAAAACTTAAAATATTATTACAATTTTCATCATAATCAGGGTTCTGCATGCGCTCAGAAATATATTTGACTTTTTACAAAAAATACTACTAATATTTTAGTAAATTTAGTGGCATGTAATATTAAGCCTTGCTGCTAGAGAATAATAAAAAAATTCTTATGTAAAAATTTTTTATTATAATATATGTTATTACTTGAATATAATAATATTAATAATGTATATAATATATGTATAGTCATTATATTATTGTTTAATTAATTATTTATATTTTAATATAATTACAAACATTGTAAATCTATTTAAAGTACTCTACTAAGTGGAAGTAAGACGTCTCTACCCCACGTCAATAGAGATTGGGAGTAGAACAAGTTTCTCCCTACTTGATATTATTATTATATTTTGTATATTGCACAATATTTTGTAATATAACACAACGTTATGAAAACATATTTTTTAGGTTTACTCTGTATCCCGCACATAGCAGGGTAGGCAGGGTAGGCGCGGCCAATCTGGGAACTTAGTGTTAAAACGCATCGTTCTCATTAACCCACTTCCGATCCCCACCTTCCTCTGAATTCTGAAGGCATTGCTTGTTGAATGGTGGAACTCAACACCGCAAAGTAGTATTTATTGTCATTTATCAAGTAAATTTGAATAATAGAACACACATTAAAAACGATATTCCTTGATATCATATCAAGCTACCTTTTTTGATTGAGTAGTCGAATAATTCTAACTTAGAAACTTATTAATATTCTAAGAATAAAGCAAAGCAAAAAACCGCAAAGCGCGGGGTTGGGTTCGGCCTCTCAAATTTCTCAAAAATTCAGCGGAAAGTGGTAGTGGAAAAAATAAGTAAGTATACATCTTTCAAATAGTTCTAAGTTCTCATATTTATATTTCCTATATAAAAAAAATAAAGGAAAAAAATAAACTAATTTCTTTATTAACTTATCTTTTATTGTCAATTATAATGTATTTAGCGTTTGAAATAAGTATATTATATCTAAAATGTTAAACCTGTTGTTAGATACGAGTACACAAGTAAATAAACATTATAAATTTATTAATTGATTATTTCTTTATGTTGTTTACAATAACAACTTTAATAAGTAAGCATTTAATAATATGCGACGTCCACATAACGCATTTGTCACAATCATCTAAAAAATATTTTAAAGAAAAAAGTACAGAAACCCAAAAGAAAAATAAAAGGGCTTACAGCTAGGAGATTGTAATATGTATTTTCAATTTGAACAAAAATTTCTAAAGTCATGATAGTTAATAGTTATAGCAAGCTATAATAATAAAATTTTGGTATATTTTGTGTATTTTTATGTAACACAATAATTTATTCGTAAAAAAACATTACTCCGACTTTTTGTAATTTTATATTGGGCAAACCCAATCTCGGATTTGACAAGATGACATTAGAAATGCTGAAAATATAGCAAGACTTATTGGCTTTCAGTTTTTGATTTGTCCAAGAGCTCTATGGCTTCAAATACCCACTTGTAGTTCATTGCGCCGAATCCCTGAAATTATAATGTAGGTCAATATAAATTCGAAAGTTAATTTATACTTTAAGCTTTTACATTTTAAATTAACTTCATTTTGACTAGTAAATTTAATTTTTAATTGTTATTTTTTTATCACCACCGTATCCCGCACACACCAGAGTAGGCAGAGGGAACCTATTAAGTGTTAAGACACTCCATTTCCCATTTTTCACCAAATTCTAGAGGCATTGTATATTAAATGGCAGAACTCTACGCCGCCCTTGAGACCAGAGCGAAGATTTAATTATATTAAATATATCATTTCTTCGAGCGAGGATCGGACAACCAGTCGCTTTTCGCTTGTGCCCCTACGCCACGACTAGTCTTAATTCTCTAATTGCTTCTTGTTAACAATATTTACATTTATTTTCAAACAAAATGATAAATATAAATAGTTTTATTTATAAACACAAACCCTATGATTTCTCCTCTGTACTATCTCGATAAACAAAGTAGGTCGAACTTGTAAGTGCCCAGTAAAGGCTTGTAACATGTATCCTCTTTCGTCGAAATCTATCAAAATATTCTGCTCTTTCAACTCTTCAATGCTTTCTTGTACACAGACAGAGCTGTCTTTTAACTTTTCTTTAATAAGTTCGTAGTATGTGGAAGGCCAGGACAAGATGTCGGCACCCCGAACTTTTAAGCTTTTCATCTAAAAACAAAATTAACAATTTATATGTCTAGGTTTGTTTATGTTTGTAAAATATTATTTACATAAGGCAATTAAATTTATAATATTTTTTGTTGTACTAAATTTATACATAATAGATAATAATAATATACATATTTCTAAGTATATATAATATACTTAGAAATATTCATTTACCGAAATAATTTAACATTACTCTTACGTCACATCTTGTATGATTTGTTTTTGAAAAAGTATATAAATTGTTTAAAATAATCGAAGCAAATAGTTCTGTATTATACTTACTGTAGCAACAATATCATCAGTATATAGGGCGACGTGCTCTACACCCGACGTGCCCAAAGCCTTCACAAATTCAGAGGCTTTGCTTGTAGGACAAATGCCTTTGGCCGCTTCATTTAAAGATAGCTAGAAATAAACATAGATATTAATATAATAATTATAATATTTACCCATATCTTTTTATTATTTATTTAGGGTATTTTTCTTTTTAGTACTATTCAGTCGGAGTTTTTGTTTTTTTAAACATTTTTTTTTATTATAAAATAATTTTCACAAAATAAACCTAATTAAAATAAAAGATTGTGACTCACAAGAACAGTTTCATTCTGATTGATGACTGAAGCGGAGTTTATAGAAGACCAAGGCACTAAGTCGTGGCTGTAATCAACGCACCAGAATCTGTCAAATAATTAACATGTTAATTTCACACTCAAGACTGTTTAGTGCTTAGTATAAGAAATAAACAATTGGACAATTTTATAATACTAATAATTTATAATTTTATTAATGTACATAAATATTACCTGTGCATATTAAGATTTTTCTCGTACCAAGCGACAGAATCTTCAAGAGTGCCATCGGCCATGTTTCCTTCTACGTGATCTATAAAAGACAGTCCTGTTTCCGGTCTAAAATTAAGTAAAAGAATAATTTGTATAATTTATTTTAGCTTTACGCTGTATCTGGTAATATGTTCCAAATACAGATCTTGTATCGTTAATTTCCGCCGAATTCTAGAGGCATTGCGTGTTGAGTGGCGGATATCAACACCACGCTTTGATATAATAGCAGACCGAGGAAATAAAAATATTAAATATGTTCTTTACTCGAGTGGGGATCGAACCCACAATCTGTTGCGATTACAGTCGCACACTGGAGCCCCTGCAATCGACCTTGTATCATTAATATTATCCAATATTTCTCAGTAGTTTAGACATAGTTAATGACAGTCAAAAGCAAACTTACAAAAGTTCGTTGACTGGGTCTGCTTCCAAAGCTTCGTATCCGGGGAAAAGTATTCCTGCGTACTTTGATCGATCGATTAGAGTGTGGGTGTTGTCACCATACTGGAATAAAATATTAAAGACAAATGGAGAACACGTGACATGAGTAGTGGGATATCTCTATTGGCATTAATTCATATGAAGGTTTGAAAAAAATTAAAACTCACAGTTCTCAACACTGCATAACGAATTATGCCACTCTTATCAGTTTCCTCGGTCACATCTTTAATTACTTCCGCACCTTCTCTCTTGGCTTTCCCTACAATCTCACTTAAGTTGTTGACTTCAAAGGCGACGTCCTTGACAAAATCTCCATGATCTGTTAAATCCTTTGATATCTCACCTTCTGTTGTTGGCGATTCAAATATAATTGTTATCTAAAATCAATTTTAATTTATATTTAATATACACTTGTATTCTCTCTTATTGTAAAGATACTTTACGTTTTTATATTTACAAAAGGTATAAGCAATTTTTTGTCATTGACGTATAAAACATTGCTACATTATTATATTAGGCGCATAAGTATGAAAAATTATTTCTAATATCTTATATAATAATTATAATATAAATCTTTACGATTATATTTCCATTATTCTTCGCTCTGGTGTCGCGGCAAAGCGCGGCGTTGAGCTCTGCCACTCAACACGCAATGCCTCCAGAATTCGTCCTCTCCCATAAAAAAAAATAAAAAATTCGGCAGAAAGTGGGGAACGGAGTGTCTTAACAGCGAGGTTCCCTCTACCTACCCTGCTGTGTGCGGGATACAGCGTGAATCTGAAAAAAATAAAATATAAAGCACTCACTTTTTTTAATTGAACGGCAATAGAAATGGCAGGTCTCTCTTCTGTGGGTTGTCTGATCGCCAGCGGTTTGAATCCAAAACGGGTTACAAAGTAACTTGACGCCTGAAATTTCAAGTTAGTCAATGTAGGTAAAGTTATTGTTCTTTTTTGGTTTGTATTATATTCCTATATATTTATAATCTTGTAAATAACGAGAATATTTTACTATAACTTATTACTGTAGTCAATCCAAACCCTACAATATTATATAAAACCATTCTTGAATTAAAACAAGTAATTCCTGAGATAAGTGCACTTAACTAAATAATTTCATTACATTTGTAATATTAATATAGATTTAGATTTTATCAGAAACAAACAAACAAATAAACAAAGAAATATTAATTTACCAACACTTACAGATTGAACTCACAATCTTCCTTCATATATTTTTGTAACATAGTAATTTATTGTAATTAGTACCATAATTAACTTACCGTTTTGGCGTTTGCAACCCAAAACGTGAGATGATCAAAGTTTAGAACCTTGCCGTCACCTCCATTAATAAGTGTATCTCTTGTCATTTTATTCTCTGTCAATCAACACAATTATATTAACCTTAATAGAAAACGTATGAAAATAGATTTGATCAAAATGGAAATATAATAATATTTTTTTATATATTTTATTAATTTAACGTGATAAAAATTATGCACTTGCTATACAAGCTTTCGTAAAAGCTCGATGTGAATGCGACATTTATAGAAAAAAAATACGATTTTATGGTCTATCTAAGTAATAATTGTATAATTGCGTTATTCCTGCAAGACGCATTATAAACACTTGTAGTGCGTATGCGCAGCCTGAATACAAATTACCGACGCTATGATTAAATTATGTTTTTGTAAGACTTAATACAGTTTATATAGGCTTAATAAATGCTTGTTTAAATTTAATTTAATCGCTTAAACATTACTTAAAAAGAGGTAAGGCAAAAAGATATGATTTATAAACAACAAAACGGTAGATTACAAAAATCTCAAAGTACTCTCTTTTTGAATTGGTCATTTTCTTAAAACTAAAGGTTTTAAAATACTCATAGAAAGTGAGGAACGGACTGTTTAGGTTCCAAATTCCTGTATATATATATATATATACAGGAATTGTTTGGAAAAGAGTAATATTTAGGAACAAAGATAATTAATTATTAAAACTGAACACACTCTGTATAAAACTTCTGTAGCACACCGCAGAATATAAACGAGGCCAACGAGGAGCATTTAATGCGTTGCTGAAGGCATTTTATAGAACTACACAATTAACTTCAATTACTTGTCACTATACCATAAATATAATGTAGAAGAATTATAAAATATCACTTTAATATATATTTTTTCTTTTTAATCTGTATTTATTGCAAAAGAGACACTTTTTACACACTATCCCGCACACAGTACAGTACAAAGAGGGGAAGTGATGTTAAGACACTCTGCTCCCCGTTTTCTGCCGAATTCTGGAGAGATTGAGTGTTGAGTACGGAATTGAACGCCACACTTTGTCTCGACACCAGAGCGTAGAAATGAAATTAAAGTTTACTTAACAATTCAACGCGCGAAGCGATTACCAGATATGTTTTTGTCGTCTTAAATATATACCCTGTGAATAACTTGGCGTCATATTTGTTATGATTTAAGAATCATTTTAGAAAAAAAAGGAAGAATTAGTGTGAATTATTAAGATAAGTCACACTAATTCTTTTTTTTTTTTCTGCTATAGACATTGCCCTAAATTTAAAGCTACCATACTTAATAGATTCATAAAAGATTAAATACAATTGTTTATAAATTTTTTTATTGGATTGTTCATATTAATACATCTTAATATAACATGTTTTTGAATAAAAACATTAAAAATAGCAAAAACAATAGCTACCTTATTGAACAGCAATGACACAAGAAAGAAAACAACTTTGTAACTGTATTTTTTCTACGATGATTTTTTAAATTTTAATTAGATTAACAATAATACAGGTCAAGCAGGCGAGGTCGCGTGGGTGTCAGGTGTCTATTATACAGAGTGTTTTGGTCAGCACCACTTTAAATTAAACCACAGTTTAACTACTCTATACAAAACCTAATTCAATTGACAAAAATCGTGAATTAAAAAGTGAAATCAAAAGTCTAAACTATTGAGGTATCTTGATTAATTTCTATAAGTATTGGTTTGAAAGATTTTACCCTATATGCTGTTCCCGTATAAGGATCGCTGATACTTCCACCTGTATATAGGTAATCGTTATGTTAAGTGGCCCTAAGGATTGGTGGTCCTGTAAATATAATGTGAAGCTAGAAAAATAGTGTAGATTTTCCTCGTCGGTCAGTCGTGATTTTACTTGACAATTTGATGTACGTTGCGAAGCGTTTTTAATAATGAAATCCCTATAAATCTTCTTTATTTTTACTACTATAGACATTTACCTAAATTTTAAAACCTACCATTCTTTACTAGATTTATAAAATATTAATTACAATTATTTATCAAGTTTCTTATTGGATTTTTTGTATTAATGTATAAGGTTTTTTTAAAGATAGTAAAAACAATAGCTACCTTATTGAACAACACTAACACAAACTGTAAGAAAACAACTTTGTAACTGTATTTTTTCTACGACGACTCTATTTAAATAGAGTTTTTATCTTTTTATCAGATCTTTAATAATTTGGAAATATGAAGTTATGACAACTTTTAAGCATAAATGCATACATTTGTATGTTTTAAAAAATGTAAACAACTAACTTAATATCTTTATATTAATATATAATGATTTAAAGTAAATTTAAGTAACCGTATAGTAATTCACCGAAGATTTTATCTTACTTTGTCGGTCTAGGAGGACCTAGAACTGGATCGGTCGGCTTTAAGTACAGTTAGCACTCTTGAACTTTCACAAACTTAACTTTTATGCCTTTACTTTGGTGTTTTTCATTTAATTGATTCAAAAATAAAAATGTCATGTCAAAATTGCTACAAATTGACGGTTTCATTAAATTGTCTGATACTTTAGTTTTCAACGTCTGCTTTTAAAATGATAATTTTAAAAGAGCACGAAAGTAATTCAGATTAGTACATACAAACAAAGCTTTATGTTTTAGCATATTAGTAAATGAATAATAATGTAGATCAAGCAGGCGAGGTCGCGTGAGTGTCACTAGTATTATATATAGGTAATCGTTATGTTAAGTGGCCCCAAGGTGTCCTTATTTCTACGGAACCCTTCACAGGAGTATCCTACTTGAAGTAGGACTAGGCCGCTTTTTTGTTTTATATTATTCACATACCGCAATGCAAAGCAAAGCTGCAGAAAATCCTTATATTACACGAGAGGTAGAAATATGGACCAAACCATTTGTTTTGGAGACCTTAAGATGTAAAGATAACAGATATTATCTTAATATCAATATTATGTTAAAAACAAAATTATCCTTGATGTTAATTAACTTATTTGTGTCATAATTTAATAATTTAAAGTTTTATTTTAATTCTATATAAAGAGGAATTAAAATATGTTTGCAAAAATATATATTATAATTTCAACGTGAGCAGATAGATAAACCGAATAAGCCATATTATGATTTAAAACATTGTCTTTATAGCTTTCGGTGATTTTTTTTTTATTTTACCGATAATTCAGTAATATTTATTTCTGATATACAGAGTGTAACGTTATTTATATGTATATATATACACAGTACGATCGGTTTCTGTTTGATGAAGGGAAACCGCCCTTGTAAATGTTTACTTTTTACTCGGATATATTCTTTCTTCCAAACAAGACAAGGCAAACATGTTTACAGGTCACCTGATGCAAATTATATAATATGTTTCTTTGCTTTTACGTATTATATACCCATGTATATGTTCAATAAAGAATATTTATATTTCATTTTACAATCGCAACAAACAGCGACAGCCGCTGTACAGGCCACTAGGTACTTTCAGTAATCAGATGTTTCGGAAAAAATAGCATACTGCTCATCGATAAAGATGGAATATTTAGAACAAACTAAATTGATATCGGCAATTATAAATATTTTAACGACATTCAACAATAAAAAAACCCGCAACTTAAATAAAACATATAATTTATCTATAATATGTCTTATATTTATATATGTATAATATTTAATAACTATAATAACCTTAGTTATTACAGCAATCATAAATTAAATATACGAATAAATCGCCTCTGTACAACATAATTATTATTCATTAGTTAGCATAAAACTAATAAAATGTTTGTAATGTAAAATTTTAATTTACATTCAGCTACTTCTTTCTGTAAGGTAATTTTTGTAGGTGTTTTATTACACACATTTTGATAGTAAGTATTCATATTTTTTTCAATTCACTAACTTACCAGATACATTTAGCCACTTTTTATTGCATTTTCGGAGCATTGCGTATTAAGTGACGGGACTTAACGCCGCGCTTTGTTTTATTATCAGAGCGAGGAAATATAAACATTAAATTATTCTTTCCTCGAGTGGATATCGAACCCAAGAAAATAGTTTTATTTTTAAGTAAATAAAGGATTTTTTGTGTCTTATTTGCTTACTTGCAATTCGTGTACATTTTTATGGGTAATTTAAGTTACGGTAGTTGTTTTTTAATTTTAAAGGTTCTACACTAAGCTAATTCGCTTTTAATAACAGCTAAGAACTGGAATATAGAACTATATAGACCAAGATTCTATTTATTTTACATATTGCCTGTGGAACAACAGACACTTTGTACAATCTGTAAAGATTTTATTCATTACCTAGGGAAAGTCATGGATAGTAATAATTATAATATTTTATAAATTGCCAAGGTCAATACCTTGTATAGAATACCGAAATGATACTTATTGCAGGTAGCACATACGTTATTTAAGAAATCGATTCTGTATCAAATATTATCCTTTATTGTGACATAAAAAAAAATTGCAAATAAAACTTCCACATTTATAAAATAATTTCATTTATTCATTTATATTTTATACATCATACATATTTACATAAACGGTATATTTGTTATCATTACAGAGTATTTACTTGCACCTATGATATAAACACTTACAATATAAAACCTAATTAAGGTAAGGCACCTTCAAGGAAGCTTTCTAAGTCTACCTCTAAATGGTCAAAAAAAGTGCGAAAGCCTAAACAATAAATAAACAAAGTATATCAAATGTCAATATACAAAGCTAAAACTAAATTTATTTACACGTAATTTATTAATTTCCATTATTATTATTATTAAAAAAAAACAAATATTTAAAAAGATACACAAGTTTATAAAGATACACTTAAAACAGTGATTTAGATAAAATTCGACCACAAGTAAAATCCATTGGAGTTTTTTTATAGATAATAATTAAAAATCAGATACGAAAGACTAGTTTTATCCCGCCATTGAATTTTACTTTCAGATATCGACTTTTAATAATGGGTAACTTAAAGCGCTATATTTACAAGTTTACATTTACAAAGTTATAAAAATATGATCAATTTGTATTCTTTATTGTAAAGATTTCATTTTTGACGTTTGTATGTCAGCCTTTTGTCAAAGTGGCTAGCTTTGTAAATTTTTAAATACAAAAATGGATTGATTGTAAAACAATTTACTTACTGACATTCGTGTTAAAATATTTAACTATTTATTCATTTCAATTATTACATGTATAACATTTAAATCTTCGCCATTAGTCAATAAAATTCAATTTGATTTTTAAAAATGTCATATTTCTATACTGTCGTAATGATTGCTCTCGTTAAAAATTTAAATTGACAAGTGAAAGGCATTGTATGGACGTGACCCATTTTGACATTGACAGTGACAGGACATGTCCAATGTATATAACGATATTCTAATTTCATTCAACTTGTACAATAAACAATTAGTTTAATGTACTTCAAGTACATTAAACTAAGTAAAACTAATTCAAGTCAAAATTTTATAGTCGTACATACATACATTTTGTAGATATTTTTAGAAAATTTAGTTTACTTAAATATTGTCTTATTGGTTTAACATTTACACAGCTATACTATTTGTATGACGAATTAGAAGCAATTTATTAAATATCGATTTTAATGGTTTTAAAACTAATATCAATTACTTTAAAAATCCTTTCCGTTTTGGGTACACTAATAATATTAATATTGAATAAACTGCTTCTTATTATGTATTGATTTTAAATGCAACACTAAGTATATTGTTATGTCAATAATAATCGTTAAACACATCACGATACGATTTCAACAGTACGTAATATTTGTTTTTATCTGTAGTAAATAGATGATTAAATAAAAAAAATGAAAATTATTTATTTATGTTTGTATAAGAAATAATATTTGATGCAAAATTACTAAATAGAATCATAAACAAAAATGTCACACAATGTAAACGTTGGTAACTAATGTTACTCGATTATGTAAATGTATTGATTGAAAAAATCGATTACAAAATAAAGGAACACAAAGCTTATACATAATAATAATAAAATAATAACAGTTAAATATACACTGTGGTAATTTGGTATGAGCGCGCTGTACCGTGAGATGACGCTGCTGAGATCAATATTAGATTCAATGTGAAATAAACATACATTTCTTGACCGTTAAAAGAGTTTATTTACTTTTTCATTCTATAGTTTCATAACAGGGCTCAGATACTTTTTTTAGCTACACTCTGTATCCCGCACATAGCGGGGTAAGCCGGTTTCATATTAAAATACGTCGTTCTCAAATTTTTGAGGCATTGCGTGTTGAGTGGCGACACTCAACGCCGCGCTATACCTTCTTCCTAGAGCGAGGAAATGACAATAATTAATTCCCCCAAGTGGGAAACAAACCAACAACCGTACTCTTTATAGTCACTCCCACTGTGCATCTATGGTCTCTGTTTTTGTTTTTTTTTTAAGAAGGTTCTTTAAATTACCCAGTGGTCCTCCGATGTAACATGATTTTATCCACATTTAATTTATTTATCAGCAAATAATTTTTTTCATCATAATTCCCAAAAAAAATAATTAAATTTTCCGATATTTGTTCCAATTTCACGCAAAAATTACTAAACGGATTTAGATGAATTGTTACATCACACATTACAGCTTATAACATCCAGTATAACATATAGATATTGCAAAAAATCAGGGTATAAGTGGACAAAAAGTTTAAGCGGGCGAAGTCGCCTTCAGGTCACTAATTACCCAATAATAAATACAGAGAGAACAGAAACGCATGTAAATATTTATCAAACAATGATATGTTCACGTTACAAGTTCGAGCTTCACAATCAAATCATAGTACAGTGCGCGACAGAGATTGCTCGCTCATTCGTTCTGAACTTCCTTTTACTTACTTTAAAATGTCGTATGTATATTAAATTTATTGTATACTGGTTACGTTCACAATGTATCCCGCACTTAGCATGATAGGTCTACGTACACCGGCCAATTCAAAGTCGTGCTCTAAATAGTTATCAGGGCAAGGAAATGAAAATAAAGTACTCCATTGAGTGGAAATTGAACCCGCAACTGTCGTGATTACAATGAGACGTTGTGTTGCTGTGCCAGGACGGTGTATAATGGGAAACGAATTTAAGTTAAATTTCCAAAAAAAAAAAAAAACAGTTTAAATTTGATCTACACGTATTTCTAGTATGTAATAGGTTAGCAGATAAAATTTAATGAATGAATTCTAAAATTTTCGAAGAAAATGAATTCTATATTACACTTAGAGCGTAACTCAACGCCGCCAATCTATTTACATACGACATTTCTATAAAGATGAGACCGTCAAAAGGTTTCTACCGCTGTATATCACAGAGTTGCTGGTTCGGTACGAGTTGAGCTCGTTCAACTGCAACTAGACATCCGTCTGGAGTCATCAGTAAGGGGGAATTGCCGACCCACACTTTTTTCACATCTTCTGTGTAGTTTTGCGGTGGGCACATGTAGCCGCCTCTGAAAATATATATTTTTAAGTTAATATTTGTCATTAATATCTGCCAATTGTTATAATATTTAGTAAATAATGTATCTCGCAATCAGCAGGATAGATAGAGGGAACCTTGTGTAAAGACATTCCGTTCTCCACTTACTACACGGTACTGAGTGGCGAAAATCAACGCAGCTATTTTACATTTTTTTCTTTAATAATTTACAATAGTTTTTGAAAATAAAAACAGATTATCTTTATTTAGAAGTAGCTCTAGTATGAGAATAGAAATGTATGCATTTCTCCTAATGAAATTTGAACTTATAACCATTTTAGTTAGAAACGTGACACGTCTAATTACTAAATAAAATTTTAATTTTTTTTAAATTTACCTTAATTTCCTATCAGCCTGCAGCAAGGCATCAGCTCGTAAAAGCCGTACAGCCACGGCTACCAAAAGGAACAGTATGAGAGCACCACACACCGGCACCGCTATGGTCGCAGCCTTGAACCACACTTCACTGTTATATGATGTGCCACGTTCACTTGCTACACTGCCTTCTTGAAATAAAAAAGAAACAGAATTAAATAAGTCTTCATTGCTTTCATAAAGGAAATAAAATGAAAAAGTAAGCAAATAATAAGAACATTTCAAGCATAGAAGTCATATGGAAAGACGACCTTTTCACGAAATTAGTGATTTCTTACCGGTGACCTTTACAGAATGAAGAATATTTTGTTGAATTTTACGGTAGTGGGTTCGATTCCTATTCGGGGAAATGAATTATTATTTCATAATATTTTAACAAAGAATAAATAAAAAATATATATATTAAAGCCCGTCGTTGAGTTCCACCAGTTAAAAATATGGAAAAGTATTTAACACTAGTTTCCCTCTGCGTACTCTGCAATATGCGTGATACAGCGTGAAACAATAGTAAATAAAATTCAAATAATAATACTAATTAAACACGCGATAGATTAAGCGGAATTAAAACAAATGGCTACGTTGTTCTGGGAAAGTGCACCAAAGCATCTTATCGTGTGGCGCGGTAGCAGGAAGTCGTATGGACCTCTGTATGAGATCGAATTTGTAACGGGTATAATATGAGACTGTATGGTTATTAATTTAGTGAAAGATTTAAAGAGATTTAGGTTAGTTTTACTTAGGCGGCGACAGTAGGTTCGATTTAATTCGATTAAATTATAAGTTTGTAACTTCCAATATTACTTAGAGAATAAAAATATAATATTAATATGACGCTGGCTAGTTAGTAGTTTTAGCCAAGTCCCATCAAATTATTTCTAAATTGGCTCTCCACTTTCTCTACGACCATAAATAATGGGAAAATAAAGAAAAGCTGAATAAGCTCGAGTGGAGCTCGCCCACCGAGGGCTCCGTGCAAAAATTGGAAATCTCGAGCATTTTCTGAAATTCAGGCTTATCTTAGCCAGAACTCTCATCTGATACAACTTTCGGCAAGCTTCGGCTTTAATATCAAGTTTTTGCCCCCCTTTAGGGTTATTATTTTTTAAGATTTAATTATAAATGTGTAACTTTCACATTTTTTCCTAAACTGGTACTGCTTGTAGATCCTAGTTGCCAAATTTCGTATAGTATACGGCCATTTTTTTAAAAATAAATATAGAAATATTTAATAGGAAATCATGGGGCCGCAGATATGAGTATATGGTTTGTTATTATGTTTGTTGTTATAAAATAAATGTACTTATAAAATATGACAAACTAAGCTTTAATGAAATAATACTTATGAAGTAAGCTGGGAATTTTATAGCGCTTTTAATAGGTTAATCTATGTGGGTAGAAAATAGTAAATAATGAATTTACCAGTACGTCTCGAGCCGGTTGGTTTACGAGTCGTATCAATTGTGGTTCTAGCTGTACTAACTGTTAATTAAGTTTAATTAAATCGTAAAGGCTTTATGGCTGATAATTTGTACTTGGACTCGAAATATATTATCTTGTTCGATTTGGTTGTAAAGTTACGATATATAGTGTTTAAAATAATTTAAATAAAGATGTTATTATTATTATTATTAATTTCCATTTAAAATGAGGATTTTAGATAAAGCGCGGTGTTGAGTTCTAGTACTGAATACATAATATATCGAAAATTTATTATACATGAAATTGCTTTGTTTGGTTTTTACATATACTTATTATACTTATTTACATTTCTATCCTCAAAATGTTAAAGATTTCAATCTAAACCCACCATGCGGGCACCATAAAACAGTATGTAGCTTGTATACTACAAAGACAACGATTAATCTAATTATAATTATTACAAGTAACAATTGCACAACAATTTAGCTACGCGCAAATTCAAATTATAATTTTGTTATTCAGAAGAAGTACTTCAGCTGGATGAGTCACAGCACCAGGCTACAGGCTCGACGTGTATAATTTGCATGAGATAAGATACCGCCAGAATATCTTTGTTCGCGGAAACCGTTTTATAGAAATCGTTAAATGGACTATTTTATTATCTTTCGCGGAACGGCCCCCTGATTGATTGTTGAAACGATTCTTATATTACTCTATTGCGAGTGTAGAAGCTTTATGTCGGTGCTTTAAATAGTTCTTTGAGTATTCTACGTACAATTATTTTTGTTACATTTTATTTGTGTACTACGTTTAGCTTTGTTTTAGTGAGGTAGGGTAGGCAGAGGGAATCTAGTGTTAAGACACTCTGTTCTCCACTTTTCGCCGAATTCTGTAGACATTGTGTGTTGAGTGGCGCAAAGCGAGTTGAGTGGCGGCTGTGTCGAGGTTAATTTAAATAAATATTTTATTTTCTCGAGTGGGGTTGAACCCACAACTGTCGCGTCCCACAGTACAGTCTCACTTTGTGCGCCTGCGCCACGACTGGCCACGACTGGTAGTTTTATAAAATATTAAAGCTTTACACAAATTTGAACACAAAAGAACTTTTCCACGGAGAACGCAGTAGTCTTATATTAAGTTTTATATACCATTTACGTACAAAAATACAAAAAAAAAACAATTAGTATCTTAGTTAAAACACGTATAAATTAATATATAACATAGAAAATTCGGACGATTGTTAGTATTATTTGCTTAATGTTTGTCGTTTCCTTTGAAAAACCCTTAATAAATGTAGTATATATATATATATATATATATATATATATATCTTATAAATGTAGTATATTAGTATCTTCTATATAGTTTATAATATATAATAGTCTGATATAACACATACCTAAAGAAAAGGAAACGACACCGCCAGACAGTCGACTGAGATATCAATGTCTAGATTAAGCGACTGCCTACAAAAGTGACACTGACATTTATATGATATTCTATCACTATCCTAGCTGGCACAATATGTCGATCAATAAATGAGATGTTTTTTTTGTTACTCTTATTGTGTTCTTTTTAACTTTTACATTGAAAAACGGTGCGTGACTCCGTAGCTTTACAACTAATAGATAGGTACTAATAAAAATACCTTGTTAGGATTTGAACTCTAATCCAATGGTTTTGTACTTAATTCACGACACTTACTGCGACATTTTAATTTTATCTTAACTACGTGTATCAATAAATAAATAATCAATTATTACCTAAATCATTTGTTAGATTAAGCCTCGCTTTCGCCAGCGGGCTGTCCTCGTGGTTACACAAGTCTTTAAAGCAGCACAGTAGTAGCGTGTGCTCACGGGGAGGCGGTCCGCCTTGGCTCGGCGCGTTCTGGCAGTGAGACAAGGCCTCTTCTTCACTGAAAAGTTAAAATATTAATTTATAATAAAAATGAAACAGTAATATTTACAATAACATGTGTTTTATTCATTCTATACTTTTTTGTAATTAAGTTTTTAATAGTTGTATTGATAGCGAAATTATATGTATACATCACTGTCTGCCTACCTGATTAATTCAAATTTTAATAAAATTAAAAACGAAAAATGTTAATGAAATTGTAATAATGTTTAACAATACGTGAAGACACACGTAACTGTAACGCAACAGTTGTGGGTTCGATTAATTATTGTTTATTAATAGTTACATTTCTTCGTTCTGGTACCATTGTAATAGCGCGGCGTTGAGTTCCATCACTCACTCTACTCTCACCTACCCTGCTGTTTGTGTGATACAGCATGAAAAAAGAATGGGTATCTAAAATCATTAAGATCAAAGAGTTTCATACATCAAGATATATTAAGTAATAACAATGTTTTTAAATGAATAAAATCCAAACAGACCACTGATTGCATAATCTTCTAAGATATGTGGTTGTTCGATAGCATTAACACAAATCATAATGATTTCTGTAAATATTATAATATTTATATTTTATCTCCTCACACTTGCCGGGGTAAGGGTCACACGGAGTAGGAAGTGATAGCTTACTAAGTCATCCTTTTTATCTTGCCGACTAACATATACATATAGTTCTAGTTCGAAGATCAGATCAATTTTAATATAGACAAAGATATATATACTAAATTTTAGTACATTTTGGTTCTCACTTTCCGCCTAAATCTGAAGTCATTTTGTGCGGAGCTGAAGTGTCTTAATGGGAACAGAGTGTCAAAATACCAGGTTCCCAGGTTCGCTCTGACCACATTACTCTGTGCGAGATGCAACGTGCAGTTATATTATAAAACATCTAGAGTATTATGTCAAATAAACCATTTAAAGGAAATTGTTCTATAAATAATATTCTTCTAAAAATAGATAGAAATCTTCTTTTTGTCTAAGACACCAATGACACAGGAGTACACGTAGCTACGCGTAGAACAAGCCACGTCAATCGCTTGTGCAACCGGCGCCTCAAATGCCAACGGTGTTTGCAATGTTTATCTTTGAAATGGCTTTTTATTGGCAATTACTAACTTTATTTACGACACTATAAACTTAGTTTCGAAACATTATAGAATACCAAATCACTTGTCACAGATAATGGTTTATAGCTCGTGTGGATTTCTGCCTGGATTGTAATAGAATCTGTACCCTATAAATATATTTATTGAGGCCAGTCGTGGCACAAGCGTGCGACAGTAATCACGCTAGGACTAGGTTCAATTCCCACTTCAGGAAATGAAATTTATTGTTTTCCTTTCATCATTCGCTTCCTTGGATTCGATTAAATCGTAATAAATGATAAAGGTCACTTAAAATTTTATTTCAATTGTGTAACTATATATTTATATTTTTTTATTTCACTAAATATTTTATATTAGTAGGCTAATAAGATTAATAGTTCTAGGTTCTCGTCGTTACAAAGCCGACGTGACGCGAAGTGTGCGAATTCAAACAGGCCGACGCATATAAACGAAATTGTGACGCGAATATAAATCGTTTGGAATTTTCGAATCCTCAATTGCTCATGTTTGTATAAGCCTAGTACTAGTTTTATATTATGATAATGCTAATATTTGTTAAACCATCTGCGTGTTTGATGGATATAAAATATTTTAATGTAATCAAATCAAATAGAGTAGAGTTTTTGTTATCTATCTTTAAAAATAATTAATATTTTTTATTATAATTAAAATAGATAAATCAGATATTAAAGGAAAAAAGAAATCATTTATCCTTACAAAATATTAAGTAGGTAAGTACGTAGTGCAACTAACATATAGATAATTATTTAAACCGATAACTAATTCCACCACCAGTCTCTGAGATCATAGAAGTCGTATGCGGTTATTATCCTATAATTTATTACGTTTGAACATAATATATTGAAAATACTGATTCTATGCATTGACAGTTTATAATAAATAATGATAGGAATATATAATATATTGCCTATAACAACCTAGTATGTATGTATAGTGTACGAGTATGTAAGTATATATTGGACGGTAAAAGCGCGGGCGTTTATTGTATTCTTTCTTAACAGGTTATCTATCCACTTCATAAAACGCTCATTAAAGCTGATAGTTAACCTTGCAACACTGAGGCAGCTGGCACAATCTAAAGTCCAACTAATTTGAATAGTTAAAACCTTTCTCGTGGGAACTCAACGGTAAGCGGCCATTTCAAAAATTTGATCAAATATTTTTATGCCTCTACGCTATTTGGAAATCAAATGGCTGTCGTTTCATAGTGGAATGTTAATAAAACATAGGTTTCGATGTTAGGCTTATGATACTACTCTTGAAATTTTTGTCAGATTTATACTTTTTTCTCTCACAGCTAACCTGGCTTCCAGATACTCCGTTCTCCACTTTCCACTTGAATACGACATCAGCCTAGATTTATATTTTATTTATTTTCTTCTAATGTTAAAAACACTGCAGCAATTTGAACTCATATTTTGGAGGATTCTTTAGTTTTTGTACCTTTCGCTTAAATCAATATTATCTAAATAATTTTGTTTGCAAATAATATTTTAATAAGTAATATGTATGTACCAAATGTAACACTTAACAAAAACTTAATGTTAATGTTTATATATAGTATAGTACGTTCTATATTTTTATTTTTTTATATAATCCCTCCTCAAACATCACAATCGAAATTTTCGAAGGCAACGAGTCTCTAAGGGATATAAATACCTACTTATTATATCTATACTAGAATAGTTATTTAATACAATTTTTTATACAATATTAAAGATATGAACGTATGAATATAAACCGAACAAAAATTAAGATCATTAAAAACGAAACAGTGAAATTAACTGCGGCCTATTATAATCTTCGGGCTATAAGCAAATAAAACTTTTATAGGTCCACGAGCATCCGAAGCTTAATTAAAAGTTTAAATTATACATTGGCCGCTCGAACAACGAAGCAAAATAAAAACTACGATAAGATAATGAAAATATTGAGTTTAATAAGTGAGAAACATAACAAGTAATTAAAATGGACTCGCTGTGACATGTCACAACACGTTTACACTAAACAATCCAAGATAATTATTGTATTGGAAAGATATACGACACATAGAAGTTAATACAAGTAGCGCATACACCCGATAAGAACTTGGCTCGTAACACAACAATAGATACATCAAACGCTAGAAATGCATTATCTATTAGCGAAATGCGACTTCGACATTATCAGTAAATGGCATTCAAATGGGCCGAGTCGTACGAATGCATTAAAAGCTTTATGGCTCGGAGATAGGGAAAACTATTAAATGTCATTTCAGGTTTATATAAGGCGCATTGTACGGGTCGCCGGCCGCTCGGCCGCTATCTAGGATCCCGACCTCCGACTCCACCCCATTCCACCGTCATTGTTATCTCAACAAATGAGGACATCGCTCTACGCAATTTATTAACAGCTTGCACCCTGCTCCGACTTTGCTTTAGAGTTGAGATTATAATCATCAGTTTCAAGCTGCATCCCGTATGTAGCAGGGTAGGCAGAGACAGTCCAGTGCTGAGACACATCGATCCAAAGTAAATCATCATCATCATCATCATCCAAAAGACTTGCGCACCGTAGCGAGTGACACTGCGGGCGTGGGGGAGAAGGGGCACCGATATCTACTCTTAAATCTAAAGTGCGCTGCAAGCATATATAGCTATAAGCGTATATTTACAATAAGAAATAATTCACAAGTTTAGGCGGCTTAAGCCGCGAGCTGGTCACTAGTTCATTATAAAAAATTATGAGTTGTGGCGCAGCGGCACAAAGCATGACTTTAAACGTGACTGGTTGTGGGTTCGTTCCTCGCATCGAGAAAATGAAATATTTATTTAAATTTATATTTAAATTTCTTCGCTCTGGTCAAGGCAAGAGTTCAACTAATCAACACGCATTGCCTCTAGAATTCGGCGGAAAGTGGTGAACAGAATGTCTCAATACTAGGTTCCCTCCGCCTGCCCTGCGGGATACAGCATGAAACTGATTAATTTTTTGTATTGATTTTAACTGAACATAAAAAAATTTATACATATAATTAATTATTCATATTGACTTAGTATTTTAATATGCGTTGAATCGAAATCTAAATAAAGTAGACGATGCGATCGTTAACAAAGATAATGAACAACAGGAGATTGCCAAAAAACGAGCAAAAGCAATTTAAAGCAAATAAAAGCAGGCGCGCGCCCGTAGATGGAACCTGTTCCGATCGCGCCCGCTGATCTGAATAAGATAATAAACTGAACAGGTACTCTTGAAAATAAATAACGTTCAATCAAGAAGAGATTACATATTTAAATTTTTAATTGTTTATTTAAAATTATTAACTCATTAAAATATATTGCGAACTATGTTTTTTTTTTCTTTCAAGACTTATTCTGTCAGTCTAAAGTTAGTTCAATATTAGATTTTAAAATATAGTTTTATTTTATATAGCTGTATAATCTAAATGAAGTTAGAAAGTAAGCAAAAAACGCTACTTTATATAATAATCAATAAATATATGATCACAAGGCCCATAACTGTATAGGTTTCAAACATCGGTAAATAAGAAAAGTTATCATTCAACAGTACAAAGTGTTACAGAAAACAGTTAAAAACTTGAAAATAGAACGCCACAAGAAATAATATGTCCGTTAACTATTTTCTATCGATTTGTAATTGTTCAAGCTGTCAGCCATGATGAAAGAGCTATAAAGTAATTTCAAATAACCGAAGACAAATTGATTGTAGTTGAGTTTGATGATGCTTGGAACGCAACACATGGGATAGAAGCCGCAGGTTTCGAGCGTGATAAGCAGAATTGATGGATGACACTGCTTGTTTGTACCATACCCAACAAAAGAATAGTTAATTAATTCCGAGATGAAAGTTAACATGAAATTGGGGAGATTTTAAATGCTGTTAATAAATAATAACTACATATGTAGTATGTAATATATGTAGATACATATTAGTTTATAATAAATTATTATTAACTTGAAGAAGAATATATACAATAAGTTGAAATTATCTTCTCTGGAATCAGTCAGTTCTTTTAAATATATGAAACTTGATTTAGTCATTACAACAATTTTCACGCATATAAAGTAAACATTTGTTAAAGTTCCAAAAAAGGTCATTTAATGATACAAATATAGATGTGTAATTAGCCGTGATAAGATCTCAAGGAATGCCCGAGTAAATTCCGATTGAGATGTTCATTTTGTATGTGAGAGGATCTCAGGACTAAGAATGAGTTTTTGTGACCACGCACATATATTAATTACGTATATCGAAATAAAATGAATTATTAATTGCAATTTATTTGCAATGCAAGAAAATTGTTGATTAAAAATTTCGTAAGTTTTAATGAAATTAACTAAAAAAATTTTTTTTATATAATAGCAATGAACATAAATTGTCTATTACTCTACATTCATCGAGTAGATATGTAGCGCAACAGTATCAAATAAACTACTTTATATAGTTATCATTATCAACGGCTCGAATTTTGTGATTGGAACTTTATGATTTCTATAATAAGAAATCCTTGTAACAGAATTTTATACTTAAAAAAAAATGGTCATAAGTTAACAACACATGCAGTTTGTATGTAGTCCAAGATTAGGTGGACGAAAATGGATATTAAAGTTGTTTTTGTTACTCACACTTCAGACAAATGATGTAAGCAGCCGTGGCTCGTGTGGTGCCTTCTCGGAGGAAGTTCGCTATAGCAGCCGCCTCCTTTACGCGCCCTGCACATGTACCCTGTGCTTATGCAATGAGCTGTGTTGCAGTAGCATCTTACACCTTCTCCATCCCCTTCTTGTTTAGGATCTGGAAAAGAAAGAATTGTTAACTAACTGGAAAAGAAAGCAACTATGGAAGGATATTTTAAATTCTATATAAAATATAAGTTTCACGCTGTATCCCGCTACAAAGCAGGGTAGGCAGAGGGAACGTAGTGTTAAGACACTTCATTCCCCACTTTCTGCCGCTTTCTGAAAGCATTGCGTGTTCAGTGGCAGAACTCGATACCGTCCTTTGTCTCGAGATACCAGACACCAGAGCAAAGAAATGGAAATATAAACGTAACTAAATATTTCACTTCCTCGAGTGGGGATCGAACCCACAACCGTCGCGTTACAGTCACACCCTTGTGCCGCTGCGTCACGACGGCCTCTACTATTATACAAAATTACTACTTAAAAAAAAACGAGGTGTATGGTGTCACTTAAACCAATGCGGGCAATATATAAAAAATGTCTTATCAAAGTTTTATAACAAAAATATTTTTATTAAAACAAAAAGTACCGCGCAACTACAATAAAACAAAATCCACTGAATTTCAAGTAATGTTACTGAAGCCATAAAATTAAATCTAGCCACAAATAAAATTTATTTATAGACCATTCAACAGGAAACTGTTATTACCAATGCAAAGCAAAATGCTGGTAGTACCACTAGTGGATCCAGTTAGCAACCTCGACGTCGTGGCGCCTGCGACTCGTAAACTTTGATTATAGTTAGTACAATAACACCTTTAATTCACACTTAAAGCACAATAGTATATTAAATGTTATAGTCATTGAAATAGGAAAGGTCGAAGCATAATATTCTTGAAGTTCAGAAGTATTTGGAGTAGAAGAAGCCTAATGATAAGTCATTCCATTGTGCTTATATAGTCAATGGAATTCTGATAAAGATAGATAGAAGAAGATAAGGTGAGATTTGAACTCGTACCCAGTTGCACTCATACGATCTCATAAATGTATTCCATAAGCGACATCCAACTTCATATCCTTTCAAAAAAAAAACACGAAACAATATCAAAATTATATATTATATTTTAGTTTCTCAAACGTATAATGAAAAAGTCGATAAACCGGTAAAAACACACAGATGGTCCGTATCGAGTATTTATATATGAATAATGCGCACGTCACGTACCGAGGGCCCTTACATAAATATCCACAAGCGGGCAGCCTCCGACCGCATTCAATGTAAATGCCTCGATCCAGACGAAGATGAAACAAAAAGAAATTAATTTTAGAGGGGGCGCCGCTTTATTTGCTCTCGGGCCTCAGGTTTGACTTGAGAAAACGCAATCAGACCCCCTCCGACGTTTAGTCCTATTGAAATTCCTTTCGTTCACGACATCAGCCTCATCATGTCCAAGTTTCGAATGATTTGTAAGTCAGATTTGGAAGATCGATTAGGTGGCAATTAGTTTTCGATTTTGACTACGTCCCGGGATATTATTTTGATAAGTAAATAAAATTAATTCTTTAACTGTAAACGAAAGCTACTAATTTAAGGTTTATGTAAAAACAAACTGTAGGTTAGGCAGCATTATACTGTGAAGTAATAGCATTAAAATTTTATTAGATAGATTGTAAAACTATATGTTCAACTTAAGCTCACATTGTTTAAAAGCTCAAGCTAAATAAAAATAAGAGAACAAATTCTGATAAACGTAAGTAACATTATATTATATAATATAAATTTATAATTAAATGCTTTTTATTATAATTTCAATAAACACGAGAATATGTTAACAGTATTAATTATAATTTATAAGATATACATAATTCTGATGTTGAAAAGATCTCAAAATGTTGTAATAATGTATTCAATAGCGGCGCAATTAGCGTTATCGATATGTTGTACATTATATGGACGTCATTAGATCGGCTTTACAATCAATTACGTGTAAAAATAAAATACAAACGGAGCACCAAAGGATAAGGTAAATAAATAAATAAAAAAACAAGTAAACAAAAGAGAAAAGATCCCGGCATGCTATTTGGAATTGATAAATGGCCCTCCGGAGGCGAGGCGGGAAAGAGATAGAGCGAGGCTAGTGAAGGATAGAGACACTAATGAGTCGAAGACGGGAAGTATAAAGGATAAAACAGTATAAGATGGTAAAACGTTATCGTCTTCAAACTTTTGATTTTGTTGTACAGATTATTCACATAGCAGTTTACGTTGTGTGGTTTATTTTTCCAAGTCACTGCGGCGCGGCGCCAGGCCAGCGCTTCACGGATGTAAACTTTAGAATTTACACCGTTGTGTATGTTTCTCATTCTCGTTTCTCATTAATAAATCAGTGGCATATTTCGGCGAAATTAAGAAATTCATAAACATTGCTAGAAATTTACTTTTAGAACTCATCACTAAATAATATAATAATAAAAAATTTGCCACGATTTTTATATTATTATAAAAAATAAAGATGATAATTTCTTCAAGAGTCAAGAATAGGAAAAATAAATAAGTATGACGGAGTCGCAAATTCAATGGCGGTCGCCGAACAAAACCGAAGATGTGTTTATTATACGCTTAAAAAAACTCGCTCTAACCGGGAGCCGGTATTCTTGAATCGCGATTGAAACGTTCGCATGGAAGCACCGCTGCGCGTCGGTCGAGATCATAAGATCGAGATAAATACCATCGCTTCGCTTGCAACGTCTCTTCAATTTCATTAAATAAGGCCGCAATGGGTTCAGGATCGGGTTGTTGTTACCATTTCACATGAGTGCCTCATTCACTTCGGGGATATTCAATTAAGATCTAAACAACGATAGAATTTGCTGTGCGCAAATAGCTATTTCCGATAGTATCTCCAGAGAGTGGAGCATTAGCATTTAATTTTCCACCGAGTCAATGCAATAATTCATGTCGCACAATCACCGTGCGGTAGGATGCAATAATGCATTCTAAATAAATGTCATTGTGTTGTACAACCCAAAATATTTCATAGGAGTAAAATTTAAACGTTTAAAGACGTGAGCCATCGGTTGGTAATAGTAATAAGGTAACTAATGTTGCGACAGCAGCTTTCTCTCGACGTTCACACGCTGTCCGACCAAGTTTTATCTAGTACTTTATTATGCTAATAACATCTGTGGCGCGAGCCGAAGCCGGTTTGCTATTCTGATTGGAGTCGACATACCTGGCCGAGCTGATTGGATGACGCGGAAACCCAAGGCTGTGTGTCGGCCTTGTTGGCATTCCGATATTTGGTTAACATAATCATCGTGCCAAATAGGAGGACGTTCACCGACGACCAATTACATTTACGAAACAGCGAAATCTCCCGTCATATTTATTACCTAATTTCTATATGTACAACATCTATGCAGATAATTCGAAATGTTATATAGCGACTGTAATATTATATATTCAAAACGGTACTTATTAATTCTGTACACAATAAATCAAGATATTGTGATAATAATCTTACTTCAATAGAAAATTTATACGAGTAATCTCAAAACAAAACGAGGATTAAAATATAATTCGTGTTATATGTAGAGCGGAATACATTCCTAGCTGAATAGCTGGGCCGTTTTACTTTGTGAATATTCACCGGCGGGCTGGTTTTATCACCTGCATCGTTAAAATCACGATTCATCTAATTGCACGGTGAATTATCTGGTATAATGAATGTCGTCGCGGCGTTATTATCAATTGAAGCTCCGGCGGCGCCAGCGACTCCGCCGTGGGCAGTCCGGAATAGTTCTGCTTTAACCAGGGCGATTATTAATATATATGTACATTTAGTATACTAATTTAAAAGCGAAAGCTTATTAATTATTTGTAATAATTTAAATGTAATATTTATATTATAAAAAAAAACGAATATATATATATATCACATGTGCATGAATTTGTTTAATATTATTTATTTTTAATTGACTAAAGAGAATCTTAACTTAAAATAAATTTATTAATTAATCATATCTTTCTGAATTCAGTGAATTTCTAGCTTAGATTGTAGATTACCTCATACAGTGTGCATTCCGCTGGTGAGTCGAGAGATGTTTTTATTATCTAACAATCGTATCTCATACAGGTAGATACAACAAGAAATACTCGCGTATATGTACTGTTATTATTCAATTTGACCTAAAATATCTCTTAAAATATTGTACTGTGTATAATTAACATTTTATAGTGTATAATTGCCCTGTATTTCCTATTACTCTCTAGGATTTATTACTGATATACACTCGTACGTACAAATATACGAGAGCTATAAACTCCGATGTTATCGACGAAGTGCTGCAATAATAGTCGCTTTATTTCATATAGCGGGTATCTGTATCAAAGAACTTGATCGACTTCCTAGGAAAACCGTAGACCCGGCCGTTTATTATAACATTCTGAAAGTAGGATGTGATATGATGTAATCCTTGCGGTTTGATTAACGCAGCTGAAGCGTCGCTTTCGCATCAATGTAATGGAAGTGAGCTGGCCTATCCGTTTGTACGCATTCTGCTCAGCAAATGTAGTCTTTATTTCTATGAAGTTAAACACGCAAATTATATGCATTTAAATTCTAGCACGGGATTCATGCGTACTATTCACTCATTCTATCCACGTCTCGCCGTTGCCGAGGTTATCGAGACGCTTTCACGCCACACGAATAAATATTTAAATAATTAGATGCGTTCGTCGAACCTTCAAAACTGCAAACACAAGGAAGTGACCGTCCCACCCGTCTACCTGATACCCCCGTTCGATTGCGCGGGCGCCGTGAAATGTCATGCCGACAATGAGATTCGTTTAGCTCTCAATAGTGTCTTTAAATCATAATAACCCCTGTCATCTGTTGCTCACTGATCGTTGGACGCGTGCCGCTACTGCCTCTCCACAAACAAATCTTTTGTGTGGCTTCGACCATGTCCATATGCCGTTTACCGTTTCATTTTATTAGTGTAAATATTGTAGAATGCTACGTGACAGTCGCGCTGGTAAATATTGCCAATGCAAACAGGCGCCGGCGGTGACGCTGGTTCTTAAGTTTTCGATGTGTAAATTGATGGTGGAAAGTGGAACTTTCGGTTCATCGACACGTGTATTCTAATGCATAAATATAAAGCAGAGTAACGCAGCACAAAAAGCCAAATCGATATTTCAACATCGACCGCATTCCGCTCTTATCCGGAGCTTGGCTTTCAATCAGTTTAATTAGATCGTGAAAAAACATTACGAGTGGCCCGAGTGTAAGTGCCTGGCCTCGCCGTGTGGACTTATTGTGGCTTATTCAATAGTTTTTTTTTGTTAGTAAATCATTGACATACATATTAGAGGTATGCGGTCGGTTATAAGTTTTATCACTATTCAACATTAGAAACGCTATTAATTTTAGTTATTGCATTCGGTTTCTCGACCTTAGATATCTTATTGTTTTCTACGAGCTTCGATAGAAGAAAATAATTTCTGTTCACATGTGTATATTTAATGTAGAACGGAATGCACTTGATCTTCGTAGCGATGGATCGCCGTAAGAAGTCGCAAGCCGGAATGCGAGCGAGGAATTCACGCTACTGCGAGCTAACCGACGCGCCTGATTTTACTTATATTTATGTTATTTCCGATAGATAATTTTAATGTGTTTGATCGATAATTCAAAACATATATTTAATAATAGATTATTTTCAGATTAAAAATAAATAAAATGTATGTGGCTATAAACTAAAATTTTATTGCGTGAATGTAATTCTCAGGTATATCTTTAACCTTTAAAACATATAATATTAATTATTATTAGCCCATAAAAAATAGTAGCGGTGCTTCAAATTGTGAAAGCAAGTGAAGGGACGCTAATAACGGTGTTAAAAAATATCCGATATCAAAAAAACTATTATATTGTACAGCTGATAAGTTTTCGAAATTCTTATCGACTTTCTAAATTATAAATGTTTGTCACGTAATTCGCCCTTACGTGTATTACAATACAATGAAGTTTAGTTAATTAGTTACAAGCACTAATTCTTAGATAAAATTTACAAATCAACCTTAATATATAATACTGGTATTATTATTAAAAATATTCACGCCTCTAAATTAGACTCATCCTTAATAGATGAATCTTTATTATGCATTTATTAATTTTAGTATGAAATAAAACATTTTTCTACGTATAGACTGGCAATTTTACTCTCCAAAACTGTTTACAATAATAGTATATAGATCTACAGATGGAATTTCATCCTCAACTTCTATATGAAATACAAGAACAAGGCAACAACAACACAACCTGAGGCTACAATTCTGATTTTCATTTTAATAATATCGAACACTGGCCAAGGAGTACACGGTAATAAATTGTTCTGCCATGGCCTGCCTTGCGCCAGTCCGAACACGACACGAGTTAAACTCACATTAACCACGCCACTAACCATTAGTTCTACCCTTAACTGTTTGTTACAGCGTTTAAGCGAGAAACAAACGTCAAGCCAACTAGAATATTCAGTTTGCGGTACATTCAAAGGAATTTCCAATGATGAACGATTTACATTTAGGGTCGCTACTATACTTGGCATATCAGGATATTGATACATATTAATATACATTTAGTTTTATCTCATTATAAAAAAAAAACATGAATTTCTGTCGCTATAGCAACTCGCTATTTAGCATAGATAAAAATGAAACGAAATTTATGTTTCTAAATAAGATTCGTTTTGTATGTAATAAATACATAAAAATAGTTGTATAGACAGAGCAAAAAGACACCAGTATAAAATATGAAATATAAATAAAACAAAATAATATAATATAAACAAAACCTTTTCAGACATTGTGAATAATCATCACGAAGCCCTAGCTATTCACTTTGTGTATCTGTGAGCTCCTTCACAGCATACTCGATGCGCAAGCGCATTCAAATGCAATCAATATGCGATGTAAATAGCGAACACTTAATGGATAATGCCAGTGTTTTTGAAATTCAAATGAAAATAGACACTGGCTGTTTATTCTTAAGCTTTATCTTATACGTTCGTAGCTGATTATTTAGTATTGTTTTGTCACTGTTGGACATGAGTCTAACACGGGGGGTTAGAAGAGGACCAAACGCGGATACTGTCACGACCAACCAGCATGTTATCCGACTAGTAAGCCACAAGCGGACTGTATACTACTAGGTAGTACTATATGTAAACTTATTCCACAATTTATGTATTTATGTGCATAATTATGACAATTAATAAATATGTCAACTTTTTATGCGTTTTGTGACCACACAATTATCACATGGTTTTTTATATATAATATATATATTAGATAATTCAATTACTGTCTTAGTGCAGCGATACAGCGTTAAGTTCCGTTCTGCCGTAATGAAATTAAATAGGAATGCCCTCTTATAGAGGTAGAAAGTGGGAAACAAAATATAATATTATTATACTACCTTGTCTTAAGGGGGATTAGGCGTCATTCACGCATTGACGCAAAGTCCAGCCAGTAAAATCTGTCTGATAACAACGTTCCCACTGATCTACAACATACATTTAACTATTTGTAACAGTTAATACAATAATATATGGCGTCCCCACACTCGGAATATATTAAAGCCACTCATTATATCTTGACTATCGAGTATTAAATGAATTAATACATTAATTATACAGTTTCGTGTACGATTAATGACATTGGAATCACAATTTTCTTGATATTTTTGTTGTTTATTAGGAGATTATAAGCAAGGTGTTTTTAAAGCTTTTAAAATTTTTAGAAGATTCAACCTTTTCACTCTGTGTTAACGCCGCTACAACGTTGTTCTTTACTGTACATTATTTTTTCACAGAGTTCACTGACACGTTGACCACAGTGATAGAATAGTGTTTTGAAACATTATTTCTAATAAAATATTCAGATCGCTAGTGTTGTTATAACTTTATTATGTATAAAATATATTACCATAATGGTTTTGTTGTTAGACGTTAACAGCCTATTGAGATAGACTAGTTGGATATGTTTATTAACGTGAGAAATGACAATTCTTGTCACTATTTACTGAATTTATATATACAGAATGTTACGTGATATATGGATCGACGGTGGTCCGTGGGTGGAGAATCTATCTATTTTACCCCCACCCCCACGTATGTTAGCCGATTTTCAATTCTTCGGCAGATATTTGAAAATTTGTAATTTTTGGGAAGCAATCGGATTCTTGAAGAAAATTGGCAAACAGTTCGACTGTTAAGAGTATATAAGAGTATTTAGTGTACATAGATTATAAATATTTCCAATAATTAATTTAAACATTTTTAAACTATTTTGTTTATTATATAATATAATAGATATAAAGGTGCAGTATGTGTATATGCAAAAAATCAACTACTTAAGCAGCTCTTCCTTGATGCCGCATAGCAGTGTAAGCAGAGTTAACTTGTATTAAGACTTAAAACACTCCATTTCCAAATTTTCGAGACATTACATAATTAAAATGTAATCATTACTTCTATCGGGAATCCAACCCACAATCGTCGCGTGTTCAGTCCGGTCCTTTCATGTTACGCCACGAACGCCTCAACTACTTTTATTAGTATTTAATTCTATGAATAAGTGTTATTCTTTACAAATAAAGAAAAACAATAGATAAAATTCTTTAAAAGCAATCTTACGGTAAACTAAACATATTATATTTTACAATATACTACAATACTTAATATATTATTAACGTATGTTTAAAAAATTCTTAAATTCTTTATAATAAATATTTAGATTAGGCTAGTTAACTAACGAGCGGCCATTGTGCCTACTAAAGTACTATTAAACGATTTGGAGAAACTCTTGATGCGTTTCTCGGTTATTTCAATTTAAAAAAACTCAGCTAATAGCCTATTAGTGGAATTCCATACGGTCTTTACAAATAAAATGAAAGTTTGAGTAAATGTATAGATTTAAAATAAGTAATGAATGGCTTAAATGATTGAGTGAGAGATAGAGAATCTCTATATGTTTAAATTTCGTGATATGTGTTAAGAAAAATAATTATTATTAGTATGGCAGGTGAGATATATTTAAAGATCTAAGCAGGCGATAAGTATGAAAAGATATTTAGACATTATTGTCCATAATTCAGGGTACCAAATAAAAACCCTAGTCTACGAAACGTTAGACAGTACTCAAGTCTAACTAAGTACTAACAAGTTAATTACAATATCACTTAAAAAAGCTCACTACAGTAGTTACGTAAAAAACCGACCAACAGACGGTTTAATTCGTAAACACAAATAAAACGAGAGATGTTCAACAGGTTGTCTAACCAAGTGGTCGGTAAGATGTAGTAAGCAGTACTGTAAACATAACGCAACCATACGCCGCCGCCGGTAGAACAGACCCCCGTTCATTTAGTACAAATATTTAATGAGTTTTAAGTTATGAGAGACTGCGACTTGCGTATGAATTAAAAGTTATTTATGCTTAGAGGAAATGAGTTCAAATCTTCAATAAAACTATCCATTTTGATATATGACATATGAATGACAAATGTCTTTCTTTCTATATGAACTATATCTTGCAATATATATATATATATATAGATAAAGTCCTCAGATTTAACGAATTTTTACATAAACTCCATGAACGTCATGTGTGATAAAATAACACTAATATAAACGACGACCACTATAATAACATAACATTTTTTTTTACTCAAAATCATAATAAATTCAATAATAATTAAAATTATGAATTGGGCTACAAGATTATACAATCGTATGTGTTGCCGTCTGCTACGTGTGGCCCGCCGGCTCTGCGGGAAGCTTCGTACTTGTACGTTCTTAAATAATTTTTTATAGCCTCTCCCATTTCTCGGTTGAAGTATTCAAAACAATACGGCAGAGCTTTGTAGGCTCTTTTATGAAAACTTTGATTTTAAAAATAATGTGAAGTTAAACAATAGAAGGATAAATTTTAAGAGTTTTTGCAAAAGTCCAATTGGATGTATTAAGTTACGTGACGTGAATCGTCGTGGCGCGGCGGTGCAAGAGAGTGATTGTAACGCGATGATTGTGGCTTCGATTTCTACTCGGATGATTGATATATTTAATATTTTCACTTCCTCGTTCGGGGACGTATCTTAACGAGGAACGCAGTGTCTTGATAATAGGTTACCAGGTTCCCTCTGTCTTGTTTCAGTAGAGTTACAGAAAAGAGAGCTTAAATAATGAACATGAAACTTTTTAGATTATAAATAACTTTAATTAGTGTAAGTAACTATTAAATATAATATTAAAAAACAGGTGCTGTGTTTTATCAATTATTTTGTAAATGGCATAGCGTATAAGTAGCTTACAATGGCGAAAATTCCCTCCTTTTTCCGTATTTTAGAAGAATTTTTATGATTATTCAATTATTTAAAAAAAAATGTATGGACATTTAACTGACTCTTCAATGTATCTTATTACACAGTATAATTTGTAATATAATATTAAATGTCTTCAACAAATTCTGCTGCAACGGCTAATTAAGGCTTGATTCTACTGAACAGATATTCATCTATTATATATCTAGACATTAATTTATCCCTACAATTTCTCCACGTATGTACTCCATTAGATTTTGAGTCAGAAACGAAAATAGATTTAGTTTTGGTTAAAAACATTTACGATGTAATCATTAAGAAAACGGTAAACGCGCAAATTACGCACGCTTTTATTACCACCAGGTGAATTTATTAACATGATAATTAAGCTATGCCACTTTAAATGTAATTTACGTATATTTTTTTACAATACATATTTTAAAATCCACAACTGAGGCCGGTCGCGGCGCAGAGGCACAAAGTGTGACAGTAAACGCGACGGTTGCGGGTTCAATCCCCACTCGAGGAAATGAAATATTTATTTAAATTACTTTAAACGGTGTAATTTGTGCTTGGTTAGTTCGTATCTTTTGCTTTAATAAATAAAATCGTCTTAGCGTTGAAGTCACGACGTTCTTGTTTTTATAGTGACTGTTGCTAGAAAAATAAAAGCGTAGAGTGAAACAATTCCTCATTAAATAGTGGTAAGGCAGGGCTCTTAATTGGTTTGCCGTTTCTTAGGGCTTCCTCCTTGGGGTTTAAGACCGCTTGCTTTTTAACGAGAACCGATAAGTTTTACAAACTCAGTTAATAAGTACATATGGCTTTTTACTAATATTTTCATTAAAAATATTAAAAACTATTGTGAAATAAGTTATTTGGAGATGAAATCTGTTTTTTTTTTCGAGATATGTTACAATAATAAATACAAACACAATATCAGAAACTATAGAGACATTTTATTTATAAAGATTATATTATCTGTACATTTAAATACATTTAATAGTAAAAAATAAATATTTTTTGTGTTAATATATAAGAGAAATAAGTAAAAAAAAAAAGAATAACATATACAAAAAAACCTTAATAGATTTATTAAAAAAACTCGTCGGTCGTATAATAAGTTTTTATCCGCGGCAGTTTCACGTAATGGTGTAATAGCCTCTTATCTCAAGAAGCCCGAAGCCCTTGGAAGTGAATTATAGAATTATCCACATTATGTGTTTTTCTACTTTTTACATGCCGTTTTAGTTTGTACAAGACAGATTACACAGAGTTATTTGAGAAATTATTGTAATTTACTTGTATTTATTTTTTAACTAGCTTTTACTTGCAACTTCGCCTCTATAGTCTATCTATCTAAAAAGTCTATCTATCGTGTGGCATAAATATTTTAGTCACCATCCTCATACTTTTTTTACGACCTCCCTCTATTATCGATACTCTGTTATCGAAGACCACCTGAGGTCTACCGCTGCCTCACTTAATATAGAAGACGAAATTAACATATACTACTTATGTTACATCTAACTTCAACAACAAGTCAGTTAAATTTTGATTTCAGCTAAGGATAAGATATATATAAAGAGTTCCTCTTAAATAATAATAAATCAATAGAACACGGACGAACAGAAATAAAATGGTTTTATTTCAATGTCAAAGAATTGTGACATGAAATGTGCATGAAGCAGTTCCCGTGGGAATCGTTTATGTAATATTTAGTTTTGTTAATATAGTTTTTGTTTGTTTTGTAAGCGAAGATGCAATATACATTAATTTTATTATATATATATATATATATATATAATATGTGGTAGAAAACATATATATATGATATGATCAGTAAAAGTTTATTTAGTGATTTAATTTTCCATAACAAGAAGCTCTATCCGTTATTGTATATTGATGCAGTGGCTGTCAGCTGTGTCACCGGCCGGACGGAGGCAGCATTCTGAGATACAATCTCGAAACTGGTTAAATCATATTATTGCTTACCGATCATAACGACTGCTTTTTCTGATGACGAGACGTTGTTTGAAATCCGGAGTTGAAGTACAAATATAATATAAGCTTTAAGAATCAGGGAGCAAATCTTCGTTATATCCACGTTCTTTAATAGTTTCATTATATTTCAGTTCACTATAAGATTACTTCTTATAGTTTAGGGAGACATTGCGTGTTGAGTGGCGGAACTCAACGTTGCGCTTTTACCTCGACATCAGAGCGAAGAAATGGAAATTTAAATAAATATTTCAATTACTCGATTGGGGATCGAAATCACAATCAATCGGTTTAGTCGTCACGGCACCATGCTGGCCACATGAAATACAATTTTACGTTACCTATTAACTACTAGCTAAACAGAATTATTTATTTATTTATAAAGTTAATTAGAAAATTATGTTACAAATAAATTGTACCTTTTTTATAAAACCCCGGCAAATATTTATTGGAGAAGATGAACTCGTCCTTTATTCTCAAATTATAATATAATTGAAACTAAAAATACCTACAATTGCCTCTAACCGAAAAAAAGTTTAGTTACTTCAATCCGCAATAAAACTAAAAAAGGAGCAATTATTAAAAAAAAAAATCGAATAGTAAAAAAATGACAGGTGGTGAAGCAGCTGCATTACACTCGTTACCTCTCACCGGTTTACTTGGAATGTCCGTAGCTCCGTTATATCGCACGTTCCTATGTTCATCTTGTAGGTATGTGAGTTTGTAACTAATGACGATAGTTATTGTCATTTATTTCAGCATAATATTATTCAATATGAATTAAACAAAAATAATTAAAATGGACGTATGTAAGCATTAATATTTATAGAAAATGAAAACGATTCATACGCCGACGATTTAGAGTGTAACCTTGCCAACTGCCTATTAAAAAAATTTTTCACCAAAAACAATAACGTTTAATTTCAATAATTTATTTGTCTACTCTATGAAATGATATAAAATAAAGGTCAATAATGTATTTTTTTAACACTCTCAAACGGTACAAAATATTTGAAAAATGATAAAAAAGCGGATTTAGAAACCTAGAATCACAAACCACAGTAATTCAACCAATTTGTTAACACAAAAAAATATACAGCCAATACAAAACATTACGATTCACAGGCAATTAAATAAGAATAAAAAAAAAAACGAAAGACAACTAGAATGCATCCGAAAATGACACAAAATCGTTACCAAACCCATTAATAGTCTACGATTCGACGGTCTAACGAAGCAGTGCCGGTCCCGTCTGTAATCAGCGCGGCGCAGGGACCATTGATTATAGGGCGGCCGCCCACTTAGAGTAACGTCGAAATAGTTTTAACGTTCGTGTAGCTGTAGACTGTTTAAACGACCACGAAATGTAAAAATTTAATAATATATGTTCAGTCGTGTGTATAGATAGCAAAGGTTAGATGTAATTATTTAGCGCTTTGATTGATGTTGGACTCGAGTGAGGAGTGTTCTGTCGATGGTTACAAACGAAATTAGATTTAGGTAGACTAACTATATACCGAAAGTATAAAACGTAGTGATGAATCACTCAATTTTTCTATTCATCCAGCTTGTATAAAGGAAGTACAAAAAATTACGCACAAAGATAAAGGATGTTGAACATGTTATTCCACTTTATCTTGCACCCCATTATGTGGTTAGAGAAGACGTACGTTACGTCAAAAACGAGTCAACACTCGTCCAATATAACGAGGGCGAAGTCAATTGCATCTGTAAATATAATTTTAGTATAATTTTGAAGCGTAGATTCAAGTACATTTATAATAAGTAGGTATTTTAATTCAATTTATTCTGTGCAGCTCAAATGTTAATAAACCAATAAGCGGCATGAGTATATTTTTATTGTTTGTACACTCTGCCGTCTATGTTTGCGTGTGAGATATTTAATCAGTTCAATGTCTAAACAACGGCCTTTAAAAATTGGTGGCGGTCACTCAAGGGACTGAATCATTTTGCCACTCCGATAAGAAAAAATGCGGCGCTGAGTGAAGCCACTCTACAAGAAAAGCGGTAAACGGAGTGTTTAAACACTAAGTTCTTTTTATCAGTGCTGATATATGCAGGATACAGCGTGATGCAGACGTCTCATGACATAAGCGACACAAAAAAAAATTAATTAAAAAAAAAAAGTACTTAGTACTAAAAGATAAATATGTACATGAAACGTCAAATCGTCAAGCTAAATCAATTCATACAAAAAACACTGCATAGGATGTTCTCAGCACGATTTCAACTAATAAGGCCCTTATATGATAGACCTTGCGTGAGATATTTAAATTTAGTTGCGTGATCCGATATTTGATGGGCATTTGTTCAAAACCACTTTATTAGCCTAAGGATATATTGCCTTGTGAGATCTGTTTTGAGAATATTTATTGCTTATTTACGATATATTTATTTAATAAATTAAATTAAAAAAAATCGCTAAAATGGTTCTTTCGTATGTCACCCCCTGTGATCTTACCATAAAATAAAAAAAAAAATTAATAAAGCATGCTAAATTTTAACCTGGGCATGTTTGTTATTAAACTCAAATTATTCATTGCATTATAGAATCAACTTATTTAGAGGTAATATAAATTATATTTATAAACAATTTATTATGATATATGATATGTCAAATAAAACTTGATACCTAGTTCTACACATATCCTGATATATATATTATAATAATCAAGCATCACGTTATTTCTTAGTGGACGGGGATACTAGTGTAATTATATATACTTAAGAAAGAATATAGCAGCTTCAGACTATCTTGGCTACATCAAGAATATCTATTGTCTTTTTTTACAAGTTGTGTACAGAGAGGTACAGATGTAAAAGCTATGTAAAATTAAATATTCCAAAATCGAACAAAAATTCGGATAAAATACTAAATCTAGTCTAGTGACTAAAGTGGTAAAAGTGTAGAAAACGGTCACTGGGAGTAATGATAATGATAGCTCCGATTTCACACAATAGTTGTAGAATAAAGCCCCAGTCGAAAGAAGGTTTCGACTCGATCAGCTCGTTAATACCATAATATTGTCATCAGATGATCAGATCAGAATTGGTACATATTATGATAATAAACGAACTGAAAACGGTAGTGTGATATTAAGCTTTTTAGACTTCTTTGTATATTTAAAATAAAATATTTATAAAATTAAAAATAAAAAATTAATACAATATCTACTTGTATCTAGAACCTTATTTCAGAAACGAGATCAATAGAACCGGAGATAAAACTCGTTTTCTTTGTAGTATCCGCAAACATAAGGCATTGCTCTTTGCACTATATAGATAGATAGACTTCATATATATATACTCGTATATTATTATACTTACTGTTAACATTACTTGTGATATTATTTTATATTATTACATTTTACGAAAATAATGCTCTAAGGAAAAATATTATTGTAATTAAAATTTTATCTACAGTTAGATTTTCTTATATGAATAATAAAATATAATATATTCGAGTGCGTTTAAAATACATATAATTAATAACACGGACTCGTCGTGAACTACAAAAACACATTATTTATTAATCATGAATAATTCCCGCAAGTTAGAGCTTCGAGAGTTACTTAAAATTGTATTCAATATAGTATAAACTGATTTGTGTTATATTACGTTAGAATAAAGTATATTTTAGAGTGTCACCTGAAATATATGGATGCATGCTAACATTCGCTAATTGACATTAAACGGCGCGCATTCCTATCGTATTTTTACGCTTTCGACCGCATCTGTGATTAATTGGAAAGTCTAACGTATAATATATCTAGGTTTCGTTTAATATCTATAAAATATAACCTTGTCTAGGTCATTTTTAGATTAATATTATTCGAAGAATGCAATAATTTACAAGCGGTAAAACCTAAAATAAAAGTTAAAATTTTAGATGTAGTTAACATTTTTTTTCCACTATATATCAAAAAGCTCTTCTTCTAAATATTAAAAAAAAATCAACTATCAAGTAAAAATTTTGTAAATATCGATTTGTAAGGATTAAACTTATATTCTTAAAGTGTACCTGTACAAACTTAATCTACTTAAGGGTTAGCAATTATTAAAAGGCAAAACCAATTTTGTTATCGAATTATTATAAAATTGACGGGATGTCTGTTAATGCCTTAGATCCGAGACATATGTTCTAAGGCAATTATTTTAATATTACAGCGGAAAAAGGGCCAGTTTCTTTGTGGTACACATAATGACAGATAATCACATAAGTATTACCTAGTTGTGATACATTAAATACATGTAAAATGTTCATTCCAATTGTATAAATTGTATATTCGTATCGTGGCAACAATATCGTTTTTTCCTTCTTTGTTTATATTAATATACTTTACTTTAATTTTTAGTTTTCACGTACAAGCATACATTTTGATAAACCAAATTTAATATTATATATTAAATAAAGTATAAAACAAAATATTTACTTTAAAAAAAATATGTATGAAAGTAAGCCCAATTATAGACGCGGCGGTTTTGAGCTCGATTCCCTCTAGGGGGAATGAATTATATCATATCCTCGCTATGCTAACAAGACAAAGCGCGGCGTTAAGTTTTACCACATAACACAAAATAAAATAAAAAAAATGTCTTAATAGTAGATTTCTACCTACCAGTACTTTACTAAAAATTTAAAAAAAGTAAAAAACAAAACGCAAGTAGCTTTTATTCCATTTTCTATAGAATGATTGAATAAAGTTAATAGATTAATGTATGTACATAATATTAGTTGAAAATCAAACATATTGTAAGCCATTCAAATCATTATGGCATTCAAAATAAAGCTTATTTCAAATTTCTTTGATAGTGATAATATAATTTGTTCATAAATCATAATCACAGTATAAATACATTAGTTTTAACTTTGAATATGTAAAATTTATGTTCCAAATAAAATAATAGACGAGTGGGCGATGAGAAGCGGCCATTGTTTCGACACATATATTGATATATTTTTCACATTAGGCGACTTTGCCGTCTTCATTATATACTTAAATTACGTGATTTTTTTTGCCATTTTCTCAGAAACGGCGCGTTTTTTGACCTTGCAATGAATCATTTTAATATACTTGTAATACAGTCGTAAAGAAGTGCCTGTACAAGGAAGATATATAAGACAAAATGTTATCGCTCTATCGCCTTATTAATGTAATAGGAAAGCTATAATTCTTAATTTTTTTGGCTATTTGTCTGCTTGTTTGTTCATGCTTATCTTAGAAACTGTTTAACCGATTTAAATGCATGCTTTCACTATTTAATTCTGGCAAGCTTCATTTAACATTGAGTGTTTTTTAAATTCAATCGATTCACAAATAATAACAGTTATAGATTCAATATATATAGAGTCGCATCCAACATTGCTATAAAATAGTATTTTATTGAATTGGCTAAAACTTTAGCTATCGATCAATGTATTTGTCTTTGAAATGATAATGTTATCAAATCATAAAAGTAATTCAGTTGAGAAAATAAATAATTGTGTGTGCGTTTGTAAACTAAATATACATAATATAACATTAGCTATACATATATTATAAAACTGTATAAGCTAGCTTGTTCGAGTTACAGTTAATAATAAAGGATTTATACAGCGCTAGCGACATTACAATTATTTATCTAAAGCGCTAGCTAAATTATCTCCACTTGATTAACGATTTCGTCTCGGCGCTACGACAGTTTTGAAATATTCGCTACGGTGCGCCACCAAAATTTAATATGCTATATTCCTACGGTTACAGTACGCTCAACAAGTAGTGGCCGCCCTGAAATTAGCTGGATGCTGCGCAGATTTGATTTTAGAATTTTTCTTACTAATTCTATCTTCCCAAAAAAGTGTAGAAAACGGCCATGAATCTTCGACCCTACTATAGGTACATTAGAGATATGAAATACTAATAAGTTTAAGAGGAAATCATTAATATAATGCGGTTATTATTATAAATAATAGTTTAAGGAAACACTTGTTTAATTAAATGTATTTATTATGTGTTAATTATATTTAAAGTTATTGTTATGATAAAAAAATGTGATAAATTATGATAAATACACAATGTACGCAATATATTAATGAGTTTGTGTTGTGTTGGGTTTAAAACTCCTACTTTCTCCACACCTGAGAAATTTAAGAAATGTTTATTTTAATGCCAGAGTTCTGGAGGCATTGCGTGTTGAATGGCAGAACTCAGCCTCTGCCTCGACAGCGCCTCCAGAGCGAAGAAATGAAAATAATTCATTTTCTCCAGTGAGAATCGAACGTACAACCTGTCGTGTTTACAGTCACACCATTGTGCGCCTCGTAATACGTAGCAAACATATATAAAAATACCAATGGATTACAAGTGATGAAGTTATAAATATAGCAAAGTCGCCACTTGTACGGTATAAGCCACACAATTCGACCACACTTGAACCAACTTGACCTCTAAACAAGAACATATCAATTAAGGGCACGAAGAAAAAGAAAGAACCATAAAATCATGCTTTTAATTGGAGTGTCAGTGGTTAAATAGATATGATGAAACCACGCCTCTTATGGGGAGTACGGAGAAATAGCAGAGGAAAATCATGTTCCATGTTTTAAAACAGCAGATTGTACAAGTACTATTATAGTAAATATTAATTTACTGTATAAAATATGAGTATATAATGTAAATAGTGAAGGAATAATATTCTCTTTTTCTATCCTGCACATGACACAGAAGGCAGAGGGAACCTGGTGTTAAAATTCTCCATTCTCCATTATGACCATATTTTCTTTGGCAATGAAAAAAAACGCTTTGTGGGGTTTATTATATATGGTTGATAATTATTTAACATATGTAGGGAATCATAATTTACATTCATATGTGTCATTTATATATTTCAATATTATAAATTATTTATTTATCATTTATAAGCATACTTACTAGACTAGACTTTTGTATAAACTGTGTCGTGTTTTATCATTTGTTTTCAAACTCTATGTACTTTAAAGTGTTGTTGAATATACTCAGTGTTGACCGTCCGTAGACTTTTTATTCATCTCTATCAACACCACACATATGAAGGATAAAACCATTGTTAGTTTTATCGACTGACTCTAAATACGACCATTGTGGATTAAATATCGACTCGAGGGAAGTAATTATTTTCATTTCCCGCTGCCAAAGTTTGAGCTCGGCGACAATATGTTACAGATTAGACAAAAAATGTCTTAACATAAAAAAAAAAACGTGATAATAAAAAAAAGAAATCGATAATACATTTTTAATCCAACGGATGGTCAAACATTACATACGGCAAGTATCATTTAACTTTTGTACGACTCTTGCACTTTATAATCTCAACATACACAAATAAAAGCTCTGATAATACGTCTCACAATCAAAACACATTAGCCACAGTCGAGTGACGGACGGACGGACGGATTTACGAGCGCGACTCCTCTAGCCCCCACATTCGTAACTAGCGGTGAATTAACTATTGTAAACACTATATGTTCGCGATATGACTCACGAGACCATTCGACATATTAATTTTGTATATATTAATGTACATTATCTGTGTACGTAGTGCAGGGATTGGGATATCGATAAAATGTAGAAACGCTCGTATGATCAAGCGCAGCTTTTTTAAAAATGGAATTAAAACATAAAAAATTGATTGCATTTTGTTCATATAGTTTGTAATTATTCATTTTGTTTGCTACAAATGACAGTGATCTATGATAGACGTTGCAATGGTGGCGCCAAAAACGGTGCGCGATGAGGTCAGCCGTGGCGGCTGGCCAACTGCATTTCAAGCAGAGCTATATAGGTTTTATAATTTAATCAAAGTCACGCCTTGAGAGCTCGGTTACAATAAATTAAAGAGTCTGAATGTAAATATTAATATGATATTATAATAATAGTTTATTTATTAGTTACTTTCATCCCGCATGTGTGTAAGTGTACTTTGTCATTTCAAAATCTACGCCTACTATTTATACTTGAACCATAATATTTTTAAATATAAAATAATTGATATATTTACTGATAATCTTATAAAGTTCGAGTACACTGTACAGATTTAAGCCCACCACAATTCACTAGTTTAATAAAATATAAACTTTATTGAAGAAAAATATAAAATAAAAATATACTAGTATATATTCACATGCTGCTATAGCAAAATGTCTAAGCTATTCTAATCGCTCTACGTTAAAATTATCACAGACAATTTTAACATTTTCGAAATCCTAAGCGTATAACTAATGTTCAGAAATATATATAAAAATTACAGTAATTTTCATCTATTATTTCTTAGCTGGAAGCATATAGGTCTAACAGCCTATCGTGACCGGAAAATAAGATATAAACTCAACGCAAAACTCAACAATGATAAACAATCGCCACTTTGAATGGATCATAAATTCAAACGGTTTCGCGCATGCCCCAGATCTATGACACTATAATGTTCGAAACACTCATTCCCACTCACATAAAAATGAGTGTTAATCTAATTACGGTCTTATTGCGAGTAAATTTTGATGCGTATCAGGTGGACATTGCGTTATTGCTGTGGCAGACGGCCAAAGCCGGTGGCGCCAGTGTGCGGACAATTACAGATATAGTAGACAGTATGTAACACGAGCTGTGAAATAAAACTTATGATTAATGCGACGCCAGTAGCTGCTTTATATTAAGTGTGATAATTGAAAAACACTGCCCTCGTTCACACGCAATTTCAAGATCTACCAGCAAAGACAGAGCAATTAAGAATATACTTCTACGGTATTCTAACAGAGAAATGACTAAAGTTTTGTTTGTGGAAAAAGTACAAATATTTATTAAAGTATTTGAAATCAAACTGCAAGTTCGCGCAAAAATATACACGTTGATTCATTAGCGGTAACAATTAACGCTTCAGGCTTTTAAAGAGACAATAGTGATGGGCACGCAAAGTTAATCGTTCACCGAGACTGGCGCCCCTGCTGGAGGAATTAGGTCGGCAGGCGACAAGCCGAGCGGCGCGCCACTGCACGATATCGATAAGTGGCTAATCTCTACCTACGCTGAACAAAATTTACGGCCGCCTATCCACTCGTCTATCGCAATTTTCTCAATATCTAAATCTTATTTATGCGAATTTTTTTTTTCCTACAAATGTAACGAGCATGCATTTAACACTGGAATATATATAACTTATAAATGTAACATATCATTTAAATTGATATTACATTTTTAAAGGTGGTTTAAGGTTGCGGAAATTTTGCTAGAATCAATAATTTATTTCCTTGACTAATTTAAATAAAAAATAGAGCGATGTTTGTAGTTCTAAAATTTATATTACATTTTTAATAATAGTTTTAAGTAGTGGGCATTTAGCTAGAATAAATAATTTAATCATTTGTTTGGGTGTTATCGACATTTTTCAACAGAACATCACTAGCGGATGAGACCGGCGCGGGCGCCGAGAGCGCTGGCGCCGCCGTTTGCAAACAATGCATGTCCTTTACACAAGTGCTTTAAAAAAGCCGATTGTTAATTGTTATGCTAATAAAAGATTTTTATCATATTGCGATTGTTTAAAGTTAGTGCAGTAGAGTCATTATTACGGCATTTTCGCATTATACTGCGAATTAATTATAACTTTGAGTGATAAAATCATCAGTACGCTCTTAGCATTTGCATGTCTACGCGCTTTTTACTGTAGGTAGGAACTTATGTAGACATTTAAAATTTGACGAAAACAGCAAAAACCTTTTTTTTGGCCGCTACAACTCATCTGTTAACAGTGCATAGTACATAGCCGAAGCGGGTCGCTTTTTCAATATAAAATGTACTTTACATAATACAGTAGAAGTTTATTAAACGGAATAGCGATTATCCGGACTAATAACCGCGATAATATTACACAACCTACTACAATGAAACCTAAAAAAAATTAAATGTACGTAAACATTACACATATGTGAAGTCATAAATCGTAATATATGTTGGAAAATATTAATAGTTTATTAATAAAGGTTGTTTTTCATTGACATGTACTTGTGGTACTGGAAATAATATATAAAACGTCTTTTTTATGAACTAATGTCTTTTAAGAATTAAAGAAGAAAAGAATTAGAGTAAAAAATATTCTCGAATTTACTTACTCTTTGGTATAAATAGGTAAAAGACCTATTATATTAGAATTTGTAGTTAAAATATATAAATGTGTATACATTTATATATTTTAACTACAAGAAACAGTATTGTTCCAAGTCGTAAAATATGACATTTTAATTTCATATCTTTCAAAGCAATTTGTAGTCACCTGTCAAATGATTCCGATAAAAATGTTGTTTACTTGCCAAAAATGTTGGTCAAAGCGATGAAGGCACTTACCTGTAAAGAAAAAAACAAAATATATTTTTAACTGTGTAACCGGGTTAAAGACATGAAGAAGCGTTACCCTGATATATCAAACAAAAAGATATTTTATACGGTTTAAATTATTTTTTAGTTAAAATAAGCATATAATTAGAGCATATAAACTAAATTTTAATAAATTTAACTTTAAAAGTTAATTATATATTAATATTTTTTTATAGTACGTTACTATATATTATGTACTTCCCTGTCGAAAGGAAACGAAATATTTTAATAGGTAACAATATGATACCAAAATTAATCGTTATTATCACTTATATTATATAGTAACTATGTAGGTACGTTAACTAATAATAAAAGATAATAACAAAATAGACGTCTGTTTTCACTGTACATTCGTTTTGTTATAAAAAAAAACGGTGGCTGCATTTGTTTATTATTTCTTCGTTATGTTACGAAATATAAACAGCTTCGATTGAAAGTCAGAGTTTAGGTAAGCAGATGTTGAATCGTGTCTGCATAGAATTACAATTTAAATATACAATAGGTATAATTTATTTAATATATAATTAACATTTTGAAAACAATATATATATAATTTAAATATTTTTAATTTTAATTTAGCCGTGATTTTTCTAAAAAAATAACATCTTTTTTTCATACTGCTCTCAGCTTTCTAAATACACCAGATTGAGTAACAGAAATTATCTCGCATCTACACTTTTATACTCATTTCAATAACAATTATAATCAGGCAAAAAATATTCAAATTAAATGTATAACTGTTTAGTGGAACTCAGCGCCATATTGTATCTACTAGATGATGAAAACAGAAATAAATTGAATAGATTTCATCATTTTCCTGTTCCTGTTTTGTTAGAGTTTAAATATAAAACAATGCAAAAAAAATCATTAAAAACTTTAGCGTTAATTGTGTCAAATGCCAACCGTCCTGCGCTTTTTCAGTTTAAGTTTCCATCTGTCGCCACGACCGCTCCCGAGCTTTACGACCAGATATCAAGAACCACTCAACAGTACATTTTCTATGTAAATACATCTTTAATAATCAAATTTCATAGTTAAAGATTATCATCTGGCGGTACATCTACCCCTCACCGCGCGGCCTTTTCTAGTCAGTCTATTTGAATATTGTATCCCAGTGAGTTTATAAATAGTTCACGATCTTCGTCTTTGTATTGAAATAGAAACGTCAGTATTTTTTATTTAAGTTTTTCAGTGAAGCTAAATTTCAAGGTACAAATTTTAAATATTATTTAAACTTATAAATTATTATGTCAAATTACATATTTTATACGAATGTAAGAATTGTTGTTGTTGTTGTTATATAGAAATATGTCCAACAATTGCTAAGGATGTACAATTCTTAATTTGAAACGTACAGCTTAAGGGTAATAAATAGCCTCAAGTTATTAATAAAAAGCGCGTAAAATACTTTAAAAAAGAATAAAGTTTTATATCAAGATCAATTAAGAAAATACGTCTTTTAATTCTAAACCGCGTATTAATCATAATTATTATAAATATTTGTCAGCAGCACATTTTCGTTAATTAACTATATAATATATTTCTAAATGCAATTGCCTAGATCTGGCAGTGACCCAGAATTTATTTACGGCGAGTAAACAAGTACTATATGAGAAAGTATTTCTATATTGGAAACAATGGCTAAACCTAATGTCTCTTTTAGGTCACAGGTTTAACAAAGGAATGGGTCGAGAACGTGAGTGTCTACTTGTTCTGTATCCACGAAAACATACTAGCTTTCAAAATTTTAAGACTCGACGATTTTTATTGACAGCATCTTCTCAGTGGCGTTGCATTTGCTTCTATATACGATGGTCGTAGGTTTGGTTTTTGCTTAGAGAGTTTATAATTATATACGAACTGACAATTTGAGTTAGAGAAAGTGGCGTCAATTTCCATTCCCATTACGAAAACATAGAAGGGATCTTAAAATGGATGTAGAAAGTAAAGAAACCTAATAAAACCTATAGCTAAAATAAAGAACAATTATGTACACAGTGATACAGCTATGACTAATAGCATACGACGCATTATGACCTAGAACAGATCTAGTAAAATGAAATCCTAAGATCGCAATATATAAACACTAAACTTGTAATAGTTGCGAACTAGAAAATTACGCTGTCTTCATAAAGAATAAATTATGAATTTAATGAATAAATTATAAGCAAAACGTGGTCTGCCGCAATGAAAAAATAGCGTCTAAGTGCGGCGCCGGCGCCAGCGGCGAGGATAAGCTATGAGTGCACTCCTCACTAGAAACCTAGCAACTCCTCTAAGCTATACTGATCTTTAACGTGACGTGCTAAGAACGTGAATGGACACACGTATCGAGCACATACAACCTTCCACTGGAGAAGGCGGATTCTGAATGCGCGCATGTGACCGTAGCAACTCATAACGATACTTGAAAATGCCTTCCTATGCAAACAAACAGAAGTACACCCTACTGCAAAGTGTTTAGAGTCGATATCGCAATTAATTATCGTATTGTCTCTATCTATTACTGTTTGAGTGAGCGAGAGGTGCCAAGTAAAAATTTATCCGCGATCGGTTCTATCTCGTTCGTTTTGACACGTTACATGTGGCAGGCTAGATGATAACTATCTAAGCCCGACAGACGCTGGCGCTAGTACGTAAATTCAATTTGAATACAACTTGGGCGATTGTCGAGGCACAGCTATAAATCACGCTGTCAGATCGACGTGTGAGAACAAAGATTCATAAGCCGAATCATGTGGACAAACCACTCGCGAAGCTTACAGATAAATAAATAATACTTCAACGTGTACATAAGGCACTCAAACACGCCCACGCTTATTAAGCAAGTAAACCCTTACATAAAAACGTGTGGATTACGAGAAAATCTATGGCTGTTCATATAGAAACGAATCCCATACACAACCGTTTATATTCCCGCCCGCAGCAGGTGCGTTTGAAAGACGAAAAACATAAATTTTCTATTCGATAACAGATGTTAGCCAGCCGCGCTCAACTCGAATATGAAATCTTATTTGGAGCATAAGCTTTACGCAACCTAAAATAATTAATAACGTATCGCATAAAGTATTCCAAGTAAATAAGATACTAGAGCGGCGAGCACAGACGTGGTGTGTAAACAGTGCCCACGGTCGCTGAAGAACCAAAACCGACCACCTTGTGTTCATTATCTCGAGGCGCGCTATCTGGGCTCGTAGTCCCGCCGCTACAAAAACTACGAAATCTTATCGTGTGACACGAACTTCAACTTAGCCGGTCCCTATTTTTGAACGACCGAAGCTTTTAGCCATATCGGTCTCTACGCTGAGATTTATAACCGTCTGGTTCCGATTCACGGATTGTCGGAAGTCAAAGGAGAGCTGTGAGAGCCTTATTTTAAGATAATTTAAAATTATATCTTTTGGGACCTCGCAATTATCTTTTTTTGGAAAATAATGCCTCACACATTAAGTATTGGGTATCGTATAGGTCCGGTAATGGAGTCGAGAGAATTAAACGATAACACTAAAAGCTGAGGCTCTTAGTAAAGATTTTAATACTATTTGTGTCGTCCAAGGATTAAGCGGTGTTGATAAACATTTAGAATAATGTTTAAACAATTCTTGAGATATTGTAAGTCGAGCTCTCGAAAGCCATTAAGAATAATGAGTGTTTGAGAAACGTCAAGCGACAGTCTGTGATGGAGTGGCATTAAAAGTGTCGTTGACAGGTAGTCGATGAATCATCGCTATGTTATGCTCTAAGGCAATAAGCAATACTTTTACCATACAATATTTCAAGAAGATATACACATCCTACACAATGTTAATGCACCCGTCTTCATCTAATATCATAAATAAAATACACGATGAAAATATAACAAAAAGTGCAAACAAGTAAGTGCACTCTCTAGATATTATTAAATCACACTAATGGCGACTACATACATACATTAAGCCGGTCGGTAATTGAAACAATATTTCAAACAGATATGAAACAACGTGACCAGGTAGAATTTTTATCTGCAAAAACGCATTATGAAAAAGTTTTCCTTTTTTTTTTTGCAGAACAGGTAGAGAGTACCTGTTCGAATTTGTAGAGAACAAAAGGGGCTCCTAGAGGCGGCCGTTAATGGCAGTATGATATAAGTGGGCGACTAAGTCAATTAGGCCATCCGGCGACGCCATTCCGGGAATGTCACCGACAAATGACTGGTTACGATAAGAGAATAAGGCGAGATTGTCCTCGCGTCCTTTTCGTCCTTTTTACCCTCTCCTGCCTTTACTCTGATAACGGAACCTTTTCTTAATTGAGTTTCTCTGTAAGGTGATCGTTTATCGCAAACCACATTAGTCCTGATGACATCTGCTCGAGTTTATTGCTAACAATTGGCTTTTCTTCGCAAGCAGCGTCCGTTTTAAACTGTCGTGGATTATACAAAAATAATAAATAATAATGACTAATCTGGTTCTGCTTTGTTGTGGTCGACGCGAGCGCATAAATTCAAAGTAACGTCAAACATGAAAACAACGCGTTAAGTTGTTTCATACTGTACGTGAAAAACGCGAAAGTGAAAATAAGCTGAATCGCAATAATGCAGATACTGCTATCGGCATTCCGACATCCGCTCCGTTATTGATAAAATGAAATAACACATTCGCTTTTTTTTATTTTATTTTTACATTCACGCACGCTCTACCCCAGAGTGTGAATGAAAATATGTTATTTCTTCGAGTGCGTATCAAACCTGCGACCTGTCGCGTTTACAGTTTAAAATAACACATTTGAACGTTTAAAACTTGTTCAGATGAAAAGCGTATGCAAGTTGTCAAAGATAACCCAATTGAGTCAGTGCTATGTCTGTTTCAGCTGATTCACATCCTCTACGTTGTGGACAGTGATGCTCGAATACTTCCGTTATTCTTTTTAATTCAGAAAATTCAACATGCCTTTGAGGAGTAGTCACGTTACAATTGGTTCCACGTATCTTTTAAATCTACTTTTGCGCAAAAATTCAAATTTACATTTCACTGTAAACAATTTAAACATTATAATTATATTATTTGCATAAGTATACAATTAAAATTCCTACAAGTATTATTATATGCAAATTACAATTAGTTACAAAGTTGAATAAAATGGCATCCAACGTCAGGTTGTCCCGGCGAGTCTGCGAGGAATGGAACGCAACCGGTAATCCAGTAATTACAGCCCGTAGTGAACCATTCAGTATTGTTAAGCCCGAGGTGCAATCAGATGGTGCGTCGGGCTGCCGGCTTTTGACCCGCTGGTGGAATTTATTGCCGTGTAATAACATTTTATGTTCAGCGTGATTGTTTTCTAAATTACTCATTCGCATCTCTTGTTTATCATACGGAACGCATTCGAGAAAATAAACAGATTGCACAAATTGTATGTCATTTTATTAAAGTTGAAATATTCTCTTGGATTATACGGTGCGTTATAACACTTTGATCGTTTACATAGCTTTTGCTTTTTTAGGCAGAGGAAACTTAGTGTTAAGAAACTCAGTTTCCCAACGAATTATGGAGGTATAGCGTGTTGAGTGGCGAAACTGGACGCCGCACTTAGGCACTAGAACGTAGAAAAAGGAAATATTAAGTATTTCATTTCTTTGAGTGGGAATCGAACCCACAATGTCGCGGTTACAGTCACACTTTGTGTCACACTGTGCGCCAACGGCTTTGGCTCTCTAACTTTTGCTTATTTTTATAAAATATCATTTATTAATAAATATATAGGCCATTCATTCAGTTGATATGCGATTGAGTATAATTTCTACAGCACATTTTTTTTATTTGAATTATCATTTCAAACGGACAGTGGTTTGCGATAACTATTATGAGCACTCGGGCGCAACTGATTTCAATTAGTTGGACATCTGGTGAGGTATTCAATTTTATTATAATTACCAATATTATATTATTAGTGTCTCAATTGTTATATTATACCACACAAGTAGTTATTGAGGGATACTTTTTACGGAATCTTTAAAAAATGTAGGCGGATTAAATTAGCCTAGCCATAATCTAAGCTCAATGTTAGCTACGCATACAATTTCTTGCATTAATGTACGTATACTATGTAATAGTATGGAGAGTAATAAAATAAAGTTTTATAAATATTTACTATATATAAAATATTTTTTTACATACGAGTCCATGGCGCCGACACGCCACTCACGCTGCAGTTTAAAATCATATGCATAATTAGGCTCAAATTATGTCATAATTAAAGACGAGTTGAAATTTTTATTTATACTGGTTTATGTATAAAAAAAAATAAAGTAAATTTTTAATGCAAAAAATAACTTAATGCTGTATATTTGACGTCACATTACTTTTTAAATTGTTTTTTATTATAGACATAATATAAACCAATATAATATATAAAAAAAATACAAACAAAAACTAATATTTTTTTATTATCGTTTTCAGTTATGTCTCTATTTTCTAGCAATTTTCAGATTCGTGCATAAGTAAATAAAACAAGCGGCGATAAATTTAGCCTACCCCAGGCTATTGTGATATAGGATTACAGAATTTACACCACAAAATGGACTTCGTCTTGAACAAATATCAGAATATTCCATTTATCCGTTTGAATACAAACCTTTACAGAATTCAATGTGATAGAAACAAGACACTACAAAGAACTAACACGGCGATTTAGCTCTCGCGCATTGACGGTAATCAAGATTTATTAGATATTTACATTCTAAAGCTCATGCTACAAATGTAACGCCGTTATTACTTCATTTTCAATCATTGTATCACCAGAAAGGCATTCCCTGGCATGTTTCACTTTGAATAAGAAAACGTCGAAGCATCGCCCGCGTACATTAACATTCATACAATACATACGTACGGGTTTGCGTCACTGCTTCGTAAATCCGATTTGGTTTTTAAATGTCATAATATCTAAGGATATTTTACCTTGGACCCGTGCACTGTGCTGCGGTTAGAAAGTTTTTACTATTTTAATAGTACTTAATTTCTTTTGGCATAGTCGAGCAATCTTAAATGAAACAACTATTAATATATAACAAAATATGACTAAAACTGATGAAACTTAAGCTAAAAAAGCTCGTCCAAATCTCACTTGAACATAAAAAAAACCACCACCAAGTATATAAAAGACGTGTGAAGCATCACAGAAATGGCATTTCGCCCCCGCGCGTCCGTAATAATGACATATATAAACAAACATATTGGCGCCGGCTTATTTGCGCGCAAACCGCAAACACTGTGAGGGAGTGGCCATTGCACATGTGTAGCACTATAGTCGCGTAGTAACAATCCACGTAGGGTTTTATCATATCTAACATTTAGGTCGAGGTTAGATTAGCTTAATGTTTTCATTTGTACATTTGACATTGAATTTTTATTGATATTTATTTATTCAAAAAAAAAATACCGACGCCGCCAGTATTATATCAAAAGTAATTCTATTAGTATGTTACATTATTTTTCTTTGACAAGCGTCTAAACGCGATAGTTATGGGTTCGGCTCTCACTCGAGGGAATCAATTATTTAATACTTTCCTCAACTTATAATAGATTTTAATTTAAGTTTTAAACACTTTAAAAATACTAAATAAGTACATATATGTATCTAATATACATTTAATATTTTATATGTAAAGGAAAACGATAACATATATTAGTTAAAATATAAAAATATATATGAGTTTTATTATACTTGTTAAACCTTATATGGTATTTACACCGCTATTCGCGACACGGGCGTTAGTCCAGTAATTTGTACGTATCATTATTAATTAACTAGTTGCCATATAAAGTTCTTGTATTTAAATATACAAGTCAATGTTTTGAGTCATTTACTTGGACCTTAACATGTTTATGTCTAAATATTTATTTGCATACAAGTCAGGAGAGTTTATATTTATATCGGTTTTATATTATGTGATTCACCTCCTTGGTGATCACCTTTTATGTATTTCAGAGGTTCTTTTTTCATATGAGATTATGTACTTTATAAATTTTGAAATAATTATTGGAACAATAATTTTACTACAAAATTTAACTTATTAATTTAATAAATTCAACTAAGAAGTTTTTTGTCGACTGTAATAATATAAATATTTAATTTACTACTACTTCAGGTCAATATAAGATCTCTAGAGAACTAAATACTACCCACATAAAACAAGACGACGGTTCTAGAGCTGCGTTTAATATTTGCCTGAACGGACCAAAACGCTATCTAAAATCAAACTAGAACGTCCAAATCAGTAATCTAAATTATAGACTTACTGTATGACTTAGACTTTATGTCATCCGTACATGGCAAGACATGTATGTTGATGAGATGACGCTGTAACTGTATGAGCTTTATTATTATAACGATATCGACTTTTAATGTAATTTACATGTCTATCTATGCCAAGAAGTGGATAACGATATCATATTATTATAGTATCAGTGGTTAGACATATTAATTAGTTACATGTTATTGCGGGTTTGATGTGTGAATGAAAATATAAGACAGGCTCAAGTTTTATATACTTGTACTTTTAAATACACAGAGTATAGTTATCAGGGTAGGCAAGAGAGAAATTAGTGTGCAAATATGAACGTTCTGCGACATAATAAATAAGAATAGTAGGTAGTGACATTATGTGAGTTCTGGTAAATTTATAACGACTGTTTATTATTAATTACAAAAAAACGAACCTTTCTAATGAAAACCTAGGTGGGGCTGACTGGGTCAATAGCATTATGAAAATTAAATCCAAATTACTTATTAAATTTGCATATTCACTTAGTACCTACTTATAAGCTATTTATTAACTTCACGCATAAAGCACGACAACTCAGGACACTCCGTACGTCACTTTCCGCCAACTTGCGTGTCTGTTTACTTTGTTGCCAAATGCCTAAATTAATCATTCAATATGATTAAACGCTCCAAAGAGTCAACGTTTGCTGTATAAGGTAATTTGATACACGATCTAAATTGTTAACTAAACTATTCCTTTTGTTTTGACTATGGCACTCTGTTTTATAGACATAGACAAAAATTATTTATTATTTTTGAACTGATAATAAAATGCTATTCGATAGAAATACGTAGAAAACAATACCCGCCTAATTTTTTATTGGAGGTAGACTTTATCATCAACCTCTTCATACATGCTTCTAGAGATTGATGAGAGTGGACGTGGCGAAAGAGGTATGTAGAGACCGTAGTGTTTGACACTCCGTTCTCTCTGATTACATTGCTAGAGATACACCACGGGGTATAAATGAACAATGGCATTTTTTAAATTCAAAAAACTGTCGTGTGAAACCAACAGTTATTTCCAGCGCTATAACAGTTTAAAAACAACATTATTATCGGAACCGTGAAATCAATTTAATAAAACCGATTACGAATTAATTAAACATTGGCGTGTAGTGTGGTGTGGTGTAGGTGTGATGTCTGCGGCGCGGTGAAATGTGGACAAGCCAGAAGTTGACTCTCGCCCACACCTCTTTCATTGATATTTGAATTAAAAATAATTTAGTTGTGCCAAAGCTTGTGTGTTAGGCCAGTCGTGGTGAAATGAATAGAAATATTTATTTAAATGTATATTTTCATTTTTTCTCTGTAGTATCGAGGCAAAGCGCGGCGTTGAGTACCGCCAATCAACACGCAATATCTCCAAAATTCTGGGCAATGTGCGGAACGAGTGTTTTAAACATTAGGTTTACTCTACCTACACCCTGCTGAGTGCAGGATACTGCGTGGAGTTGGTTTGATTTTTTTATAACTTAACTACAAAATACTAATACATGTTGGTGGCACGTGTGTAAAAAAAAATTGCAATTTAATTTGAATATATAATTTGCTAATTAATAAGAATTAAAATTATTTCTAAGTATTTGATCATTTAATTATGGCAACTACGATATTATTTGTTATTAGAAGTCTGTTAATAAGATGTTCGATTTTTAAACGACATTAATTAACTATTGATTTCTTGAAATAGCTTCACATTCCTTTTTGTACATTGGAAAGCGTTATTTAAAAACTTGATTTTATTAATTTTTAAGTTCCTCATAGCTTGATATTTAAGAATAACTTTACCATAACTGAACTTGATCTTAGTTTCTTTTGATTAAAATGAATCGAAATTTAAGTAAATTATTTAAAATAACTTAAGTTTAGAGATTTATTATCTACATCCCACACCCAGTTGCAATATAATCTGTATTAAGCATCTGTTTAAGGCTAATGAAATACAATCGATTCACTTAATTCTTGTTTCCATGAAAGTTTAATCAACAAAATAATTACTCTACAACATCAAGGTGAGTCTCGTAATTGCTCTCATCGACGGGACCACCCGCGAAGCTGGACAATAAACTGTAGCGATACCTCATTCCCTCGGATAGATTGAGAAAGTCGTAATACTTATCATTAACAGTTTTTATTTGCAGATTTAATAGCAATTAAAATCGGAGTCATTCGTCAGGTCTATATATTATACTCCGAATTATACTCTGTAATAGGGTTTGACGACACTTCATTAGAATAAATAGTATCAGCATTTAGAATAAATAGTTACTAATATATTTAAAAAAATCTGTCTTCAATTTCTTTCTCTTTCATATGTTTTTTATCAAGACTACCGCCATTTACATTTTATAGAGTCGAGAAAACACTAATATGAACTATTCAAAAATAATTCATAGTGTGAATCTACACCTACGATCATTGTAGGCAAATCAGAAATTAGACAATTTTTAACTTTCATAATTTGTAAAACAAACTAAAGCTCGAAGGAAACATTTAAACCAAAGTTAATGTACCGTTTGAAGAGGTGTCCGACCACCCAAGTCACAGACAGTGTCGATGAAATAAGGAAGTTTGTGCAATACATGACGAAGTGACCGTGACAGTTGACAGAAATTACAACTCAAATAATTACTTGTGAACATATTTTAATGGATTACTCTGTGAGTTAACGTTATATAGAATTGATTAAAATAATGTTTGGTATATAGTTCATTTAAAGGTACTTTACTATACTAATGTAATATTAAAGTTAAAGATTTATGTTTTTTTATCAATCTAAACAAAATTTTTCTTTGTTTTGTAACAATCTATGTTTACTAAAGTTTTTACATAAAAAAATAAAGAAGAACACCTTGAAACTATGGTTGTTCGTAGAATTTTATTACACGGTAGGCTCTACCTCTAATATCAGATGGTAATGCGTAGTTATCAAGTCAGTAAGCGCTTCTGATTTTTGAATATCGATTGAGGCATAATCTAGCCAAGTACAACGATGGAACTCAATTTGAATTCGTAATGGATTCTTTCGCCATCGTAGGTCCGGTTATTTTAGGTGAGACTGTTTCGCATAACTTGTGTGTACATGTGATTATTAAGCTAACGACGTTTTGCATGTGCTTATTTAATTTTTAAGCTTTACACAGATTTTTCTAGAATTAAATTTGGACCATACATTGTAATATAGGTAAATATTTAGGAGCTGTGCCCTTGTGTCGAACTCGTGAAAGAAGATGAGAGAAAAAGATCATTTCTTTTGAAATATTTAATATATTTTCAAATAAATAATAAAACTTTTATAAAAAGAGAACTACTCAACAAACTGTCTTAAACAAGCCCTTAATAAATAATTTATGAAACACATCTCGTTGCTCTATAATTTTTTCAATCCTGAATGTATGAATGGTACTCTTTGTAACTATCTATGAAACGTGTACATATTTATAGAATACACGCATTTATTCATAAAGTCGCCTACGCTGCAGCAGAAAAAACTAGCATTTCTGCAATAATGTGCGGAATGAAATTCATTTCATTCATACATTTGCTTTAGTTTTATATGGTGGATCTATAATTATATATAAAAAGTGTTTTTGCTGTTGCTTGATATTATTTATATAAAAATTCAATATATCATATTTCTTATTGAAAACTCCGCTATTTATTATCGATTTAAAAAAAAACCTAAATTCAACTCGTTGAAACTTGAACTGTTTTTACCAACAAACGGCAAAAACAAAAGGAAATAAAATGTCAAACGCACGTCAATATATAATAATATAACGAGGGTATAATCATGTAGAGTAAGCAGCTACAGTCACCTTCGACAAGCGGAGTCGCTTCACGCATACATATCGTACATTAGCAAGTGCATCGAGACGCGTGAGTTGGATTAATGCTCTATTTGCAAGACCTTTGTCCAGCTCGAGTACCTACTAAGTTTGCATACTGTACTTCTTGGCAAGATATCTTATGTTAACAATACTTATTTTCACTTTGGTATATCTTTTGTGTATTTTGATGAATTATCGTAGGTATAATGAAAATATAGTAAATTTTAAGTAAAATGAGGCCAGTCAGTTATTCCTAGCATCCCTCTGTCTGTTGTGTGTGGATACAACGAGATGCTGAGTTTTTATAGTAAATGCATTTATCTGCAAGTAATAAGCAAATCCATCTACTAGTGCGGAAATTAGATTTCAAGTTATATTTATGTATGCGTGGAGTCTAAAAAATGCCAACATAAATAAACAACAGAATTATATGGCTTTCTAAAACAATTATTACCAGCTAGCCAGTGTAGCGTAAATATTAAATGATTTAAGTCAGTATGACTGCGAAAGTTTCACTTTAATTACGTGAATAGATACTTTATGCGCCGATCGCGAAATCATTGTAGCATTTTCTAAACGTTATGGCGTCGGTAATTAGTTCGCAGGCCTATTCATTTGGACGAACAGCGAAGCGTTAGATGTTCTAGACTATTATAGATTATTTATAATTATTCATATTTTCTTCAACTTTTCATTAGTCCTGTTTTTTTATTAGAGCCTAAAGGTGGTTCATGTTTATATAATCTAGAAAAGAATACTCTACTATATAATAATATAAGAATAATTAGTAAACGTAGTCTCTAAACATATTGTTAAAAGCACAAGCGACACGCCAATTGTGAAGTCATCGTAGCGTTTTCTAAACATTACGGCTCGAGTAATTAGTTTGCGTGGGTTATTAATTGTGGGTGCAGCGACGCGTTACGTCCGCCCTGTTTCGCGGTTCGAGCGTGAATGCCGGTACTCGGTAGGCCAGTCGCAGGCGCCGGTGGCGCCGTGCTTCCGGCTATTACCGGAAGCTAGGTGCAACTGTCGTCTGCAACACTGCCCCTGCTATAGTTTCATGTATCAGTTTATATTTTTTTAATTGGCAACAAATATAAGTGAAGTGTTAATTTATATAATGTTTAACAATAATTTTATCTAATTTAAATCTGATAATTAATTGGTAACTACGTTCAATACGTTTTTTTGTTTGTTTTTGTTTAAATGGTGTATTTTAAAGTGAAGTGAGTGAAGACATGTTCAATTTTTGAAAAGGCACTGTAGTGAAATAATCCAAGTAAATGATATTTTTAATATTTATATTTATACACTTTTTAAATGTATATTTTAATCACTAATTATGTTATTTTATTAAAGTTCAGTAAGTACTCGTAGGTGCTCTGACATAAAGAACAAAAGGCAAACCGTGTTAAACGCACATTAATAACCTTCGCATTTGGCCGCGCAATTATCGCATATGTCAAAAGCAGGTGTACAATCGTTCACCCCCTACAAATGCATCGACATTACGACGCCGAACGATTATCCCTCCGAATTCCCATTCCTCGCTTACATTTGTGAAAAATAAACTTTAATTTAAAGGCATTAAGGGTGGAAATTAACTGAATGTAGTGGATTGCAGAGGATTTTTGGCGCCAGGTCTAGTAATTTGGCGCCAGACAACCGTTAAGTTCCCCCTTCAATGAGTTAAGACCACTTTAGTGGTTCCCAAAATTAGGGGTGACGAATCGCTGTATTGTTTAATTCATCATGATTAGTTATATTTTTTATAGTTTATTTACTTGGCGACGCGAGCACAGGGAAGGTTGTGACACATCACTACTTTTTATAAATACGCACATACATACTTTTTCTTTAAGTTTATTTTGTTTTTCGCTTGATGGGAAAATACTTTTTTAAATCTAATAAAATTTACGTGAACTTTGTTTAACATTACCATTACCAATGAATGATTATTAAAAATATTTCATATATATGTATGCACGAGTATAATAAAAATAGTGCCTAGCTCCACGCTGTATGGAACTGAACGCCGCTCGCTGTGTGCAACGTAGACCGAGGAAATGAAAATCATTTATTCCCCCGATTTGGAATCGAACCTACAACCATGTATTTACAGGCTCTGGCTTATATAGTTATCACACGATACGTATTTGGATTCCGCGAAAGCAACAACTTTCCCTTACCTAAGTTAACTGCTTTTTATCGTGCGACTCAAATGATATAATTATGTTTTATCTCATAGTTATCTGATTGTATTATATGAGAAATTAGGGATAACGGTACACGTCAGCAGTGCGCGAGACGTGGCTATAGGCAATAAGTACTTGTAAGATGAATCTTGTGTTCTAATAATGTAAAATAATGTAATATATTCTGGTATAATATAATTATATTAATATAATATAATAATTTATAAAACGGAAGCACTTTTGATATTTTTTTATACACTCCCTGCGTGTCAAATGTGCTACATGTTGACAAAATATTATAATGGAAAAAGAAAAAAAGAAGAAAACAAATAGAAAAGTAGAAATTTTCGATTAGGCTTTACTGATAAGCATTATCCATGTACTATATAACATAGACTAGATACAATTAATAAGGAGAAAGAAAACTGATATAACAATAGCCTAAAAACAAGCTTCACATTATTGTGTTGTAGACTACATCAACTTTCTACAAGTCTAGGTTTGATTATTTTAGATTTTCTGAAGGAAAAATGCTTGAATAATAAAGATAAATTGTTTTGATAAGGAATGAGTATTTTTTATTAAAGATATCTAGACGGAAAGCGAAGAACGACGTTTCTACACACTAGGTTACCTCTGCCTACCTTGAAACAAACGAAAAAACTCCTGATGAAGATGGAGTACTTAAAATATCTCTATTCTTTAAGCAAATAAAATTTAAATTTGATTTCATAAATTGTCTCGAAAGCGTTATCGTTAAAAGTTGATGAACTGGTTAGTCTACTTAGTCTAGAATATAGATAAATAAAGAGTTAAGTGTTCATAAATAAGTTTTTAAATTCCTGCATTTTAAGTTGTTTGCACTTGCCAGCTTTGTGAAACGAGGTTTGTTGTTTTTATTTGTAACTTGACATTATCTCTAGCTGTTTATTTATCGCTTAATATTATTAGGTAAGTTCTATTACAAATATTTGCTTATTTAGTTATACTTATATTATATAGAGCAGATTTTGTTTGGTCCAACGTATTACTGGTTGGATTTCAAAGATATCACTTGATAACGCAGGCAAATCCGCGGCTATAAAGCTATAGCGCTTTGTACATCCACGTCCATCTTCAAGTTTATGTATTGAAATTTGGCACAGAGACGATTTGAGCAGACGATCTTACGCTCAGTCAAGTATGAAGATCCAACGGCGTACCGTAAATTATAGTTACATAAATAAAATAAGATAAACTCATATTTATTCATTTCATACAAAATTTATATTGGACATCTCATATAAATTGAACAATACAAATTTAATTATCAGAGAACTTTTTTAATAACAAAACTAAACATATATACATAATGGGAAAGCCGGAAGCGGATTATATGCGCGGTGTTGAGTGGCAGAACTCAACGCCGCGCTTTTGCCTCGACACCAGGGCGAAGATATGGCAATAATGGATAATGTCAATAAATATTTCTCTTCCTGGAGTGGGGATCAAACCCATAACCGTCGCGTTACAGTCACACCCTTGTGCCGCTGCGCCACAACGGCCTCTATAATACGGATTATAATATTTAAGTAAAATAAACAAATACACATACTCGTTAAAAAATAACTAATAATGAGACATATTGTAAAGTTTATGTTGCATTTTCTTTTGTCATGAATTCACAATAACATGTGCAAAATATAACAATATGTTAGTTCGGTGAAAGGAGACGCCTGCGTTGACGCATGCGTCGCGGACCGTTAGCGCATTGTGTGGAATCTTTTTGTTGCAGGACTGTTTCGTCACTTACTGATTATAACAATAATAATAGATATGGAAATGAGCAAAAAATATACTTTTACTTTGAAGCCATCGTGATTTCTCTCATAATTTGACGCAAGAATAAATAGAGTTTTCCTAACATTGGATTCTCTCTGCCTATCCTGTTATATATGAATAAAACGAAAACTGAACAAAATAAAATATTAAAAGTAAAGACAACTATATCAAATAAATCAAAACGGTAACGTTACCGCAAAGTATATTTCCAGCGTCAACACAACGATAAATAACCTACATTCAAAGCTATTCCAACTATTATATTATAAAATATAACTTCTTTAATTTATATTTAATGTATAAGCTGGTGGCGGCTTAATAAATCATGATAAGCTTAATTTGCGTGAACGCGCATCGCGCATGTTCCCTCAATGATATATTATATGCCGTTTACTGACAATGTCTGGAGTGAACAATTTCTGAAATTAATAGAAAATTGTGTTTTTTTTTGTTATTTGAAACCGTTTGGGCAGTGGATTCACTTGGTTAAATAAAATTTATTACTTGGTTACTTTTTTTTTAATAGATAATTTAAGCAATTTAAAAAAAAACTGGCATTGAGTTGTATTGAAAATATTATATGAAAATGTATGATGAGTAAAATAGTTTAGTTAAATAAATTTGGACGATAGAACAAAAAGAAACAATTAAGTGGATATTTTTTTTGGAGCGAAATATCTAGAATAAAGCTCAAAAACAAGAAGTCAGTGTTTCGATATTGATAACACCAGCTGTTGGCATTGTTATCTTAATTTCAATGTACGATTTTTGTTCTAACTTATATATTATTATTCGTAGGCAAGTAATTACATAACTAGTCAGTCTTCAATTTATCAAGTTGAAGTAATAAATCTAAATTGTACTAATGTGAAAACTCCTTGACAACTTTTAACTAAACATGTAAAGTTTGTAATAATAAAAAAGATACATTTTTGAAATTATTAAAAATATTATATGAGAGAATATTATATGATAGACATTAGAAAAAAATAAAAATATATTCACTCAGAAAGTAAAAACAAAAATATAAAAAAAATTGTGACAACACATGGATTCCTTTTTTAACCATTTTTTAAGGAATGGGTAATTCATTGTAGGAATCCCATGACGTCACTGGCGCCCGACTCCCGGCGCGTGTCGCCCACATGGTATTTTAGTTAAAACTAAAAAAATATCAATTATGCACTTTAAACCTTAAACATACAAGCTAATTTTGTTTGATATGGAGCTGAACTATACTTTGCTTATTTCCCTGCCTTATTCAATGGTAATAGAGATTTTGGGTTGCTTTTAGAGATTTTGTATTGTGCTCTTGTCTGTTCCATTTGGGAGGCTGGGATGAGATTGGCAATCAGGAGCAGTACAAACTATTCTATTTAAAATACATTACAAGACTTTAAAGAAAAGATTGTTAAGTGCCTGTCAATTAGTTTATTATATATGTAAATTGGTAAAAATGTATTAAGTGTGTATACGAAAATTACAAATAATTTTATAAAGGTGAATGACTTGAAATAATCTTATCGCCATTTCATTACTTAATGAGTCGAAACAATCTAATGTCGTTAAAGGCTTTCCTTGTCAGTTTCTTTTTAAATGGCGAATTAATTTAATTCATAAAAAAATGCGTCAGGTAATTTAAAGTATTTTGTAATTGTCACTTTTGCTTCTCTTTACACACAAACGTATATAAGTGTATATTGTGGGTTCTATTCCAGGCAATCGCTAATTACGCTCGGCCATATAAGTTATAATAAAAATATAGGTTTTGTCAACTAAAAAATTGGTAGATTTTTATGTCTGCATGTAGCAGAGTAAGCAAAGGGAGCATAGTGTTAAGACACTAGAAGTCGGAACTCAACGCCGCGTTTTCTTTAGAATCTAGAGTTAAGAAATGAAAATATTAAATATTCCATTTCTTCGAGTTACAATCAAACCCTTGTGCCCCTGCCTTAGGAATAGACTCAATAAATTGTCACTCAAATTGTTGAGAATACTTTAAAATATGTATACGTTTTAAAGTACTTTATTTACGATATCATATTATATAAAATAATAAAAAAATAACAAAATGGCTCTACAATCTATAATTTTTTTTTCTTTGTTTCAAAATATCGCTCTCCCTTAGAAATTGGAGCCAGGCGCCAAGTCTGCTTCTTATCAGATCGCTTCGATACATTATCGATTGTAATACGTCAGTACACCGATCAATACTCGAGTTGATTTTGCATTCGTAAATAAATTCGTAGTAGATATAGACAGGTAGGCATTTAAGTTAAGGACAAAATGAAGCGTGTAAAAGTAATTTAAGTAGTATTTAACTAATAATTAATGTGAATTTACATGAAATGTTCAAAATTTAATATATCCAACTTCACGCTGTATCCCCCGTATACAGACATTGCGTGTTGAGTGAAGGAACTCAACGCCGCGCTATATCTCGTCACCAGAACGAAGAAATAATAATAATTTATTGATATAAAAATTACAAAAAACAATGCATAATGATAATAACCACATTAGTTATAATGGCCTGTGTGGCATGAAAATATAAATTGAAATAAATATTTCTTTTTCTCGAGTGGGGATCGAACCCTCAACCAATCTATTTTGTAGCACACTTTAAGCCCCTAACGCCACGACTGGCCTAATTTAATATATTATTATAATTTTTTTGAATTTTTTTATTACTTTTTGCAAACACTAATTAAATATTATTTTTTGTTTATAAGACTTAACAATAGCATTTATTATACTATAAATGTGATAAATTAAAATGAGTGTACAAGCACAAGGCTTTATCATTCCAAAAAGCGCAACGTTAAATACCTCTGTATTTAGAAAAGTTGTAAAAATTTCGACTAACTGTCTAACTTCGTAAACCGTAAAAACCCGAAATATGATAAAACCAAAGTTTCAAAAATTGCATACATTAGTATATTCACTAATTATAAAGTTAAAGATTTATGTATAAAATGCAACTATTAGCAGAAACTTCTTTATAATGTAAATACTAGTACTGCAAAAAAAAATTAAAATACCAACCAATCGTGTATTTAAGAAATAATTACTGTTTATCACTAAATATCACAATAATGAGAAATCAAAAGTCAACTTTGAACAAAATAAAGTAATAAAACTTGATTAAGTAAAGACCAGATTCGGGACCTCCGGTGATAACCTCAACTTTTTACGCGCTCCGCGAACGGCTTATCAAATAATCGTGTTTCTTGTAAATATTATAACTTTTTTTTCTTAATGTAATTTTAGGCGAATGTAATTGATAATGTATTCTAATGACAGTCTGGCTACCGTTTATGTTATCTGTAATGCGTGTTTTTTTATCACCCATTTACATATTTCCATAGTTTATTTAATCACTTTATGGTTTTAAAGGTAAAGTTTTTTTTGGAGGTTTGTGTTATTTATGTTATAAATATAAATTGATAGAATTTATATATAGTATAATAAAAAGGTAAACGTATTAATATAATAAATTTAAGTGTCTGCTTATTACTTCTACCTTGTTTTTAAATATTTGTTGGTCTATTTGGCTAAAATGTTCAATAGCCAAGAAGTCGAAACAGCTGATAGTTAAGAATCCAAATTAATATACGGTATATTTTTTATCAACGCTTATTTTATTACATTATGATTCTGAAACTATTAAAATTAAGCAGAAACTAGTTAGTATATAACATAGTTTCAATAAATAACGTTCCCTGTGAGTACCATTGACCTTAACCGCGCTTTTTTGAAACAATTTCATGAATATTGTAATGAAGTCGTCGCCATTGTCACGTAATATGCTAAACACTAAACAATACATAAAATAATATTATTTAAACATTTGAGTTCTTTAACAGAATTAGCAATAAATTAAATAACTGGTACAACTTCTTTAAATCACTTAACATATTTGAGTGATATATTCTTACCAATAAATCCAAGATCTGACGATTCTGAGGATGCTTCATCACTGAAAACAGTTGAGAGCTGGTACAGGACGAGAACTAAACATACGCTAAAATTAACCACGGCCATCGTAAATTAAAATCTATACGCCACTAAAATAGCACAACAGTTTCACTATCACTCTATCACAGTTCCATCACGGTCACTAACAATACACCGGTGATATAAATTCAATATTGTTTTTATATTTGTAAGCACGCGTGCATTGTATTTAGGAAATGCGAAATACATCCATCGCTCAACGTGGTTGGAAGACAACTAAATATTAATGGCGGACGGTGCCGCGTGCGCCATACGATGCGTCACGCGTGTATGAAAGAGATGGGTAGCATGCGTGAAGAGTGAGACGGAATTGCAAGAGCTTAGGGTTGTTTGTTGATTGTCGATGAGCTTTCATAAGAATGAAGAAAGAAAAAAAAGAAAGATATTTTATCTATGAAATATAAGTATTTTGCAATAAATATTATGTAGAATATTGTGTTTTTATACATTGTAGTTTAAGTTTTTGCTTACAATTTGTCTTAGGATGGCAGAATTTATTTCAGGTTATTAATGAAGTATATAATTTCATATTTAAAATCAGATATTTATACATAAAAAGAAGAAATTATTTGCTAATGATATAACTATATTCTTGTTATGGTTAAAAATAATTAAAATAAAGTTATGTCCATTAATATTTAAAAATAATAAGGTTATCTTTCCGTATATAATGATAATTAAAAAGCCAGGTTTAGTATAAATGTATTTATCTAAAATAAACAATTTATCTATATGTAATCTTTTACATACATCACTACAAAACAGCCTAGGTAATGCTGTAATAAATCGTATACTTAATTTTAAGCTTTATTACTTTAATATAAAGTTTAATTTATATTACCGTTGTTTATGAATAGAATTAAAAATTGGTGAAGCGCCAGGCATTTTGAGTTGCATTCTTTTTGTTGACCTTTTTGTATGTGTTGGCGCTTCTAGTTGATTACCGTATCGACAATACCTAATATCGATAAAATAATATCGCAATTTGATATTTATCGATTGTTTATAATATAAATTTATGCAAGTAACATATTTTTTTGTATTTGTATTCGTTATTGTGTCATACCTAATGTATTTTTTAAGATTTCTCGAAATGACTCATGAAATAATATCTATTAGTACACTACTTTCAGTATTTAATATAGTGGAGGAAGGTCACGTAAAAAGCATGAGTACCCCCCGGAGGGCATGCATGAAGAGGTTGATGACAGTGGACGAGGCGAACGAGGTATCTAGATACCGTAGCGTTTGGCGCTCTATTCTCTCTGACTACCCCGCTGGGGATAAAGCGTGAAGCTAAGTAAGTATTTCACTACTGTGTAAATACAACATATAAATTTATTCTGCAAATATAATTCTATTATATGACGGTTCATTCGTTACACGGTAAAACAATTACAAATCATTACTATTAGTAGTATCGATATATAAAATACGTCACTGGCCCTAAAAAAATCATCGATAAAACTAGAGTGCTTTGGCCACCACAGATTCATTCTTATTATTGTACATCTATTATCTGAAGTCCGTTTCTTGTTAACGGCTGTATAGAATGACGATAAAGCTTTTTAAAACTAATTACTTTGCTATGGTTAAATAAATAAGCAAATACAGTAGAAACTCGAATAGCCCGACGAATGAATGCCGTTAGTCATTCGGATAATCGAAAATCTGGATAATCGGATCTATCAAGAAAATCTAGATTTGTACTATATGCTAGTACAAAATTGTACAAAAATGTCTATTAATATAGATTTTAAAAGCAAAGAAGATTAAAATGAAAAAGATAAGATAAAAACAGATTCTTATGGATAGGAATGTTCATTTAATACCAAGACATTTTATTATTTAAAGGAAAATATTACCCGTCTAATTGACAGAACGAAATAAAAATAAATTAATGAGACGTATAGAATAAATAAATTAAAAACAATTGCTTTATATGGTCTGAATTCGGAGATAGTATTTAAAAGTATCGAGCTAAAAAGCAAACTATCGATTTGGAAAGCTCGCCGGTACGATGCCGTGGAGTACAACGGGGCGGGGGGTAAAAAACAAAGGCATCCGACGCACGAAACCTTTGTTAGGGGTATGCGTCTGGACTGCGCACCATGGCGTCGTAGGGTGACAAGAGGTTGCTATATTTTTATAAATATATTATAAATAAATATATTTTAATAAATGTTTATTTTTAAAACATAATATTACAATAAAATGATTACATACAGTTAACTTTTTATTGTAATATTATATCTTATATGATATTTTAAATAATAATATTAATAATAAAATTTCCATTTCTACAATAAATATATTTTTGTTCCTTAAATTACAGTTTCATTAGCTCTATGTTAGCCCATAGTCTACTACTGTAAATTTTTACTTATTTTAGGAAACGTATAAAAATTTTATTTTATATGATCGCTACCTAAAAAACATTTTTCTGAAATAAATTTGTAAATGATGGTCGTCCATCTGTCTGCATCATAATAACGTTTAATGACTCCTTCTCGGCCAGAGCACATACAGAATACGTAAACGGTAGGATTTATTGCATTCCTCAAAGTCGGTGGGGTTTTTGTTAATTGGTTACCGATTTGCTTTCATTAACTTCATCAGTTTCTCAGGATAAACGGTCGTGAGTCAAATCGATGTGGAACTCTTCGTTTATCTGTCTGTTAATTGCTGATTTACATTATGTTTTTAATTATAATCTGTATACAATATGTAAAAGGAATTTTTGATTCTGTTTTGCCTTAGCTAGTGACCTACGTAGATAAAATGAGTGTTTTTGGGTTTCTTAGAATTCACCCCGTTATTGAAAATAATTTCATAAATATATTTAATAAATATTCTTATAGCTTAAGCGGGCGAAGCCGCCCAGGTCGGCTAAAAGATGAAAATTAAAAGATATGATAATGAAATAAGATAACGTCGTTCACGAGTTCTATTCCTGCTCGGAGGTACAAATTATTTACATTACTCACTTTAGTACAGGACAAAACGCGGCGTTCAAGTCCGCCACCCAACACGCCGTCTCGATATTTGCATGAACCTAGATTCTAGCAAGCCGGAAATTAAATAGCAAGCTTTGGCTTGTGATTACGTCTATGTAGATTTCAATAAAATTGAAATTATAATCGACAGTGCACTGAACAAAAATATTATAATTATAATATATATGTTATTATATACGCGAATCCGTATAACTGAGGGCCGGATAATTGAATTTCTACTGTATTAGTACAGAAGTGTATATTGTTATAAACACTTATTGGGTTTTAAGACAATTAAAATGTATATAAAAAGTAAGAGAACTGGTCGTCGCCAATGTGGCGCTCGCGTCGGTACTTTACTTAAACAATACTGGCATCATAAATCATAAACAAAAGAGTGACTGGCGCCAAAACTATCGTCTTCTAGTACTAATTTGTCCGCTCACCGCATCGTGACTCACTTTCTTAAGATTGCAATTTCTTAAGATGAACTTAACTTTTAAAATGACAGGTAAGAGATTGGCCATTTTTTGCTTTCCAGATAAACTACTCAAACCCCTATTGTTGAATGTAGGGAAAACAAAAGAACGTTCAAATTCCAATTTTGTACTTAATTGTTAGGTATTCGGGAGAAGTTTTGTGGATTCTGTGTGGTCTTAAATTACAGTTGAATATATATTTATTTGTATTTATTAAGTAGTGTTTATTTCGTATATTAATATATTTGAATATTTATCTATTTTTAGGCATTCAGCACGAATAAAGGTTTTAAATTGCAGGGTATGTAGAGGGATCCAGTATTAAGACACTCCATTCCCCCTCTAGCTCCTGGCGTAACTCAACGTCGCGCTTTGCCGACTAAGGCACTTCGCTCTGGTACTAACCAGCGAGCGAAAAAATAAAGATATTAATAAATAATAATTCATTACCCCTAGTGGAATTCGAACACACAACCATCGCGTTTACAGTCACGCCTTTGACTTTGCCATTGCTATGATACTTGAGAAGCATTTAATCGCTATTATATAATAATTCTCAAGTAAAATAGACAAAAGGGAGGCTTATCAGATCGACGATAAGGGTTGGCCGGTAAACAATAGCCGTTTGGGCCAGGATTTATGTTTTATGGGTGGCGCTGTCTGTTACACGTTTAAACGCAAGATAACTTACTTGCTCTTAAGTGCATGTCTAGACATGTTTTGTTTTGAAGTGTTTTAAACAAAAACATTTATTTTACATTTGTCATAAAGTTCTCTTGTCTATTTTCTAAAGACAACTTTTATTATTTCTTTTGAATAGTGTTAGAAGTGGAAGCTATTATTTACTTATTTAACTATAGAAGTAAGTATCTACATAGAAAAACGACAATGGAAGACTAAATCATCTAAAAAATAGTTATAGTAAAATAGTTCACCTAAAAAAAAAAATAACTATAAAATATTACACAAATCTACTCGTATATGGTCTTGAAATCTAAATATTTTTGTGATAACATTGCAGAGTGTAAATTTAATTTTTCCTCTTTGGTTAAAACCAATAATTGAGTTTTTTTTAGATAGGCAGTCTGTTTGAGCGACTTCTGATTCTTTATATAGAAAAATGACCTATTTTTTGTATAAAGAACGAGGTTCGAATTACAATCTTTTTTACCTTTACCTATATATATTCGGGTGTTAGTGTTAAGACACCTCCGCTCTCATTTTCTCATTTTCCGCCAAACTTTCAAGACATTGCGTGTGAGCAAAACTCAATGCCACACATTGTCTTGTTATCATAAAATGGAAAAGAAAATAAAAATAATTAATTGAGAATCGAACCCACAACCGATACGCGCGTGTTGCGCTACTGTCATATAAATTATAATATAAAAGAACGCAACTCTACAATTTGATGTTAGACACGAAATGAAATACTCATTCGTTTTATTTTATTACAATATTTCTTAAACAAACAACTTGAACGCATTTGAAATAAAACAAAAAAGTAATATAAAAGTATGCCGAGCCGGTCGCGGCGCGGGCAGTCGGGCCGAACTTAATTTCGTGTATAATGATGGACCCATGAGATGGATATTTTAAAATTGCTTATTTATTTTGATTTCGTTTGTTCTTTTTCTTTAGTGTAGAGAAATTTGCAAGGGAATTTTAAAGGGTCTTGGGAATTGAGATTTTCGATTTAAAATTTAGGTAAAATCTTTTGTTTTTTTTAGTTTTTGCTTCTATGTTGTTTGCTGAGTTTCGCCCTCATAGAATATATAGATTCTTTATATAGAAAAGTCACCAAATTTTTATTATTATTATTTATTTATATATAAAAATAAATAAATAAGCTTATTTACTCGCTCTAGTACAGGACTACTAGAGTGAGTAAATCAGCCTCTCTCTTCGTTATTCCCCTCAGTGTTCTTACTTAAAAGTAAGTTATTTACTTTTAAGTATATATATATATATATATGTTAAACTGTTTTTAATTTCTTTTATATAAATAAAATTACAATCTAATTACAAATACAGCCTAAGCGGACAAAAGATCCCCCACATCTGTGGGCTACTTCTATAAGAAAAAAATAAACAATATTTTACAATATAATATAATTTGAATTTTTAACTACGTATTAGTATTTTCATGATTATCAGTTGGCGGCGTTCCCCTCACCGGCTTTTTTGGTGCAGTTTTGGGAGGTTTAGTTGTAGTAGTAGTAGTTGTTGTTGTAGGTGTTGTTGTTGTGGTAGGTGTTGTTGTTGTGGTAGGTGTTGTTGTTGTGGTAGGCGTTGTTGTAGCAGCAGGTGTTGTTGTTGTTGTTGTAGTTGTAGTTGTAATCGGAGCTTGTACAGGACTTGGAGGTTCCGTAGAAGTAATTTTCTCTGTTGTCGTCGTCGCTTCGGTCTTTGTCGTAGCTGGATCAATTTGCTTCGCAGTTGATATTAGCGGCTTTTCTGTAGTAGTAGTTGTAGTAGTCGCAGGTGGATCAGTGGCTGCTTCTGTGGTCGTTGTCGCCGTGGTAGGTGGCTCTGCTTTTGATACAGTCTGAACTAACCTCTTTACTTGAGTGGTACTTCCCCCTAAAATTACCTTAACTATACTTAATGGCATCCAGTGGCCGGGCATGTCGGCTTCGACCGGATTCGCTATGAATATTAGCGTGTCGTTTTCCGGATCTGGCCATTTTGCTCCTAATAATATCTCTATTATGAACAAAAGTATGAAAACTGAACTGTGTAAAGAACACATCTCAAATATTGTCTTGAAAATGCAACATTTATGAAATTCTGAAAATAAAACACAAAGACCAAGTAAATTTTGTAAGGTAGTTCTCTATTTTATTACTTAAAGTTGCCACAGTTAGAAATTTTGCTAATTTACCTGATTTGTTTTAAAGCGATTGTCATTTTCACTTTTGTTATATGCATTGTATTTGAAACATCAACAGTATTTTATATTTTTTTCCTTTTAATTTTCCTATATAATTTCGTTCTCTGTTTTTTAATGCATATTAACTTTCTAGTAGTTGAAATTGTGAAATTGAGCGTAGATTAACAATATAAATCTTGTAATAAAATATCTTAGACTTGTAAGAGATTAATGTGCTATGGTCACGGTATTTGATAGATTTATAAAGAGCTTAAGTGTTGTAGCCAATAACATTGAAGTACTTAGTATTTTTATTTAAAAAAAAAAATATTTTTATAATATTTTTAACAATAAAAAATTTATGTTTTTTAGTTTCAATATGTTTTTTTGAGTTATATGAAAGTGTTGGACTCTACAAAAAAGTATTAGACTCGAATCTTACACGTTACTTCTTTTGTTTCTGCTTCACGCAATTTCTCGCAATTAGCAGTAGGTAAAAAGAAAAAATGTAATGTTAAGAACTTAAAACTTACTTCCGGTTAACCTAGAATGATGAAATTTGCCAGCCTGCGTCTACAGATAGTGCTCGTACTAGTTCAGGAAATAATCTGAAAACTATACGTTTGTGGTCAAATACTAAAAAATAAATATCTTAAACAAAAAAATACGCATATTTCGACTCTACAAAAGGAATTAAAATTAATAGAGGCCATTCGTGGCGCAGGTGCACATCGTATGACTGTACAACCGATTTGGTTTTACAGTCATACTTTGTGCCCCTAATTGTGAGTTCGATCCAACTGGTTGTGGGCTCTATCCCCCACACGAGGAGATGGAATATTTATTTAAATTAATATTTCCATTTAATTAGATTTTGATTTTAAAATTAATGGATACTTCTATTCCACCTAGAATCATGAAATTTAGCAGGTAGCATTAGAATTAGTTCAAGAAAAATTCTGAAAAATAACTATTGCTTGTGGTTAAATTAAAAAAAAATAATGACTTTAAATAACAATAAACACGTAAGAAACTATTATATCAATATGTAAATATATTGTAAATAAAGTGATATTTCTTACTTATCACGCGTCTTCATTTAAAAACTAAGCTACGTGTAAATAGTATCCTAAAAATTGAGTTAAATAAAAAGAAACTCTTTCAATGTACATACATTTAATATATAAAGCAATGGGAATAATAACAACAATAAAAATTTTCAGTCTTTGAATAGGTCATCGGTCATTGTGTACACCGTTAAATTCAGTAAAGTCGTAGTCATTTGAGTTAGTGCGATTATCTTCTATGGGGGGAAAGACGCAGTCGAGGTCCACGTATAATTGTTGCTGAACAGTCAGCTTGTCGACTATTTGGGCAAACGTCGGCCTATCGTGGGGGTCATCTGACCAACATTCTGTCATTAGTTGGTAGAGGCTGATGGAAGCGCGTGCTGGTTTAGGCAGCCTTCCACCGTCAGTTAAATATCGTGGTACTTCTTGGTTACTCAATTCTGCGTAGGGGAAGCCACCTGAAATTAAAAAATATATTCATAAATAAAAATTGTACGCAGAAAAAACCTTTGAGAGGCCATTTGTGGAGCATGGGTGCGTGTCGTGTGATGATGTAAACACGACAGGTTGTGGGTTCGATTCACACTCCAGGAAACGTAATGTATGAGACATCCATTTCTTCGCTCTGGTTTCCGAGGCAAAGCGCGGCGTTGGGTTTCGCCACTCAAAAATGTTTTAATACTAGGCTCTTTCTGCTACATGTGGGATACTGTGTGAAGCTGGAAAAAGACGGAAACTTTTCACTATATTTTTCATACATTTGACATCTGTCAAATATATGAAATACTTATATATATTACATATATTTATCTAAATATATGTGATAAGTAACATAAGCCGTTGATACATGAAAGGTACAGTAAACTGTCCCAATTTGACTTAGAAAATTCCCTGAACATCGACAATTGATAACATCGATATAGAAAACAAATTATCAAAGTAAAGAATTAGAGTATTTGCTATTAAAAGAAAGTAGGAGTATTTCGTTATTTAGTATGTCTAATAGTAGCAGTATATTATTTTGTCAAATTAAATATATATAAATCCCAAACATATTAATGAATTTAACTTATTTTGCGTTCAATAAATTTATTTTTCAAAATGGTCAATAAAATTTATATTTCAACATCTCGCTGTATCCATTGTGTAGCAGGATAAGTTGAGGGGGCAGAGGGGGTCTTGTGTCAAGAAACTTTCTACTTATCGCTAAATTCTGGAGGCATTGAGAATGTTACAATGTAATGCGGAACTCTACGCCGTGAACTCTCTTTGCCACCAGAGCGAAGAAATGGAAATACAAATTTATATAAATATCAGTTGGATCGAACACACAACCAGGGGAACAAAGTGAAGAAATGAAAATATTATTTATTTTATTTACTCTAGTGAGAATAGAAAGCATGACTTGACGCGTCGTACAGTCATTCACACGGTTGTGCCCTTGCATCACGACTGGCCTCTAAAATTTTCTCTTTTAATTATTATAAATACCTACCTAAAGTAGCTATCTCCCACAAAAGTACGGCGAATGCCCAAACATCGCTTGCACTCCAATATTTCGAACTATATATAGCTTCTGGAGCCAGCCACCGTAGCGGCACTGGCCTAGACCGAGTGTGGACATATACACCGGATCTGGATAGGCCGAAATCAGCAACCTTTAACACGCCAGCTCCATCTACTAGAATATTTCTAGCTGCCAGGTCCCTGTAATACAAAAAAAACCTTCGATCAATGTAAGTTATTAAATATTTACTATTATTAGATATTAAATAATTAATAATAAAATGTCCCCTATTGGGGATACTACCCAGGACCATTTACAATCAAATACTTTCCCTTTCCGTAATTGCCTCTTACCAAGTACTCTTACGATATCTATTTAAAATATGAGAAATGGAGAAATATGTAAATCTGTATTGTGGTTGTCATATTCTACAGAACAGCAGAAGCACTTTACATATAATATCGAAAGGAATTAGATTTATTTTGATGTACTCATATAGATATTATTTATGCATATATTTGGCATAACCTGATAATAATAATAAGTGATCTAAGAAATATACAATCTCGTTTATTTCTACTTATATGCAGAATAATGCGCGATCATATTTATAAGCTGCAACTAATAATTATTTAATTTTAATTTATAATGTTAATTAAATATAATTATTGATAGTATCTGAAGTGTACAGGAGACTGTTCATGGTTTTCGATTTCGGTTTTCACTGAAATAAATTTAAGGAAAAAGAAATATTCATAGCTACAGACAAACCTATGACATAATCCTAGTCCAATTATAAAAAGTAACAATATAATATAAATTATTAAGTTAATCTCATGTATATAGGTCACTTCGAAGTTCGAAGTTTACGTTAAGCCAAATTGAGAATCCATTATTATCACATTATTCATGTTAAATAATATGGTACCAAGTTTTTGCCTTCAATTATTTTAAGTGCATGCGTTCGATTTTAATGCTTATGTCTATATATTAAAGATGTCTTTTCTTTGGGCTGCGATAAGGCTTGTAAGGAGGTTTACGGATTTATACCATGAATCTGATGCTAAGCAACCGTTGCTAGGCGACTCTTAACAAGCTAAATAGCTCGGGAGCTTTTTTTGATGAGTCTCTTTAAAGATTATTCGACCTCTCTTATTCCTTTATTATATTATGTAGGACGCACGTCGCAGAAAAATATTTATACGTTTGTTAATTAACAACTACGGTCTATTAAATGTATTATATCTTAGCAATTCGACATATTAGTTTATTGCTCCATTATTAAGGTAGGCGCTTAATATCATTTGTTACTTTTCCATTGTGGTTCTGTATGTTATAGTTTTTAAATTTGCGATAGATTGTATATTTAATATTACATTTTTGACTTGTCAGTCACACTGTTATCGTATATTTATAATATACTTTAAGGCAAATAATAGTTGTGAAAATTCAATTTAATATAGGAGACTGTAGGTATATATGTATGGTATATTTATAATATAAATTAGTATTACTAGAAATTTATTATTTGCACCGAATTCTAGTTAGCTGCGTGTAACCTTGATATATCTCGTATATAGCGAGGGTGGACACCTGTCTCTGGATCCACCTGGATCTGAAGACATTTGGTTCTCTATGTACTGCTCATTATACGAGACGCGCCTTATCTTGTTATCAGGGCAAGGTAATAAAGCCTACGTGAACAAAATATGACATAACATTTAAAATATAAATATAGACAACATTATATTTTAGAAAGATAGAGCATATAGAGCCTATAGTTAATTTAAAAATATAAGGTGCTAAAAGAGAGCCGAGCCGAGAGAGGGCTAGTTGTAACAGTAACTTGTGCTGTCTATGCCTACTCGATTATACACAATGCATAAATAAATAAAAATACGTATAACTTTTGGTTTTTAACATGGAAATAAATATTAATCTATTGAACTGCCTCAAGTTTTGAACAAATCAAGGTAGATTGTGGGACGGCAACCGCAGTCCGCAGGCAAAATACAGTTTAAGTTAGTTAAATATTAACATTATTTTATGAAAAGGTAGGTTAGTGAAATCTTTAATATTTCTTTATGTGCTTTTTTTTAATTACACTCAAAAGCCCTGCCATAGCAGGGTTTACACTTTACAGTCGTACCGTAATGACAATCGTGATCCAATTAGAGAAAACGAATTCTTTCATTCCTTAGCCCTGGTAAGACGACAAGGTGTGACGTTGAGTTCCACCACTTAACAGCGGTGGAACTCAAAATTGGGTGGACATTGGGAAATGGAGGACCTTAACCCTAGGTTCTCCTGTACTAACCTCCTCTGAAAAGCTAAAATAATATAAAACAAAGCATAGTTACTTCTTTACAAAAAAAAATTGAAATAGCTTAAATATACCTGTGTGTTATCCCTCTATCTTCTAGATGTCTCATCCCTAAAGCAACTTGCAAGGCATAGTCGCGCATCGTCGAACTGTCCAAGTGTAGGGCTGGTTCGGCCACGTAGTGATCGTTTGTTTTGCGTTGTCCTGGACTATCGCCGGGTTTCCCATCAATATTTCCATACAAAGGGGGATCAGAGTCACTGAGATTTGTGTACTCCGCTGAAAATTAATAGAGTGGCCACTTCATCATTTCGTTGTTTAGTTTCTTCAATAATGTCTTAAAAATTTAGATTATTATTAATATGAAATTCTTTGTTCAATATATTGCAGTATGTTAAGCTAAAAGCAATATTTGTGCAAAACCCCGATAGGTACACGAAGAAAGAAAAAGTTGGAAAAATATAAACTTGAGAACAAATTTCAACTTACATTTCTCTTAGAATCACTTATACGCAACAACTTTTAATGAGATAACTTTGAATAAAGTATGAGTTTTAAGTTTTCCAAAATAAGAGAACTAGACTAAGAAATTATCACTAAAACATTTGTTGGATATAAATATGAAATTAAATACGCGCCTATTAAAATAAAAGTAACTAGTAATGGTATTTAAGAAATTGCTTTTGAATAGTTCCAGGCGCACACTTTTTTTATCTGACTATTATTTCCTCGTATAGCGGTGTAGGCAGAGAGAACTTAGTGTCAAGACACTATTCTTTACTTTCGTGCCAAGTAAAGGTTGTGTCTCTGTCTTCTCATAACGCGGTAATGAGAAGTACTGGGTATCGACCCAGAAAGTATTTAATATGTATACATACTTATTTCAATGTTTTATTTTCAATCCAAATATATATTCTATGTACCTGCTCAATGAACTGAACAAATTCACTCAATAAAATATAATGTCATTTTTTTTCTTGCTTGGAAAAATATGATCAAATCGATCGGAAATATTAATGGCATTTAAAACATAATTTGTCCATATATCGTATTTATACAATCTGAAAATTCATTCATAATGCTTTTTCATAATGCAAAATCATAAAAGTCTTTTCGTATATTCATCTTAAGTAAATGTATTGAACTTTGTGAAGGGACTAAAATGAAAAAAAGAACTCATTCTTGATATTTGATACCATAGAAGGTTTCAAAAGAAAACCATTCATTTTGAAATAATATTTTTTTTAACGGCACAAGGGTACCGTTTTCGTAACCAGGTCGATCTGTAGTGATTGATTGAACATAAGCAGAAAGAAATAATTTCCATAAGTAGATACACTTACATAAAATCCTATCCTATCTTGAACCATCTTATCAACAAATGGATAATACTTTCTACTTACTATCAGCTTCCGAAGGTCGTCCATTTGCATTTCTTTCAAAATCTTCGCTCTTCTGAACTTCAATATGACGCCTGCCTCTTGCCGACCGAAGTAAAGTTAAGAGGTCACCTCTTGGAGCGTGTTCTAAAAGTGCTATAAGAGGAGATCGTCTTGTACAGCATGCAATGAGTCTTATAACATGCTTATGTGACCCAACGTGTTTCAGCATAGCAATCTCGCGCAAGAAATCTTGCATTTCTTCCTCTGTTGCTGAATCTGAAAATGTATTTATAAAAATTGATAATTACTGCCAAGATTGTGATTACCTGCTCTGGCGTGGCGTTGAGTTCTGCCACTCGACACACATGGTTCCGTAAATTAGGAGGAAAGTGTGGAAAGGAGTATCTCAACATAAGGTTCCCTCTGCCTACGCTGAACGTAATTTTACGGGATATAGCGTGTAGTCAAAAATAAAAATAATTATTCTGACCAGAAATGAATCGACAACAATCGAGTGAAAAATACGACTTCAATTTCAATAATTAATGCTTGCTTTAGTTGCGCTACGGGAAATAAATATTATCTTGCGTGTTGAGTGACGGAATTCAACGCTGCGTTTGGCACGCTTGTGCGGTGCGCCCCTGCGAAACGGCTGGCCGCTAAGGTGATGGGATGCTGGGCTGGATCTATATTTTAATATAGAAAATGTATAAGCTTTAAATTAAACGGGAAAAATCCAAGAATTTACGATAATGATTGATATGATGGTTACGATAATTTTCTACTTTATAAGAACAGCCAATTTTATATATTAATATATAAAAATTTATCAAGAACCAACCATCGATCTACTGACAAACCCTCTAATTATACAAACGGCAGTTCTTCTATAATTAAATTAAGTTACATAAACTAAAACAATAGCGTTATAATTTACCAAAGTAATATAAAAATACGCCTTCCAAAGCGGAACTAGGCAATTTAACCGGTCTGACGGACGACACGAGTGGAATGCCCAGTTCGGCCTAACTTTCATTTCCTTAGGCATCTTTATGTAATGCTATTTGTAAACACTAAATTCTGTACTAAGTGTGTGTGTAGTACATAGCACACATGTAATTGTCTCTATAGTAAGATATTCGTTTTAAAAGACATCATATAGATCAAGATATATATATTTTAATAATTTTGCTTATATATATATATATATATATATATATATATATATATGTGTGTGTATATGTATATATATATATATATATATGTCTTGATCTGATAAGAAAAATACAGCGTTGAACTCCGTGACTTACACACAACGTACTATTTTAATAATTTCCGGCAAAATTTTTATTAATTTACTGGTTAAGATATAAAATTGTTCAATATGTGATATAAAGAATCTCGATCCGATACTCGATCGATCGATAATTTCAAATGAAAAAATGAATATTCAAATACAAACCCACATATATATAATTCTTAGATCTTAAGGACCCTTTCACTTTTCTATTAATTTTCGAGACTACACTTTATCTCCTTATAAAATCGAAAAAAAAATCATTCCTTCGAGCGGGAATCGAACTCATAACCGTGGCACTTAGATTCAGATGTTGATGCCAAGATGGTTTCTATAAGTTTTAATAGTAATCTAAAACGTCTTTAAGATGGAGATAACACTGTCAAATTATCTATTTATTCAGCAATATGCTGGAGATAGGTAAATAATAAGAACTGTTAGCAAATGAGGGCAAATAATTACCATAAATATACATTTTCATTTGATAAAATACTAAAATGAAGTATATTTTACGAAAATTTCCAAAGTAAATGATTTAAAAGATGCTTAAGACAAGAGCTAACACTTCAATAAATCACTTGCTGTAGACTTGAAATAGTAGTTCAAACTTCAATATCTTAATAATCAAATTACAATACATTTTGTCTACACAGACTGTATTGACTGTTAGGTCACTTCATGACCTAAATAAAGTGAAAATCGATTACTATAAAAATATTAATATAGAATTATTATTAGATATTAAAAAGAAAAACGTTAATAATCATAAACAAATAAATCTACTTAAGATACATCTGTAATAAGTTATTATAAAGGAATATTAAATGATAATACACCATTACATTTTCTTTATCTTTAGCTTTTACTATTAATTAATATTACGTTAATAACTTAATGATAAATATATAACTACAGAATTTACATCTTTTCCCGCATAGCAGGGTAGGCTGAGGGAACCCAGTGTCACGGCCTTCTGTTACTTACTTTTCATCCAATCTTTGAGACATTGTGTGTCTACAAACGGAACCCAACGCCGCGATTTTTCTTGTTACCAGGGTGAAGAAATAAAAATAACTTATGGTGGGTGGGAATCTGACTGAAAGGATATTAAATATAATGAATTTGTATTAAATATATTGAATTTACATAGGCACAGTATGTAATAGATTCGGCCAATAAATTATTTCAATTCTTCGTTCTGATAAATGTCAATCCTCAGTCCTTATATCGCATAGTGACATAAGTAACTTAGCGTCAAGACGGCATTGTACTCACTACCGTCGCCGCGCCATGACTGCCTCTGGTGCACGACAGCACTTTACAGAATTTTTTTTAGATTTTACGGAATTTTTTTTTTTTTTTACCACAAAGCATCTTCGCAGCAACCGTAATAGTTTCTCCGCCCGGCATGTCCAGCTGGGCGGCGTGCACGCGGCCGAACGCACCGCTACCTATCAGTACGCCCAAATGCACTCGAGATCTCGCTACTTCCCACTCATCAGCGGTGATCTCTTCAGGCTGAATGAAATAAACGTTAAGTATTATTTATACATTATTATAATGACTATTCATTTTTGTCTCTTAAATTTGGTGGAGAGTGCGGAAGCCAATGTCTTAACACTAGACACCCTCTGCAACGATAAACGATAAGCTTACTTAGAATGTATTAAAAATATTTTCTCTACACAATTTAATATGAAATTTTCACTGCATAATTATAGTACGTGTTTAATTAATAAATGTACAAAGTGAAAGTAATTGCTGTCACTGTAGAGCGGTTAAAATAATGTAACTAAATTGCCATTCTGTGTCACTAGAGGCGTGATATGGTGATTATTGTATGGTGGTATTTTGTTAAGACAAAGTGTCGCGTTGAGTTTCACATGAAAATTGTGCGAGGAGTGGACATCGGCATGTCTTTACACTAAGATTCCTCTGCCTACTTATAATACTACTATAATACTACTACCACCATATATATACCTATGCTATTTGCGAGAAAGATGATACTTAATTAATGCCGTTAATTTTAGTTTTATCAACTATTTCAGCTTTTAAAGACTTTAATAACGGAGATTATCATATTTATAAATATTTTCTTACTGACCATCCTGGCACAGCGGCACAGGGCTGACTGTAATCGTGACAAATGAATTACTTTCATTGTCGGTTCATCCATAGTACAAAAATATGAAACATTTAATATTTTAATAATTACATTATAATATTATAATATTATGTATTATATAACAATATAATATTGAAAAACACTAAGTGACACTTATGAAAATAGCTGGCTATGTATAACGTATAACATAAATTAAACTTAAGTAAGTTAATTTAATGTGACATAATGACAATTTGTGGTCTATCAATCCTACTCAGATTTCTCAATTAAATAGTAAAGAAAAGATTTATACATGTAGTCTTAAGTAACTCTTAGTATGCTAATTCATTAACTGTCGCAACTTAACAAATTAATATGGAAGATTTTGGGTATTTCCTTATCATATTTCAAATAGAAATTTATAGCCTGAAAAAACCTTATTAAATGGATCTATATACCTTCTCACTTAGAAATATAAAAATTAACAAATATGGAACCTCTTCTTTGCTATAAAACTTATGGCTTTACAATTTACATGATGTAGGTCTAGGGGCCCTGGGAGCTCAGTCTACGAGTATAAGTATTTTCATTTTGTCGATTGCGGTAGTAAGACAAATCCCAAAATTATAAATTATGAACCCATCAAGTTCGGGTAATCTTACACGGTGACAAACCAGCAGACTAGTATACATGTACTTTTTTGTAAACTTTTAAACGTTTAAACGTAAACTTTTTAATTTCAATAGAAATTTTAAAAAATCGGACAAATCTGACTCAAGCTGTATCAAAAATTCAAGTTTAAATGGCTTGAGTCCTTTCCTCTGATACCTTACTTGAACTGCGCCTTTAATATCAAATTTTGCCCCCAAGGCTATTATTTTTTGGGATCTTACTAGATAATTCCTGAACCAGTACTACGTCTAGATGCTAGCTGCCAAATTTTATAATTATAGTTCAACAGGAAGTAATCTATTAATTTTGATTCCCTGTATAGTGTCGAAAAACGCGTTTGTTGCAATCTAAAAGGCTATATTTTTTAATAAAATGTAAAAATACATTTTTTTCAGAAAATCAAAGGACTATATATAAGAGTATATGATTTGAATTTCAACTTGATATTTCCAAGTATTCCTGAGATAAAAAGCTCTTGACACACAGATAGACAGACAGACAAAGTAATCTTATAAGGGTTCCTCTTTTCCTTAAAATGGAACCCTAAAAATTTAAGAAAAACGTATGATATCTGTTTGAAACGATAATATAAATTACAATTTTGTCCTTCGCTCAGATTCTATACAGCCGTGCCTAATTTTATCGAAAGTGTAATGGAAAATATTGATTTAATAAACAATTTATTATTGTATTAAATTTAAGATACCTGAAACTCCTTTTGAACGTAGAGTGGGCTCTCCTCCGTTTGACCTCGAGACGTTATTTCAGTGCTTCTGTAAAGAAAGTTCTTGTATAAGAAAAATACTTAAGTCAATGAAGTTAGCGATGCTTAAAAAGCTTTTTCTTTCAATGTTTTTTTTCTTTATGAATAGAGTTGTTTATACATAAATAGAATTGGAATTTCTGTCTGTTAGCTGTAATTTTCCATTAGATAGATTATTTGTATTATTTTTTTTTAAATGTCCACTTGTTTGTTTGTGCTTATTCTTCATTATAAATTGAGTAAATAATTTTTATGCATATATTTCCTATATCCTTTAACTTTTTAAATTTGATTTTGACAGATAGAGTGATATGCTACTCTATTATTTACTTATCTCTGATTTACATAGATACGTCTTGAAACGTAGAATATTGCAAGTGGATATATAATGCTTAATTAATGTTTAAGTTAAAAGAGTTGCTTGGAATGCATGATGATAAAAAACACAAAATACGTACTATTAAAAAATAACTCAAACAATCTATTATAAAAAAATTAAATATGCTATTTAAAAAAATCACATCACCTGTGGGAGAATGATTGCTACATTGAGGGCATCCCGTCACTAGCCGCAGTGCGCAATCAGAATAGAGATGACCAACTTCGATAACTTTTTTATCGATATTGTGTCATTAACTTCACTATTACATATTTTTATCGATATATATTACACAAACATTAACTTAATTGATCCTTATTTTGAAAGTACACGAACTTATTAATTAAGTTATGTTGTAGTGGCACTTATTAGAAAGTATGAGTTGAAATCTGATGGCCTAAGTTAAGTAAGTAATGTACGTCATGTGTAGAAGTAAATGTAATGTAGATAATTTTCTTCTAATTATTTTTGGAACTATACATTTTATAACCATGTTTTAAAATAAATATGTACGAATATCACTTTTTATACTTACGGTTATCTATTTTATTACTGGAGTAGACTAGAGCCGTTCATTCAAAATTAAAAATATATTTACTTAATTAATAAAAATAAAGACTTTTAATGTATGTTCCATGATTTGTAATCTTACAAATATAAATTTTTCAATCAAATGGCATATCCAATTTGTTTACTGTTTAAAAGACAACGCCAGACGGATAAAAATACAATTTAATACTATAATTTATTTAAAGAATTAATTTTTTTAAATATAGTAAATATATAAAAATACATCGATAAAAACAATACAACCTCTATATCTATGTCATAGGTCACTCCGCGGTCTGCGTGACGTAATATTTACGTAACAATTTACTAAGCTACGTCCGTTCACACGCGTAAACCACTCGAAAGAAATTGATATCAATAACTCAAATTAAATTTAAACTTTATGTCGTAAGATTAAAGTTTAATTTGCTTATTGCTCATTTAAATTCATACTTTATTTGAAAGCTTTTTCTATGCACATCACTATTAACTGACATATAGATTTTATTACAATTATTTTATTTCTTTACTTAGTGGAGTTTTACTAAGTGTCAAGGCACTTCATTCTTTACGTTCCGTTAGATTTTTAGATATGATAGAGTGGCGGAACTCAACGTCGCGCATCGCCTTGTCAGAGCCGGAAGCAAAATTTAGATATCGGATACAGCGTGGGTAGACACGCCTAGTGTTAAGATACACTACAATCCACTTACCGTCGGATTTTCCGAGGATTCACGTGAGCCGTGGAATGAAACGCCAGGCTGTTTACCTTGATGCCAGAGCGAAGAAATGAAAATATCAGTAAATAATAATTTATTCATCCGAGTGGGAATCGAATCCACAACCAGTCGCGTTACAATCACTCTTTATGCCCCTACGCCTCGACTGGGCTGGTATAATTTAACTTTTCTATTTTATTTTTTCTGCTTGTATAATAGAACTTTCGGTCTTTAAGCTCCGAAGACGACGTACAATTAGAGGCAATGTAATCACCTCTCTGCACAATATGCTTATTACATTACGCTACTTTTCCTAGTAATTTCAACTGAAATGATTATAGACTTCGCATATGGATTTTAGTCAGGTCAGAGGTTAATTTGATTGTGGAGAAGGAGCTTATTATAGAGGAATATTTTTTTTAAATACAACAGCTTTTTGTAAAAGCAACAGCAGGCAACCATATTTATATAAAAACATGTCTTGGATTGAGATTTACCGCAACCTAAATAAGTTCACTTATTTCTTTCTTCTTATGAAAAACTAGAAGAGATTAATATGTCAAGTAAGTTAACTTAAACTTATCATCCAAGTCGAAACAAGGCTTAATACTTTGTCTGTTTGAAAAATAAAATATTTGAGAAAAGGAAAGCTTATGTATAAGGAATAAGTTTTTTTCTTGAATATGCTTTCAACTCGAGAAAATGAAATATTTGATGTTTGCATTTCTTCGTTCTAACTCGGAAAGCGTGGCATTTAGTTCACTCATCATGCAATGCCTCCAGAATTTGGCAGAAAGTGGGGAAAGTAAGTGTCTTAATGGGAACGGAGCATCTTAACACTAGGCCCCCAGGCTTCTTCTGCCTACCCTGCTATTTACAACTTGAAACTATAAAAATAGCCCGCACATAGAAGGGTAGGCAGAGGGAACCTATGTTAGTAACTCAATCTTAGCATTGTTACTAGAACGACAAAATGAAAATATTTAATAATGAATTGCCACGAGCAGGAATCGAACCCACAACCGCTTGTGTCTCTGTGCTACTACGGCTTCTACTAATATTATACATTATAAGTTGCCAATTCTTCCATTAAACTATTCAGCGTTTGAATCGATGGAAACTGTAATTACTATAGATTACGTCTCTTAAGTATAATTACATAAGCTAGTTTACGTAAAAGGAGTGGATGAGTAAGTTTACAGCCTACATTATATTATACATATACATATATTGTATATTACTATATAAAGGCTATTACTAAATCGATCCATATCTGTACACAGTGTGTCCCATTCACTTGCCCTTTGGCTTTATGTTTGCAATTCATTTGGAGCAGTGGTCCAAATGTTGGTCGCAATGCAATGGTTCATAAATTAATACGTTAGATTAAAGTTATTTGTGAATTGTATATGAGATTTGAAAATTATGGGTATTTTTTATAAATTAATCGTAAATATTTAATAATTGGAACATTAATAATTTGAAAAATGACAGTCTCTTCCTTATTCAAAATGTGCTGAACCAAGATTTTTTTGAATATTCCAGAAAACGGCTTGGAGTTAAGTTAAGTAACGTACACTGACGCTGAAAGTTCGGACACTCCGTTGTCCATTAACACTAAGTTCTCTCTGCTTACTCTGTTGTGTGAGGAATACAGCGTGAAGCTGAATGTTTGCTCTACTCTTATAGCTTGTACCACAGCTACAGCGATAGTGCATCGTATTCTTAGCGTCGATGCGTCCACGCACCATTATGCACGCTGAGATCTGACCCCGATCCCACACTAAAGGACTCTAGATGGCGCTACCATTTCGTAATAATATTTCACTTGGTTACTTTGTACTCTTAATATGCATGCATGTTTTACCTAAGAAGGACTTGATTTGACCAGGCCTTGTTTATAGGGATGAAAAACATGAGTATAGTAAGTAGAAGCTAGTATATGTGTATATGTAATGTAATATGTATATTATATATTACGTTACCTTAGGTAGTAATATAATAAAGCTGAAGAGTTTGCTTGAAGCTTTTTGAAGAGCTCAGCTGAAGAACTTTATATATAAAGTTAATTTCTAATTCTTTCGTTTTTTAGAACTTTTATTGAAAATATATACATTTGTACAATATGATCGCGTCTCCGTAGTAGGTTTTATTGATACATTAGTGAAACAATTTTAAGTTTTTTTTTAACCTAAATTAAATATAACTATATAGCTTTATACTTTTAATAACGAAGGTGTCGAAAGCTTAGACTAACGGATTAGGCCAACTATTTCTTAATATCAGCTACTATCTGCTCAACCCACGTACTCCTCCAAACTTGTATAATTTTATTGATTCACAACTAAACGTATAACAATTTTAACACTCAGAATGCCCATATAAGGTTAAAGATGTTTTGTAATGTTGTTCTGATGACAATAAAAACATAAACTGTTATCTTTTAATTTAATGTAATTTTTTCAATAGATTACGTGAATCTAATATATATTATAATCTAATATATATATAAATCAACGTTGTCCAGAAATCATTACTTATTGGTCTATTCACTATAGAAGAACGAGATATCTTTGTCATAATGTGATCAATCCAGTTACATTTTAGTTTTAAAATTTATATTCTTCTTAATTTATATAAGTATACTTTACTGTGTTGTTAAGACAGTTAATATTTCTACTGTGGTCGGCGAATAGTGCCTTTACTTTACCTCTGGGGGCTTTAGCTTTGTAACAGATATGTTTGTGTAAATGTATTTTTATATTCTGGATCCCGCATATAACAGGTTAAGCTGTAACATCTAGTATAGGACAATTTTACCGTTACCCAATTTCGACCCAAACATCGAGTCATTTTGGTTTTCGCCTGTTGGGTCGTCGTCGCTTGTCTTGGTACCACAGCGTGGAAATGACAGTAATTCAACCTCCGACTCAAAATCGAACCCAATCTCTTTTCTGCTTCTACTTTTACTTTGTGATTGCAGCAAATTATTAAAATATGTCGTCATATTAACTCGATGAAGTGAACGATGTGAGCATGAGCGATCCTCTCACCAGTCCAAATATTTCTAAACGTAATTACCGTTGAACTGTTATTTCAAACGTAAAAGATCTGTCATTTAGCGGTGGTTAGATTTGGAAAGAGCCTGTAATTGTATGGGATATTATTATTTATTATTCTTAAATATAAGTGAAAATTTTTAAATCTGAAGAAAAAAATCAAACGACAATGACTTTTTATTCGTCCCTTAATTTTTTTTTTCCTCCGGCCCCTCACAAATTTTTTATTTGTTTTTTATTGTGTTAATATATCTTAAGTTAGATTAAGGAATTTATGTGATTTATAAGTTTAGATTATGTGTTTGTACCCAGCCTATTTTGTCTTTTATAGAATTTTTGAACTCTATAACAGAGATGGAATGGTATAGATAAAGAAACAATTAAGCTACTAAGGTGTACATTAAGCATAAATTTAATGTGCAAGGATGAACATATAATTTTTTTTCCAGCGTCATACTGTAGCTCGCACATATGCCTGGGAAAGGGAGACTAGTGTCAAAACAATCTGCTCTCCAATCTCCGTCGAATTCTGGAGGCATTGCGTGTTGAGTGGCGGAACATATGGTTGTTTTTTTCTCCAACATATTACAATAGGTGTTGAATATTTTCAAAATAAATTTTTTCGTGAGACTGGAATCACATTAGCGTAACAAAGATTCTCACAACAGTCTGTTAGGTAATAAATCCGCATACATGGTGTTTGCACAATTGATTATCATTTTGTTATCCATAAAGTTTATAGCGCTAACTAACGCTATTTAAAAACATATTTTTTTAACGAAATCTACGTTAATATTATAAAGAAACGTTTGTATGGTTGTACACGGTTGTTGAATAAATAATATCGAAAGCGTTGAACTGTCCATTTATCGACAGTCGTTATAGGTTTAGTTGTCATATTTATAGTACGGATTTCGTGGATTGGCAACTTTAAACCAGTTTTTTCTTACACAATATTTTCTAATGAATGCATAATATGATATGGAATTTTGTTTATGAGAAACAAAAGAGGTTGTAATTCAAAGAGATTTTACGATTGTATGTTTCATATATTTCAAGTAATATCTTGTATCTTTTATTGTATAGTTTATTTATTGTTTGTGATTTAATAGCGTATAATTTTTTATTTTTAACAATGGTAATAGTTCGAGGTAGAGTCCGTTCTTTAAATCAGATCAGATAAAATAAGATTACAGCTTACATAATGTGGTAATTTTTTAAATTCTATTTCTAATAACATTTTATTCTGATAAAGCTAAATAAAGATAAATATAAATAAACTTTTATAAAAACATATTTTCGTGATAAGAACGGCCATATCTTTTTTCTAAGTAAATATAGAAATATGTTTTTTTATCAAGAAATCAAGGGGCCGTCGATCTGAGTATATTGTTTGAATTTCAACCCCAATAATATCCCCAAAGAAGAAAGAATATCCGTAGCGTTCCCGAGATAAAGGTTTTTGAGGTTTTTGAACGCCAAAAATACGAAGAAAGCTTCGTATTTTATTTGTATTTCTGTTTACAAAATGTATTTATTTAAGATATTTTACATACTTTCTACCAATCAACATGCTTTCCGGATGCAGAAATGACTCAGAAAAAGACCTGTTTACACACATTGAATATCATCTGTCTGCGGAGTCTGTGCGTAAAGCAAACATTGGTTGAATGTAAAGTACCAGTTTAAATGGGAGTCGCGAAATCTTAAATCACTGTAGAGAAAGCAAGATATTTTGTAATTAACAGGTAGGTATTTGAAGTATATTTAGCTTAAAATATCTTTTGGAGCGTTTTACATTTTAAATTTACTTACTTAATTTAGTAGTTGTAACACGAAGCTCAGTCCTAAATAAATAAAAAAGGACTATACATTCTATAAACGCATCATCTAATTAAGTTAAGTACGGCGTTAAGTCACGCTATGTAAATGAGACAAAAGCGGATGCCAGAACTAGTGAGCTTATGTCAACATCATACACACTACCGGATATGCATAAAAGCGAGCGTAAAAAAAGTAGTATTTGTATGCAAACATAACAAATTCGTCATAATGATAAAATTCAATCGAAGTTATGTAACAATAACTTTCACGTTGAGCGCTCTCTGAATTCCCACCCCATGATTACCATAGAATATATTATATAAGACCGTTTGTTTCAGCTTCATTTCCCCGCCATTGAACTGCCACTTACTTAGATTGAACTAATTATATTTTCAAATTTATCGCATTCTATTGATTTACTTTTTTTTATTCGTGATAAGGATTTAATTGGAATTATGAATTATGTAATTTTTTTTAACATTGCACAATAATCAAAAGACGATGTTTTTTTTATAATAAGGCCGTATGTTTTTTTATAATAACTCCAACAGGCAACTGCCTTTTAATTTGAATTACGAACTAAATTAGCACTACACTATAAATAATTTAATAAATTAACTAAATCTACAATAAAAATTATTAATAATTATATTTAATTCATTTTAAAGTGTACTTAAACTCCATAAGATAATAACTATGGTAAGCGAGCGTATAACGTTCAAAGATAGCGACGCGGCGTCATGCGTCGCGTAGCATTGTTTCCAATTTTCTTTCACCTGTTTTCTGTACTTAATTGTTATGTGGGCATGACTTTTGATTTAATTATCGTTTTTTTACTAATTAGTTGTGAAGTGGAAGTGAATTCGCTTTTCCGTTTGTCGACTTTTCATTACGGTTTAGTTCAGTTCTTCATTTATGGCGTTTCAAGTGTGTCTAATTTGTAATGTCAAAATGTATATATTTGAGAATATACGCTTAATAATAAAGAATACGTCCTGATTGTTAATTCTAAACAATTTTTTTTTTATATTATGTAGTTACTTTTCTTTATTTCTCAATATTTTACTAGAATTTATGAGCTTTGCTTAATAGCCTAATGATTTAGGGTATTTAATATCGTGAGAATTAAAATTTGCTTTCATAGTCCACTATTAAAAGGCTGTCACTGCTACTATAACGAATACGAGAATTAGCAAGAGTGGTTGATAAAAAAGTAAATCGTTATATACCAAATCAGTTTCACGCTACATCCCGCACACAGCAGGGTAGACAGAGGGAACCTAGTGTTAAGACATTGCGTGTTGAGTGGCAGAACTCAATGTCACCCTTTGCCTCACCACCAGAGCGAAGATATCTAAACATAAACGTAAATAAATATTTCACTTCCTCGAGTGGGGGTCGAACCCACAAACGTCGCGTTACAGTCACACTCTGGCCTCTTGACGATCCTACTTATGTCTTTATGGATCCTGTCACTTAAAATAAAAAATCGGGAAAGAAATCTAACAATAACTTTTAATATGTTTTCGACGATACTCCACTTGATATAATTTGATAATTTCTGCTTTTCTTTAAGTAATAATATGGTATATTATTGAAATGTCTTTGGTGACTACCACAAGGTACACCACGACACCGTTAAGTAATTACTTATATTCCCAAATATAACTATCTAGAATAGATATCTAGATATATCTAGATAGATAAATGTTTACTTAGAATTTAAATTGTTTTAACCTTATCCATCAAGATGAACGGGTGTGCCATCACCCGACCATGTCGACGCGGCTGACCGAGGCAAGTTAGGTTAAAAGAATTTAGATAGAATGTTCCAGCCTTGATCTGTTAAGATGCTTCGCAATTACGGAAAATTATTTATAATTACATATATACGTACATTTAGAACTCTTTTTTTAGCGTTCTATATCCCGCGTATAGCAGTGTAGACAGAGGGAACTCAGTCATCAGAATATTTAAGACATTGAGCTGTCCACTTTTCACCAAATACTTCGAGATATTGCGAGCTGGATGGAGGAATCCAATGCCACGCTTTGTCTTGTTACCAGAGCGAGCAGAAAATTAATAAAATTAGTGAAAATCGAACCCACAACTGCCGTGTTTACAGACATAGTGCCGTTGCACCGACGGCCTTTAATATTCTCATTAATTCCAATATTTAATACTTCCGTTTTACTTAGTACAGTTTGTTATTTTAAGATGTTATCCTTATATGTTACATTGTAATTGGAAGTGGTTTTTCAACACCTTAAAGCGATCATTATCTGATGGATGAATTGCAATTAAAATATTATTTTATAGAACATCCATATATACAAATGCTTTATATAAAATATGAGTCTAGACGGGGCGCAGGGGTATGTGACTGTAAACGGGACAGGTTACGGGTTCGATTACTACTCGAAAAAAATAAATATTTATAAATTCATTTCTTTGCTCTGGTGTCGTTGACGTTGAATTCAATTCCTTCTCGCCGCATTAGATAGCAATGCCTCCAGAATTTGGCAGAAAATGTATAACGTAGTGTCTTAACACAAGGAGAAAAAGATAAACCCCGAGTGAAAAAGATAAATAATAATAGGTAGTAGGAATGAGTATTTTTTCTGTTTTGTAACAAAAATATATATATACAAATTAAATGCTTGTATTTATCTAAGGCATATACACTACGGATTGCCTATCTAGCTTTTGGCTAAAAGATAGCAAGAACTATGTGTATTATAGTAAAATATTCAAAAAGTTGAGTTTAAAAAATGATTTGTTACTAATCTTACTATATGGAATTGTTTTAAGGGAAAATTGTGACAAAAAAAAAACCAGTAATTTTCGATACATTGCAATTTTATCTGTATCTATAGATTTATACGCGATATATAATATAAAAAATATTTAACATGTAATCACAAAAGTTTCCGTAAAACCTATAGAGCTTTCAATATCATGTAGAAAATAATAAGTTTACTTGAAAACAGGATATCATGCTTGATTACATAACAAGTCCACATTGTTCCACCGACGCGGTGGTGGTGGTTGTAAGAGTTGAAGTTACGTAAGGGTGACTCACGCAGAAAGTGGTTTAACGGAAAGGACTTTTATACCGAAAACGTGCAACTCGTAACAAACGCGGCCTAATGGCTAAATTATGTATGGAAAAGGACAATTGACACACTTTAAGTCTAAATGTTTTGTATTTGAATTGCAAAGATCAGTTGGTGTTGCTTAAAACGATTTAATTTAATTGGTTTTTTAAGTTAAAGACATGATGAGTGTAGGTAAGTATTCCATTGGAAATCATCAATCATACAAATAGGTAATTGAGGCCAGTAGCGCAAGGGCACTAGCATACGAGGTTGTGGGTTCGATTCCCACTTGATATTTAAAATTTTCATTTCCTCCATAATTCAGCAGTATGTGGGGAACGGAACAGTCTTAATGGAAACAGAGCGTCTTAAAAACAGGTTTCTAGGTTCCCTCTGCCTTCCCTGCTATGAGAGGGATACACCGTGGAGCTATATAATCTACCCCTCCTTCTATAATGTAGATGTTTTCTTTCTTTTAGGTAAATAAAACGATTTGTTTCTCTTTTCTTATTAGAAAATAACATAACAGTAAGCTTTATTCATCTAGTGGACGTCAAGTTTCCATAAATAACTTAGAAAAATGTCTTTAGCGGTAAGAAGCATAATTGTGAGTAATAATGCTGTATATTTATGTAAAAACTTTCGTTCTTACAAAATTTGTTTGTAAAACGCCTTCGAGGTCAATGACACAAGATATTCAAGTGCAAGTGAAATTGCAAGTTGCAACAATATGTGACGTTTCTGCAATTCTCAGTGCGGGCATGTTCACGCATATGCCTTATCGATGCCGACGTGCCTGCCTTTCTTTATATAAACTGTTGTCTTTTAAGAGAAAATAGAGACTATTTCTTCTAAGTTTGATAATAAAAAGTCAAGATATGGATATAGTGACGCACCCTTGTGCCGTCCGTCGTAGCGACACAAGGGTGTGTCTCGACGGTTGTGGGTTCGTTCCCCACTCGTGTCGAGCCAAAAGTGTGGCGTTGAGTTCCGCCATTCAACGAAAATGCCTCCAGAATTCGGCAGAAAGTGGGGAGCGGAGTGTCTTAACACTAGGTTCCCTCTGACCACGTAGCATGGTAGATATAGTGATATTTTGTAATATATTTGTTGTATTTTAATTGATGGCGTATTTTCCATTCTATGACTGTTATTTGCATACATTTCACGATTATTGTAGTCTCTAATAATGGGTCTCTGCCTTCCTTGTTACTGAGATGTTATATATACAGTATGTTATAAACACGGAACTAAGGTTAATGAACGAAATAATTCTGAGTTTGAATCCTGAACTTATTTACAGCAACAAATGTGTACCACAAGATTATTGATGTATCGGGAGTTAGTGTCAAGACACTCCGATTCCCACTTTCCGTCGATTTGTAGGCGGCTGAACTTAACTGTGCCTCGTTACTAGAGCGAGGAAATGTATATATAAAAAAAAAATCATTTCCCCCAATTGGAATCGAATCCACAACTGGAGCTACGAACGTCATGGTCGCGATTAATGATGTATATGTCCATACAATGAAACAAAAATGACAACATTAGTATGTATGTATGTATGTATGTATGTATGTATGGTACATTACACACATATAGGCAAATTGTATTGCCAGAACATTTTTCATTCGAAATCATTAATTTCAAAACAATAAAGCACGTTGTGCAAGAAGAATTAATTCTTCTGGGCCTCGTCTATTATTCATAACATCGTTAATATGATTTATGTGCAGTAAAATTAGAAAAGACGTTGACTGTTGACTAGTTTTAATATCATTAATGAAATAATGGAAAGTCAAGTCATATTGAATAGATTGGTATAATTGATATGTGTGTAATATAATAATTGGGGGGTTTTATATGTAAGTATGGGTCATTTTAGGGTTCCGTAACTCAATAGAAAAAAAGGCGCGTTTACAGGATCACTTTGTTGTCTGTTTGTCTGTCTGTCATTTGTTAAGAACGTTTTTCTCAAGATTGCTTCGAAGTATCGAGCTGAAATGCAATCAAATGTCAGAAAAAAGTCCCTTGCAGCCTTTATATAAAATAGTTTGTCAATGCTATCAGAAAATACAAGCGTTTATCCATTGTGTTGCTCTATTTTGTACGAAATGTAATGTATTAATAAATAAATCACTTGTCTTAACACGGTGTAAATATACTGTGGTCTTGAAAAAATCTAAAACCCTATATGTTAAAATGGTAAATTTATATTTATATTAAAGACAATAAAACTATTACAAACATATATTTGCATTTCATTTTATGCAAAATTAGTGCATTAAATTAGCATGTAGTACGTTATATTAAATAAACTATTTAAAGTATCGTTTCTACACTTAAAACTAAAAAGTAACATTTAACCTTTTGACCTTTCCTGGTATAAATTAATTAGTCAGTTTAAGACATTTAATGAAACAACCTCAAAGGAAAAATTTCCTCTGAACTGGGGCTTTAAAAGAGTAAATAAAAATGGCAGATACAATACGACTAAAATAGATATTTACAAAAAAATATTTTGTAAATATACACGATTAAAGTAGCGGTTAATTAAATAGTCTATAAATTAAAATTAGCTTCACGCTGTATCCCGCACACAGTAGGGTAGGCAGAGGGAACTTAGTGTTAAGACACTGTTACACATATTCCGTCCAATTCTGGAGGCGTTTCCTCTAGACACCAGAGGGAAGAAATGAAAATATAAATTTAAATAAATATTTTATTAAGGACAAAATTAAAATATACAACTTTGAAGGTATTTATTATAAAATGAAAGATGAACGCTTCGCCACATAATCTGTGGTTTTCTTACGTTTTTTCCATGACCTTCACCCAGTATCATAGATATACGCTTATCTATTACATCTAGCGAGGTAACGAGGGCAACAAGAATCGAGTGTGAAGACACACTGTTCTACTCTGTACTTCCAATTTTAGACATTGGCTGTTGGGTGACGAACTATGCGTTGTCTACTTTAACTTCGGAATAGGAATCTAGCCATCACGTTTAGAATACGATTCGTTTCTTTCACGTGTATATTTTTGTCATATTTATTGTACAAAATACAGAATTCATAACGAATAAATAAGTTCTTGGCTCAAGTGAAGTGGTCATTCAATATATAATAAAGACTAATTATATAATAATATCGTACAGCTTAATACAAAAGGTTTTTTTTATGTTAAAGACCAACGAGCTTTAGGGTCACCTGGTGGTAATTGATCACCGCCGCTCACGACCTCATGCAACACCAGACGAGCTACAGGTGCGTTGCCGGCCTTTAAGTTGGAGGATGTTGGGCGCCGGGGCCCGGCATTACCTATTGCGAAACGCAGTGGCAAAAGTCTCTAGTTCAAACCGGTTTTAAATGCGGGGGGTGGTATTAATCGGGTCAAGTCTGCCCAAAAAGGTCCGTTTCCATAGAAAATGTGCTTTATTACATTTATGGCTCCACGTTTTATACCAGATTATTGAACAGTATTTGACCAGGTGAGCCGTTTAGATCGACCGACCGACCCTTTTAGATTTTTACCCGAAATCGAGACTGTTTAGAGCCAAGAAATTTAAAATTCTCTGGAAATATTTTACAAGGGAGATCTGTCTTATTGACTTTAGTTCTGATCTAATATTTTTGTGTATAGCTTTATAAAACAAAACCTGACTTTATTTTTTATTCATAAAAATTCTGATATAGGCAATAGCTTTTAGTGGGGAATTCTGGGGGTAGACAAGTCACATCCACCTTCGATCTTTCGCCCTAGACCGATTTGGATCGAACTCTCGAAACAATATTACAGATTTAAATATCTTATAAAGTACATTAAATCTGTTATCAATATTTCTCTATGCCCTCTCATTACAATATTTTTCTCAAGTCACAAAGGAAATTACTAACTTAAAAAAAAATAAAACTTATTTTACAGCTTAACAACCTGTTCCTCTTGCGTAACTATTTCAACCTCTTCAACGTTCAATTTTGAACTTTAACATTAATATATATAGAACTCAAAATTCTTATAGAAATTTTGATAGTCCCGAACAAGTTTGGTTGAGATTGTGATGAGAGTGAGAGTAGTTTTGCTTTCGCTGTAAATTTTGTTCAGATTAGTTATTTTACTTTAAACTTTTTTGCCTTTGTATTAATGTAGCTTTTTCTATGCAACTAAAATACATATGATTATAAGTAATATGTATTATATTCAATGGATGAATGTAACTCATAATTTATTTTTCACTATAGTTACTACAGTCATTATATAAATATTAAACTTATATATTTTGTTCACGTTTGTAGCGATATAGATATTTTTAATGTTAGAAGGTAAAATTGGAAAGAGTAATATACCTACTGAGTATACTTACTACAAGCCACGAAGTTCTAGAACTGGCTGTTTTTTTGATCAAAGACAGCAAGTTCGTAAGAGGATAATCAGATAAATATAAAGATGATATTTAAAGTAATATTTTCATTTATTGCGTGCATATGTCGGAACTCTTAGGTCGGATATATGTATAAAATAGAAATATTGCCGAGTAAAATTTGAACACGTAACTATCGTTTACGAGTTTGATAAATATTATTAATTATACATAGTATTGAAATTTGCATCTTAATTGTAATTAACATAGAACCATGTCGTAATGAAAGTAATTTTGTTATAATTAATATCAATTGTGGTTTTCATTTTACGATTTAATTCTGTTATCTTCATTATTTATGTGAAATGTTAATTTCATTATATTATACGCACGTGTATAAAATTGGAAATTAAAACACTGTGTCGTTATTAATACACAATTAGAGATTTAATCCTCATTTGAAATAATTATTAAATTTAAGTGGCGTAGCGGACACAGACTCTACTGAGCCCTACTCGTGCGATAATTTTGGGCTCGACTCCCATCAGTATAAGTCAGCTAAGAGGATACAACGTGAAGCTGACGAAAATCATACTGTTTTAAATAATAATAAAAAACAAAAAAGAACTGATTTTTTTCTTATTATAGAACTTGTATGTATTTGATTGTATATATTTTCACTATTGCGTAAGCAAATCGTGTGAGTAAGTTCGACGCACTTTATACTGTCATCTATACCTAGCTGTCACTCTCACTGTTGTACTAATAGCTAATATTAACAATAATAAAAGTTTTGAGTGAAAAAACCAATACTATCGTAGTGTTTTAATGGGTGCAGGGTATACCAGGAACTCATATTCCCTTTGCCTATCCCGCTATGTGCGGTATAGAGCATGAAGCTAGTAAAATAAAATAAAAATCCATATATTTGTTATAAAAAAACTGTTATAAGCTAATTTAGTATGTATAAATGTATGATTTCGTAAAGGGAAACCACCAAATGTCAAGGTTTACGCAACCGAATTGTGTAGTGGGTGCTTTTACGTAATACATATTTAGCGAAGCTCTTACTTTACCGTATTTTGTAAGGAGGCTTCATTCTTATGCAAGTGAGGTCACTCCGTCCCGTATTGTGCAACGATGGACAGCGGAGAAAACAACACTTTCTACCATCTGCCGGACAGGTGCCAATAGTTTGTTAATACAAAAAATGGAAGACGTCTTGATAAAAGACCTTGGCGTGGTTTGCTCTACATTTTTAGATATATGAGTATATTTGTATATGTACATTTTCTCTTAGAACACTTGAGACGATCGATTTCTTTTATTATTTGTTTTGACTACAAATTGTTTGTTCAACTAGAGTGGTGTGATGGCGCTTGGAAGTCTTTGGTAATTGTTTGAGGTTTATATCGAGTAAAGTTATGTAAATAAAATCACTAAGTTCGTTGGTTTATCGAGTTTTTTATGCAAAAAAGATTTTATAATACAACTAAAATTATACATTAAAATTACTATTTACATAAATACATTTAGGCACCGTAATTTTTTCTCTACTTATAAACTAGGTATGTCGCCGGCTGAGCAGGTATCACAAGTTAGCACTCGGTGTGCGGGCTTAGTATGGGCCGCCGGAGTGTCCGGGGGG